>RSDY01000005.1:1148409-1495053 GCA_010758995.1 Sporobolomyces pararoseus | reverse complement strand
GGGGAGAACTCACATGCAAAGGAACCCAGCTACCAATACCCAAATAATTGAAATACTGACCCAACCGGTAAAGAATTTCCTAGAGAAAATGTAATGACTGAAGAACAGAGGGAAAGGAATAATCTAAATCACCAGATTCAAGCGTACTTTCCAATTAGTACACACCGGTTTCCATGAGGTAAAAAAGAGGGAGAGAGAAGAAAAAACGTACGACAGTGACGATAATTGCTAGAATCGCAGAACCCCATGTAGCTTTCTTAAAAACTTTTCTCAACATTTCTCTATCCAATTCTTCTTCTTCTTCTTCTTGACCTCCTTCCTTTTCATCATTTTGAGAGTCTAATCTCTCATCGATCAACTCGGGTGTAGAAGTGATTTCAGTTGTAGGAAGTTTGGTGGTTTTTTTGGATTCGAAATCGTGATCGTTTGAAGAAGTTGATTCATCGAGATGAGTTTTGACTGATACGTCGTCGTCGGAAGCGAGACGAATTGCACGGGTGCCGGACCAGTCATAGTTGTCAGGTTCTACGAATAAGGAAAAAAAAAGAACGATTGAATAAGCTTCTCCTTCGTTGCGAAAGATCGAATAAAAAGGGGATTCTTACTGATCAAGGTGATGATGATAGTCGCTAGAGTACTCATAACTAGTCCAGCGCTGTCAAGAAGGGAAATTGTTAGCTCGAACAACTGTGGGAAGAGTTGTGAAAGAGAAACCAAGCAAGAACTCACGAAGCACCTGAAACTGCTGAATAAGGTTGAGCCAAATTCGGTACGTTAATCGAACCGTAACATTTGTAACAAGCCAAGAACCAAGCGAGCATGGCGCAGACTACTCCGAAGAGGGTTCCACCGAGAATCGCTTGTTTACTAGCTTTTTTCCAACTTACGGTACAGGCGACCGGAAAGACTGCAGGAGTAAGCAGGACTCCTTGAACGAAGAAAAGCCATCCAAGATCGATTCCGGCGAGGTGAAGAATCGTACTCCAGACGCCAGCCCAAACTAGAAGAGAGAGAAGAAGAAAAAAGAAAAAAATCGTCAGTTGAGCTCCGTTTTTTTTGCCGTAAAACGACGTACCAGCATAACCAGCGATAGCCAACTCTGAAACTCTTAAAGATTGTTTAGCGGTAAGTTTCGTCTTCTTGTAGCAGTTGACCAGATCGAAAGTGACGATACTTGACACCGCGATCAATTCTGCTGAAGTTGCCGAAGTCGAAGCCATGAATACGACGATCAACATGGCGACTGAACCAGCTTTACCGAGTAGAGTTGAAGCTGCAGCTGGAGCTACCAGACCAGCAGAAACTTGAGAAGCCGAGAGCGCGTAAGGGTAGGTAGGCCACGAAGGATGGCTCATTAGAGCTCGTCCAGCAAGGCCTAGAGTCGTTCCGAACATGAACGGCACTCCGAACCAGGCGATGCCTCCTGCGAAAATCAAGAGAGAAAAGATCAATGCGCAGTTCATTGTTTGGGTCAGCTCGGAGGAGACGTACCGGCGAAATAACCCTTTGTAGTCGTTTCAGGTTTACTTGCGATCGCTCTTTGCCAGTAGCCTACCACGCTCGACCGTGAAGTCAGCACGGCTATTTCATGTATGTATGTCAAGAGAGGAGCTCACCTTGATCGAGGAAGACACCCTACGAGAATAGAGTGATAGAGTAAGCGAAAAAGGATCGGAGGAAAAGAACAAAAAGAGCTTACAGAAAATCCAGTAGCGATAGTACTAGCAGCGAATAACATTCCAGAGTTACTCTTCATAGTGAGATAACTACCTTCTGCGTTCCCCAAGACTGGAGTACGCTCAGCTGCTTCGACCAAGAGTTGATACATTTTCGAAGGTGAACCGATAAGGCTCGAAGTTCCGAAGGTGCTGAAAACGAAGTAGTAGATGATGATGAAAAGTGCTACAGTGTGGAGGTAGTCGACGAGGAAGGTCTTCGAACAAACGAGAAAAGTCAGAGTTGAGCTTTGTCGAGGAGTGAAGAAGAGAACAGAGAGCTTGGCTCACAGCTCGAAGTCCTCCCAAGAGTACGTACGCCGCGATTCCGATAGGTAGTAGGAAGTTGCAAGCGATGATGTTGGCTCCAGTGAGGGAGGAAATGGTGGCAGATGCTCCGAGAATGAGAGAGCCGGTAACGATATGAGCGCAGGCGAGAGCTGCGATGCTCATCATGATGTGACAAGCTGTTCCGTATCGACGTTGAACAATCTGTAGGTAGGTGACGGCACCATTGGCATTTTGCTTGACCTTCGCTGCCATGACGGCGAAAAAGGCGATTTGAACAGTTCCTGCATCGCGTGACGGCAGGGATTAGTCGAGATCACCGAGATTGACTTGGATAATAGAGTTGCTTACCACCAACACCGTACCACCAAGCTCCAGATACACCAGAGTTGAACGTTCCAACCGAGCTTTGCAACAAAGTCGCACTCCACTTTTTTTCGACGCGAGAACGTTCGGCAATCAGGATGATTCAGCTTTCAGACGGAATCGAAGACGTTACAAGAAAGAAGATGAAGACTTACAGTCCATGCGGAAACGATACCACAGCAAATCAAACCAGGTTTGACCGAACGAGAGGCAGCTAGGAACTCTCCAGCAGTTTGAGGGTTCAACCGAGTGAAGCGTGCTTGCAGCGTCGTCAATACATCTGTCGTACCCGAAGAGTCAGCTATCGGGATTACGAAGGACTAGACTATGAGAGGAGCGAAAGCGACTCACACATAAAGGCGGCGAAAAACAAACTGGCTCCTACAACCACTCCGTAACCTACTCCTGAACTCAAGAGTGGTACGAAAGGTGTTTCACCCTCAGGGAAGCCTGGTGTGGGCATTACTGATCGTGGGTCGTGAGAAAATTAAGGGATCGAGAGGTTGCGAAAGAGTCGAAAGAGGTTGCGAGAGAATCTAAGTTGTTGAAGGAGAAGGTAGCTGTCAAGAATGGGTCGATCTGGAGAAGTGTAGAAGGAAGAGAGAAGAGTAAGTAAGTTGCAGGAGCGAGAGATCGAGGAGTGCGATAAGAGCGTCGGCGAATAAAAAATGGCTATCTTTGACTCGTCGAACTCGAACGAAGCGCCCTTTAGTGTCGAATCCTGGGGTACTGATCGATCAATTGTGTACAAAACTCCGCTGGAAAGATAACGATAAGGGCTCTACATAGCTAACTCGCCCGGTAGAATTGTTGGAGACTGAACCGTTGTCGAGTCGAATTCCGCTCGTTCAGTACGAGTCAAAGCGTTTCAACCGGAGCTACTCCTAGAGTGGGCAGAGTCACGAGAGCTGTCAGCTTGCATGAACCCACTGTGATCTCATCTCGTGCGAAAGAGATCAAGAGTACGAACTTGCCGAAACACAAAAGCTTATCTACCCTGACTTCCGAAACTTCCGACGGCTAGATGTCGGCGGTTAAAACCCTGATGAGTAAGGGTCCCTTGGAAAGGATCCACGTGAATCTCCAGAGGGATTTCGAAAGAATAGATCTCAAATTCCCCGCCTTTGGTTCAACCTCTCTCCTTCCCTCTTCTCACCTACTCTGAACTTGCTAACAAATCACCATGACCAATTGGCAAGATACTGTCAAGCAAACCTGCTCCCAACTTGAAGCAAAGATTGACAAGATCGGTCCGAAAGTTCAGGTGGATGATTCACTCAAGAACGTCTCGACTTTGAACCTCGAGGAGTTGATGGACAAGGAAGAAATTGAAGTCACTGAACAAGAGGTTGATACTCTGTTGGCCAAGCTTGCTTCTGCTGAATGGTCGGCAGAGAAAGTGATTGTTCGTTGTTCAACCTCTTTTCCCCTCTTTCCCGTCGATTCCGAGTGACTGATTCGCAACTGTCTCTCTGAGGTTAATAGAAAGCTTTCATTCATCGTGCAGTGATCGCTCATCAGCTCACGAACTGCTTGACAGACATTTGGGCTGAAGAAGCTATCGTGAGTTTTCATTCGGAATTCTCCTTCGTAGCCTTTCTCTGCGGCTGCAAGGGGCTCACAATGCAAGTTTAAAGCCACTGACACTTAAGAGACTCTTTTGGTGTAGGCTCATGCGAAAGAACTCGATGAACAATTGAAGAAGACTGGAAAACCTGTCGGTCGTTTGCACGGACTTCCTCTCTCTCTCAAGTGTCAGATCGATCTCGAAGGGAAAGAGGTCAACATGGGTGAGTCTATCACAGCTCGAAATTCTGCCATCGTACGCTGACTCTCTCTCGATGCACAGGATACGTTGGATGGGTTGGAAGAATCGCTAAGCAAAACGCTGTTCTCGCTGATCTTTTGTCAAAGGAGGGAGCTGTCTTCTTCGCTTACACAAACGTTCCTCAAGTGAGTCTATAGCTGCCTTCATCTATCGTACCGTCGCTCATGTCGATTTCAAGACGGCATTCTAAGCACAGAGCCTTGGGTAACGAGGAAACTGACTCTCATTGATCATTCCCATTTGAATAGGCTCTCATGTCGGGAGAAACTGTCAACAACCTCTACGGTCGCACTGTAATGCCTTTCAACCGAGATCTCTCTTCTGGAGGTTCTTCTGGAGGAGAAGGAGCTCTCATCGGTTTCCGTGGATCACCTCTCGGAGTCGGTTCCGACATCGGAGGATCGATTCGTATCCCTTCAGCTTTCAACGGTCTCTATGGTTTACGTCCAAGTTACCACCGCATGCCTTATGGAGGAGCTACCAACTCTATGGAAGGTTTCGAAGCGATCAACTCAGTTTTAGGACCAATGACCACTTCGATCTCGGCTCTCAAGTTGTTCGTTCAAGCTGTACTGGCTGGAGAACCTTGGAGGTACGACGCCAACGCTTCTCACATCCCTTGGAGGCAGAGTCAGTACGAGTTGGAGGAACACAACGGCGGAAAGAACCTCTGCTTCGGAATTATGTGGAGCGATGGATTGGTCAAACCTACCCCTCCGATCACCAGAGGGTTGAAGATCATGAAGGAAAAGTTGGAGGCTCAAGGTCACAAGGGTACGTTCACGATTTCTTGCCCCCTTTCTTTTCCTTTTTTTCCAGCTTTGTTTCTCTCTCTCTCTCTCGCTCTCTCCGTTTCTCCATTTTGCGTTACGCCAGTTGTGTGCGCGCGTGTTGACTTAATCTACTCGATCACACTTCATAGTAATTGACTACGACTACCCTGAAGCTGAAGAAGGTAACAAGCTCACCGGAGCACTCTTCGAAGCCGACGGAGGAAGAGACATCGCAGAGGCTGTTGCACTTTCAGGAGAACCAAACCTCAACGGAGTGTTGTCTGGCGACTCGAAAGAACTCTCGACTTTCGAATACTGGCGACTCTGCCTCAAACGCAAACAATTCATCAACCGACAGTTGCAATCTTGGGAAAAGACTTCTGAACAAACTGGAACTGGACGACCTATCGACGCACTGATCGCTCCGACTGCTCCTTACACCTCTTTCACTCACGACTCGAAACAATGGATCGGTTACACCGGATTGTTCAATTTGACGGATCAGAGTGTCGGAATCGTTCCAGTTACGAAAGTTACGAAAGAAGATGTCAAACCTGAACCTCACGACTTCAAGTGCGATTTCGATAAGGAAAACTACGAACGCTGTGAGTGCACTGTCTCTTCCCCGTATCGCTCTTTTCTCAAGCGCACTTCGGTACCTTTTCTTCAACTGACTCTGCAAACTCTGTATCTCTTCCAGACGATCCCGAGGTGTTCATCGACGCTCCAGTATCGCTCCAAGTCATTGGAAGGAAAGGAGAAGAGGAAGCTGTCATCAGAATGACTGAAATTTGCGATGCTGCTCTCAAAGCTTGATGTACTTTGTCTCGTCAATTATGTATATAGCTACTTTGTCTGTCTTTTCCCTGCTCTCAATTGTCTCCTGTAAACGAAATTTTTACGAGAATTGCGACCCGGTTGCGTGCGAGAGAGCGAGCTATTTTTGACATTCTCGTGCTTGTTCTTTTGCTGCCACTTCTCAAGTTCAATTTCGCCTTCTCGCCTATCCGCTCCATTCTACAGCTCGAAGACTCCGACCGCATCTTCAAGATCCATTACTTATAGCGGTTCAGAGCTTCTGAGTCCTCTCCCTCAACTGTGTCGGAAATGTCCAACGACTTTGACCCGATCTGGACGTCGCTCCTCGCCTGGCTAGCTACATTTGATGGATCAGTAGATGTTGAAAAGAACGTACAGCTCGTTCACAATGCTGGTAAGTAACTTCTTCTTGCCGATTTCTTCTCACATCTGGAAACTCAATACTCTTCCGATGAACTGACTTTCAGACGTGTACTTGCAGCTGGAAGGGGTCTTGTAGCTCGTAGTGATCTACCGGTAAGCGATTCTTGAGCTCCTTTAGCTGTGTTGACATCTGACGAACTGATTCTCTTCGATTCCTCTCGTGTTGACAGCCCTCAACTCTGCTGATCAGCATTCCGAATCAAGCGCTCCTGAACCTCTACACACTCTCTCCTCTGTACCCGTCAGCCTTTACCCAAGGAAGACTCAACGCAACTCAACTGATTTCCCTCCATCTAGCTCTCCAATTTCGTAAACATCTCTTCTCTCCCTCGACAGAGACTGTCACACAGCAGAACACAGTCACAGGGAAAGGGAAAGGGAAAGAGAAAGGGAAGGAGAAGGCGGAAACGACAGCTCGAGATAAATTTTGGCCTTTCCTTGCGACCTTACCTAGATCGTTCCCTTCTCATCCACTCAGCTGGATCATTCAATCCCTGTCCCATGCTCAGCTAGTAGAGACCTACTCAATCCAGCAAGGTCAAGAGGATATCTCCTTGAAGGAGAAGAAGGAATTGGGAACCAGGGAGAGAAGTAGATTTAGGAAATTGTTAGATTGTTTAGGGCAGGAACTCAAGACGAGAGTGGACCGAGTAGAGGAGAGGTTTAGAAAGGATTGGAAGCAGGTACAAGCAGTCTGGGTAAGTGTTTCTACCCTTTGCGTTTGAAGACTGCGAGGACTTTCGATTGACGTAAAGTTTTTGAAACAGAAAGAAACCAAGTTGGAAGAAGGAGAAGATTTCGGATTCTTTGACTTTCTGCTCGGTTGGTTGAACGGTGAGTCCGACTCACACCGAAACGAGTGGGAGATTGTGAGCTGACACTCAAAACGATAAATCGCAGTCAACACACGTTGCATTTATTTCGACTTGCCTACGACTGGCGCAGCTCCAGCTCATTGGACCAAGAAAGAGAACTCGCTCACCCTAGCTCCAGTCATCGACATGATCAATCACTTCCCTTCTCTCGCAACTAAACCTCATCCGACTCAAACGGCACTTACTTTCTCCTCCCCTTCACGTTCTTCCCCGGATAAGAAAGTAATGAAGGGAGATGAACTGGCGTTTAGTTACGGCGGACACGACGATTCGTTCCTTTTGGTCGAGTACGGCTTCGTAATCGGAACCGGAGACGAACAAGGTCGGGGTGGAAACGAATACAACTCTCTCAACGTCGACAAATACATCGAAGGGCTGTTTGAGAACCAAGGAGCAGAAGGGGAGATGAAAGTCGGGATCTTGAAAGACTCGGATTATTGGGGGTAAAATTCACTTTCACTACTTCTTTCTCACTTTACAGCCAAGGTTGAACTGATTTTGACTCTTTTTGATCGTACAGAGACATGACTTTCCAGTCCTCTCCACCTTCACCTTCTTGGAGGGTCCTGACTGCTCTCCGACTTTTCCATCTACGACTTCCAGCGAACTTGTCTCTTTCGGTCGATTCTCTCGCACCTTTCTACGATCTCCTCACAGGGTCAATTGACCAGATATCTCATCTGAACGAGAAGAAAGTACAAGCAACTCTCAAGGCGATCGCGAAGAATCTTGTTGTCGAGTGCAGGGAAGGAATCGAGAGGTGTCAAACGCTCGAGAAGGATTGGAGAAAAGAGTTAGTTTCGTCAAATGGAGGAGGAGGAGACACTGGAGATCAGATTCGAGAAGTCCTAGAATGGCTCAAGATGGTGGAAACGATCTGGAAAGGGGAAGAAAGAATTGCAAAAGCTATCGCGGAAGATGAGGAGGAAGGGAAACGAGATTAGAGCTACGGTACAACAACAATTTTCGAAATTAGAGAGCATTAGCTTCGAGAGTGACACCTTTCCTCAGTTTTGCCCTCGTTTCCTCCTCCCTTTCCCTCTGTCGTTTCCTCTCCTTGCCCCTTTCCTCCATCTCTCGAGCTTTCCCTTCCCTCCATTCGCAACCTTCTTCGAATTCACACGTTCGACACCTTTTAACGTTTTCGATCGAAACTCCTTCAGGTTCCCGTTCTCCGTTCCAGTACGACAGAGTTTTCGATAAATGTGAAGAGAGGAGAGGGAGAGATAGAGGAAACCGCTTGACGCCGATGATCGTCGGAGCGGAGCTGAACGTTTCGGGACTGCTAGGAGAGGTTAGAGACTCGGCAGTGAGAGGAGCGTCAGCGGGAGGAGGAGGAGGTGAAATTGAACGAGATCGTTTGCGCGGAGTTTGAGAAGAGACGTCTTCGGTCGTGGTAGCGGGATTTGTCTCG
Organism: Sporobolomyces pararoseus; assembly: GCA_010758995.1. Classification (NCBI taxonomy): domain Eukaryota; kingdom Fungi; phylum Basidiomycota; class Microbotryomycetes; order Sporidiobolales; family Sporidiobolaceae; genus Sporobolomyces; species Sporobolomyces pararoseus. Next base: position 1,486,552 of record RSDY01000005.1, on the reverse strand, counting down.
TTCGTTCGGTTCGAGCGTTTCGATCGTAGATTGTAACGTTGTCTTCGCGTCGAATCGATCGGAATGGCTGGAAGAGGTTCGTCGTCGTCGTTCCTGTTCGCTTGAGAATTCATCGGCAGCGAGAAAGGTGCGACTTCATTCTCATCGTTTTCGTTCTCGTCGATGACTATTCGTTGCTGCGAGAGAGGAGGAGGAAGATCGAAGGGAAGAGGTAGAGAAGGGTTCGCCAGGAAGGGTAGTTGAGAGTCTTGTTCCATCTCGTCGTCTGACAGCAGGATCAATTCAGGGTCTCCGCTCGATACCTCGAGTGCCTTCGTGTCGATCTTCGCGCTGAAATTTGAGCCTCCTTCTCCAATCTGTTGATCTTGCAAGCTCAGCCGGATAGCAGCTTCGAGATCGGCTTCCTCATCTCGCTCGAGCGTTTCATCCTCCGGTGATCTCTCCTTCTCCTTCTTCTTTCCTTTCTTCTTCTCACTCCTCCTCCCTTTGTATCTACCTCCGTCTTCCTGCCTCAAGACATAGGAGATCTCCAGTTCGTTCTCTAGTACCTCTCCAGTGCCTCCGTGGAGTAATTCTCCAATCTTTCCTAAAGCCGATACAAAATCTCCGAGAGTTTTTGCATCGCCTAATAGCTCTTCTAGGTCTGATCCTTCAATGGCAGGTTCGATTGTTCTGAGGAAAGATTCTGGGAGAGGAGAGTTCGGGTCGAGATTTAGTTTCGAATAGAGTTTCGACCATTGGAAAGGTCCGCTTGGTACTAGGGGAGAAGCTGTCTCGGAGATGTGATTCGTCGAGACTGAAGGTGTTGTGGAAGAAGACGCCGGTAAAGGCTCAGGCGGCGGTTCAGGCTGAAGTAGTGAACTGAACAATCGATGATAGAGCATGAGCTGGAGTCTTGAAGGCATCGTTTCTGCTTCTGGTGGAAGGGACCGATTGAATCTGAAAGATAGAGGGTATCAGCTCAGACTAGGCTGAGGAGGATGGAGAGTGCGAGGAGGAAAGTCTACCGAGTTTTGGTGTCAGAAATCACTAATCCCCATCGAGTCTTCGGTCCCTCTGAAGATTCGAATTCTTTCCGTAGCCTCTCCAGTTCTTCTACTTCTGCTAAAGCTGCTAGATCTGCTTCATCGTCGGTATTCGTGAGGTTCATAAACAAGTCTTCCGATTCTGGATTCGTCTCTTTCTCTGTCTCTTTCTCTTTCCCTTTGCCTTTAGCGACCTCCATCTCATTCGTCAGAGATCTTGACTTCAATGCCGATTTTGTCGGTGATGGGGAGAAGAATTGCAGCAGCGTCGATTGATCGTTCTTCGTTTCTTGCTTGACTGGAGAAGGTGTGCTCTTGGATTTCGAGTTGGCCTTTTTCTTCGGGGTATGAGGCTGATTCGACTTAGTTAAGCTAGAGGTAGAGCTGGAAGGCTGGGCTTGCGAAGAGGTAGAAGGACGAGAGAGAGGTGCTGGAGGAGGGATTACGATTTCTCGTCTTTCGATTTCATCGATTACTCCAAAGACTAGATGATCTTTGACGAAACCTACTACGGGGACTTCTCTCTATCGAATGGAGAGCGTATTGGGTTCAGGCCCGAGAAGCGCGAAGGATGAGCGAAAAAGAGAAACTCACAACTCTTCCTCGTTCGATCAGAATTGAAAGCGAAACAATCGTGTTCAATATCCTCAAAGCCCACCATGATTCTTTCCCTTCGGTTTCGACTTTGACTTGTTGGATATCTCCCATGACTTGTTTCTCAATCTTCGAATGAACTTGAGTCCCTTTGACCAAAACTTTTTCTCGTTTCACTGTCTTCTTCGTGTCAACAACTAGTTCTAGTCCTTTCGAGGTGGTAATCGTAGCTGGTCGTTCGAGGGGAGGTAACCAACTTTTCGAGGCGAGTCTGTAGGTGTGCTGAACTTCACACCAAGTGGGAGAAGCGAAATCGGAGACGCTCAAAGCTCCCCACCCTCTACGCTTGCGGTATCGTTCCCTGAGACCATACTACGCGTCAGAGAGCCGTTTAATCTGCGTAGAAGCGAGATTTGGCCTTACCAGAGACTCCTGTTTTCCTCTTCGATCTTGACGACCTCAATCTCGCTCAACACCTCCGCTAACTTCTCCCTCGACAGGCCAGTCAGCGTTTCAAGGTCTGCTGTACCATCTGCTGTAGTTTCCTGGTTATCTGCTGCCGCTTCGTCGGATGATGGCGTTTGTTTGATGACAGCCGAAGATTCAACTTGAACTCTATCTAGTTGTGCCAAGAGCGCTTCATCTGTGAAGTCCAGTTCTGCTCCGTAGTCTGAATCCGTGCCGTCATTCGAAGGAGGAGGAGAGTTCATGAGGTTGACATTGTTTGAGAGAAAGACTTGAATCCAATCCTTCGCAATTCGACTGACGCTTCAAAGCGGCTCTCTCTCTCTCTCTCTCAGTCCTCGATCGGAAGAGTGTAAGTGTGATGATATGACAGATGATATGATATGGCATGACAGAAAGATACGACAGAAATCTATGATAAAAGTCTATTTTTCCAAGGATAGCTCTCTCCCCAGTGTGCTTGGTTGGGTCCCTGATCCTGCTCTGGACTCAGCCTTATCCTCCACTTGTACTGGATCCAGGGTTCCTGGGTTGACTTCCTTCTCCGTTTCTTCAAGAATCTCCTGCTTCCTCTCGAGCTCCACGACGGTTTCCTCTTCATCCTTTCGCTTCTCATCCTGCTCAGATTTCGGCTGAGCTTTTCTCAAGCTGTAATTCCCACTCCAACCTATCCAGCCTTTAGCTGCTGGACCCCTTGCGAGGAGGATCAGTAGGGCGAGAACGTTGAATCCGAGGTGAAGTCCGTAACAAGCTCGCCATCCGTACCGAAGGAAGAGTTTTGGCCCAGCTGAAGAGCCGGTAGCTTGTCTATGGACATGGTGAGATCAGCGGAAATAATCGAATTAGTGTATGCTGATAGAATAGAGGACTCGGGAAGGACGTGCGAGCTTACCCAGCGAAAACGAAAGCCATATACACTCCGTTGATTCGACCTCGACTCAGGGGATCGATTCTGTGAGCGAAATAGCGTCAGCAAGAGGGAAATGGAGCGCCTCTAAACAGCAGCAGAGAAGGACTCACGCGTAAATCCGAGCTTGTTGTCCGAGCGTCATTGTTTGCTGAAACACATCGACGACTATTGCTCCCACGAGCAGGAGAGTCAATTCTCGAAGCAATGGAGAAGAACGGACGCGAGAAGGAAAGAGACTCACAGATACAAACGATAATCACGGGTGCTAAATTTAATCCAGCAGCTCCGATTGCTACCGCGCCGGTACAGAGCTGACCGATCAAAGCTAAGAAGCTGACGAGCCATGGATTGAGTCGATCTGTGAACCTTCCTGCGATCGGAGCCCAAGCTACTGCAACGATTCCGCAGAGACCGAAAAGACCGATTTCGAACCTGCGAAATCACGAAGAAAGAGATTAGCTGCCGCTCCGGAGAAACAGCGAGACAGCGGAACTCACGTGTTGTATTCAAAGGGTGCGTCGTTCAGTAGGAAAGTAAGGGAGGTCCACCAACTGACGAAAATTGCGCAAGAAAGCGTGCCGACCAAGCAAGCTTGAATGAGAATCGGCTGAGTGAAGAAGAGTTTGACCATACTATTTGGCGGAGGTGTAAGGTTGAAATGTCAGTCGCCGTGATTCCGCTCACTAGGATGAACGACTGTGGTTGCTCACCTCCAGAGAATTTCGAAATAATTCAAACCAGTTCGTTTCTTCGGGAAATCGGGTAAGAAGAAGTAGAGCATGACGAGTAGCGCATATTGAGTTGCAGATGCGAAAAAGTAGATATTGCTGTCAAGTAGAGAGACTGACCGGTCAGTCTTCGGATCGAGCAAAGGAAGACACGAAATGTATGAGGGACGAACTTTGGTGAGTCTGTGAATCTAGTGATAATTCCGGAGAACACTCGACCAACCACCATTCCTGAGATCAGACCTGAAACGGTGATAGATACGGCTGTTGCTCGTCGATGGCTCGGAGCGAGATCGGCAGTGAGAGGATTTAGGATTTGAGGGGTTACCTGTCAACCGTGAAAACGATTAAGCCATCTTTCATTATGGCGGTTCCGCCACCTTCGAAAGGAGATCTCAGGGACATGCGAGTCCAACGTACAGTGAAAAGGCCCTGAATGAATGACAAAGCTTCGAAACCTGCAAAGTTCTGGACTGTAGCTTGACCCAAAGCGAGAGAAGCTGTTGCGAGTACGAGCAGAAGAAGAAGCGATCTACGTCTGACAAGATCTCCGAGAGGCGTGATGAAGACGAGCTAGAGGAGAACGATAGGCGGTTAGCTAGAGACGAACAAAGCCCGAAATCAAGAGAGGAGCGCAAACTGACTCCAATGAGATAGCCAGCTTGCAGAAGAGATGTCACCCTAGTGACACGATCGTATTCAACATCGTACCGTTGAGATAGCTGGACTAAGATCTATTCTCAAGCTCAAAAGGTCAGCATTTGTCGCGACGAGAAAATTGCGAAAGACTTGAAAACGAACAGGTTGAGGGTCTAGTTCAACGCGATTTCGTCAGCTACCAGCTTAATGTTACTCTTCTATCGTCGAAAGGCTCACAGTAGATATTTGCGACCGTCAAGCAGGAAGTCAAACTCAGCATGCAATTCAGGATTGTCGTGAAACGAAAGTCTGTGTCGTAGTGACACCTCCGAGGTATCGGTAGAAAGCCAAGGTTCAACTGTCGTTCTCTAAAAGGGTCTATCCTCTCGTTCCTAGATGTTGTAGTCGTAGATGGCTTCCGAAACTTGAAGAAGTGGAGGCCTTTTCCCTCCAGCTCTGGAGGTGCAGACTGACTATCGGCGGTAGCCTCGAGAGGCACTGACATCGTTCGTTGTTGAAGCCACTTTGACTCGAGAGATAAGTCGAGGAGAAGAAGGAATGGAAAGTGCCTATCGGCCAATTTTCGAGTTTTCGGCAGATGTTCGGCAGTCGTGCTTTCATTCAATCTTGAGCAAAACTCGCAGAAGAAGACGACACTGTAACAAGTCTTTTGTGACCTCTGAGCGAGTGATTTTACATTGAATCCCGAAAGGAGAGTTTTCCCGCTCTGAGCACTGAGCACAGACGTCCGGCAGCTTCCTTACCGCAGGTGCTCTCAAGCGGCGCGAACGACGCTGATTCTCGTAGGCAAGCTTCGACTTAAAATGTAAGGTACTTCCAACAAGATAAGAAACAAACGACGAAATACGCAAACGGAAACCCGTCCCTTTCATTCAAGCGAGAGACAGTCGAATAACCACGACTTGATCACTCGCGAGCTATGGACAGAAGAAAAGCAACAGTCAGTCTTGAGACGAGAAATGAGCGGGAGAGACTAGTCTCTTACCGATAAGGGTCGCTTTTCCGGCACCAGTTCCCATACACAGAGTTGCAACTCCCAGATCTTTGCCAGTTCGTTGCAGTTCCGTGATGAGAGAAGTGAGAAGACGTCCTCCAGTCTACACGAGAGACAATACGGGCGAGTGATTAGCGATCTCGAAAGCGAAGTCAGGAAAAACGCAGAAAGGCAAACTCACAGCCCCAAGAGGATGACTATTGATGTAAAGAGAGTGAGAGGGAAGGCGAAGCGTGTCAGTTAGCTAACTCTGATGCAGGCAAGACAAGGAGGAAAGTGAAACAGAGAACGAACCCAAGAGCGATCGCTCCTCCCTTCGGGTTGACCTTGCTCTCATCCAGTTTGAGAGTGTCCATAACCATCAAAGATTGACTTGCGAAAGCTTCATTCAATTCCCAGATATCGATATCTTTCGTCGTCAAACCGAACCTTTCCAAAAGTTTCGGAGTTGCGTAAGCAGGTCCGACTCCCATGATGATTGGTGGTACACCGACGACTGCACTTCCTACCCATCTGGCGATAGGTTTGAGACCCAACTTTTCGGCAACGTCCCGACGAACGAGAGTGAGAGCTGATGCACCATCTGAAATTTGCGAACTGTTTCCAGCGGTACCAGTTCCATTCTCCTTGAAAACCGTCTTGAGTTTCGCTAGTGATTCCATCGTCGTTTGTGGCCGGATACCTTCATCCTTCGAGAGGGTGAGTTCTTCTGTGACTTCAGGTTTGTCGCCTTCAGCTGGAGTAACTTTTCTAACTTTGATAGGAACGATTTCAGAAGCTAGGAATCCTTCGTCTTGAGCTTTCTTTGCCTTGGCATGAGATTTGACTGCGAATTCATCTTGTCGTTGTCGGGGAATGTTGTACTTTTCCGCAACGGCTTCACTCGTTGTTCCCATGGGAGCTAGACAGTCTCTTGCGTCTTGGCTCGAGGATTTCGCAATGAAAGGAGAGATGCCGACGGGGATAGCTCGAGTCTGTTTCGTTGCGTTCGAGAGTGGTTTTGTGGGGTTCAGTCGAGGAGTCTGAAAAATTTGGAAATAATACTCACTCCGTAATCTCTGGTCATCGATTCGGATCCAGAAGCGATACCCATGTCGATTAAGCCAGCTTTGATCGAGATTGCGATATCTGTTGTAGCTTGAAGCGAAGAAGCGCATTGACGGTTGACGGATTTGAATCCAGAAATGATAGGGAAACTAGCACAAATCGACTTCACTCGGATCAGCTCTATTTTCTCTTCTCTTCTAAGCTCGTGAGAAGTGTAGGCGACTCACCCAGCGTCCAATGAAGCCAATCTACCACTTTTAGCGCCTCCCAATTCCATTAAAACTGTTCCGTTGTGAATATCTTGCACTGCACCTCCTTGAACGTCGACTCCCATTCCTTCCAAGCGTTCTCGTGTCGATTTTAATACGTGAGAAAGGAGTTCCTGTCGGTCGAAGAGGGTAAGTCGTCGAACGGAAATTGAGTTCCCGAAAATGGGGAGGAGAGAAAGAGAGCTCACTTCAGCGTGCATGTCTTTTAAACCGCCACGGAATTTGCCGATAGGTGTACGAAGAGCAGTGACGATCTGTCCTCGGACGACTAGAGTCAGAAACAGGAAGGAGAGAACGACGAAGAGGAAAGGTTGGGAACTCACGACAACATCGTCTGGACGTTTCTTTAGAACGTCGGCTACTGCGCGTCTGGTTACTGAGCTGTGCATTTCGAGAGTGACTAGCGTTACGTTGACTGTGAGAGCGGTGAGAGTCGATTCGAGATGATGTGGAGATGAAAGAAGTTCGAGGTTCAGGTGAGAGTACTAGCGATCGGTGAATACGTTGTCAGAGCGTAGTCGGACTGTGTCGAGGTGGTGACAAGCTAGCTGTACAAGAGGAAAGAGAAGCCGCTTTCAACTTCTCTTTGAGCGGCTCGTTCCGCGGTTCGATTTTTGAGGGGGAGGAATATTTATCCGTCTTCTCGCAAACTTCTCTCGCTGGTAAATTCAGTGATTACGAGAGAGAACGAAACGTTGGTACGAGAAGCGAATACTCTACGAAGGAAATTATTACGACAAGCAAAGAGTTTTCTTGGAGTTTTCTACGGGAAAGCGAGGTATGAGGGTTGACGGGAGAGAAAGAGAGAGTAGTGCCGAGCAGCAGAAGTGGTATGTGCGGAGGGAGAAGCGCAAGAGGAGTGAACGAGGGTTTCAATTGTTCAAGCTTGAGGTACATGGTTTTTCAGCAAGTCATCTTCCCTCAAAGCGGCGAAGACGTCTCCTTCCTCGACTCCAGCTCTAACCTTCTGGAAGACGTCCAATCTTTGAGATTCGGTCGCGAGTAACCTCATCGCGTGCAGTTGGGAAACGAGAGTCATCAGGTCGGATTTCGAGGGGTAAGCTGAGGAAGAAGGGAGGAGGTGAGTTTGTCGAAGGAACGTGTCGTGCCAGGAAAGGACCTGCAGACACAATGTAGAGGCGAGTCAGTATAACCTCCAGTAGTCAGAAGTAAAGAGGGGGGGACGTACCGAATCTAATTCTACTTCTGGCACTCCAGCTCTCCTGATGCATTGAGCCAACGCTAAAAGCAACACCTTCTCGTGAAAGCTCAGTCGTTTGACAAAGAACCCAGGTCCAGTTTTGGTCATCTCGTTGTAAGCTGCCGTAGCGTCCTGAATCGTACATTTCACGATTCCTTCTGTTCCACCTTCCTCGGATTGATTTCGTAGAGCGACTCGATCTAGTGTCCGACGAGCTACGTCCAATGCTTTACGAGCATCACCGGAAATACCTGCGACTGATTTCGCGATCTTTTGCAAAGCTGTATCTTCGAAGAGTCGAACTGTCGTTGAATCTTTGCCTCCGGAAGTAACGAGTGATAACCGAGCTTCCAGAATCTTTTTCAATTCGGTCCAGTTGTATGGTTGGAAAGCGATTCGATTCGTTCCTGTTCTCCCATTTCGAGCTCGATCAGTACTGACTATCACTTCACCTCGAAAAACAGGGGAGAAAGGACTTCTCACCTAATCGAGACCTGATCTTTCCATTCAGTTCCCTCTCTGGTAAATCCATAGTGTTCGCTACCGCGATAACGACCAACCTAGAATGAGCTGAATGAGGCCAATTGAAGAAATTGTACAAAACTTCTTGACGTTTCGTCAACATCTGATCCAGTTCGTCGACGAGCACGACGCTAAGAACACAGCAGTCTGCAGTTAGTTCAGGACATTCGGAGAGCGTCTTGGTAAGAGCAACAGGCGAAAGAGGCTCGTGGGAAATTCAAAGGGAGGGAGAACTCACGTAGTTTTCCTCGCCGGATCAGGATTCGCGAACCAACCTTCGAGAGCGCTCAACGCAGCCTTCGGACTGATCTTGTTACTCTTGGTTGTTGTGGTAGTCGAATGCGTTGAAGGTACGTTGAGAGCGTTCCAAAGGTGAGAGAAAGCAGCGTTTGGTTCAGAAATTTTCATTCCGTTGATTTCGACAAACGTGAAAGAATCCATATCCTATGCCTCGAGCACCAGATTTGTCAGCAAGTTCTCCGTTACCGCGTTCTTTCTGGAGCAAGAACACGAGGAAGAGAGAAGACTCACAGGATCTTCTTGAAGTTCTCTCACTACAGAATGAACAGTTGCAGTTTTCCCAGTTCCCGGTACTCCGTGCACGTACAGACACCCACCACTCCTCGAAAGAACAGCATCTTCCACGAACTGTCGAATCTGCGAGCGTTGTTCCTCACGACAGGGGAGAGAACCGGGAGTTGCTGAGACGTGTAACAAAGCTTTCGCTCTCTCTAAGGGTGTAGAGAGAGAATCGAGATAGGTTGAGGAGAGGAGAGGTGGAAGTGGATTGTGTGTAGAGGGATCTTTCGGACGCGCGAGCTTGCGTCGTTTGGTAGGTCGAGATGTCGTTGCGGTTTGAGAGCGTTTCTTCGTCGGCGAGACAGTGACACTCTTTGATCGAGTAGATGTTGATCGTTTCGTAGGGCTCTTACGAGATCGACGATGGTACTGTTCGTCTTCGTCTGATGAGTTCACTTCTGAACTGTCGTCCTCCTCCTCCGAGGAAGACGAGGCGGTAGAGTCTCCTTCATCATCCTCATCGTCGCTCGAAGCATCGGCTCTCTTGTCAGGTCGCTGCAGTGAAGCGTAAACGTCAGCAATAGGTCGAGAAGGGGAAGAGCTGCGAAACGTGATTCAACTTACGAAAACTTCTCCATCGTCTTCCCCTCCATCGCTCTCGCTATCGCTCTCTTCTTTGTCTTCCTTGAACTCGGGTCGAGTGACAGGTTCTCCCGCTTTCTCCTTCTTTTCTTTCCTCTCTTTTTTCTTCTTCTCGACTTTTTTCCTCCTGACGAGAATCACTTCATCCTCACTGTCCGCTTCCATTTCCGGTTCTACATCCCATCCCTTCGTCTTCCCTGTAGCATCTTTACTCTTTTCCCAGTGCCTGATCCCTTTCTTCTTCAGGTTATCGAATCCTCCCAAACGAGTCGATTCTTTCGATGACGAAGATGAAGACGCCGATCGGGATGAAGAGGATTCAGGAGGTAGATCTGACCAGAAACTTGCACCCGAGATAGGTTTGACATCGTAGACTTTTCTGACCAAAAAAGTTGGTCGAATTTCGTGCATTTCTTTCGTTACTATCATCTCTAGTCGTCGTTCACCCTCCCTCTCCTCTTCTTCGTTCGAGTTGGTGGGAGCTGAAACGATTTCAACTTGACGAATGATTGAACTGAGAGGTACTGGGTCACTGTGTAAAGGAGTTTTGAGGGAAGCGACAGAAGAAATGAAACTTGATTTCGAGGGAGAAGCGTTCAAACTCTTCTTCTTCGAAGGAGATTGTCGTTCTGCTTGTGCGTACTCGATCTGACGTTGTTCTACCAAGTGAGATGAATCTGCAGTGTAATACAACTCGTACTGTTGTCTCGCATGCGAGTCGTCAGCTCGGAAGAAGAGAGACTTTCGCTGCGAAAGGAGGAGAAGTTGAACATACGGGTAGTAGCTTGCATCCGACTTCGTCATCCTGAGGACCTTCAGGGCCCCATACTGCACCAGGTCTAGCTAACCACCTCACTAAAGCCATCTTAGTCCCTCTAACATCTTCAAACAATCGAGTAATCACCGCTACTTTATCTCCTGAACTCAATCCATCTTCGTGTCTCCATCCTTCGTACTCTTCTGCTGGTACTTGGTCAACTTTCTTGCGTTTCCCTTTCCCTTTCGAGGCGGTCGGAGGAGGAAGTTGATACAGAGGTGGATGTAAGAATTTCTGTTTCAATTTGACTGAGTCGTTCACGAGTACTGCATCTCCTATCTTGTATTCTATACTTTCGTTTCTGCCCGTGTCTGTACGGGTGCGAGTGAAGGAAGAGTGTTCAATCTCATTCGAGATTCGATTGTGACGAGAAGCGCGTTTCGAAGGTGATTCGCTTGCTGAAGGAGTTGGAGTTTGGTCTGTTGAGGTTGTTGCCCATTCATCTGTGAATGACATTTGTTTCGAATGGGAGACGCAGAAGACAGAAAGACGCGAATCAATTTCGCTCACGAATCAAAATTCTAAACTTTTGAGGCACGTGAGCGAAATTGAATTCGAAAAGAGAGAGCGATTCTTTCTCCTGTTCTCACTCTGCCACCCTGTTCCGCATCTTTGTTTCAAATATGCCAGCAATCCGAACTCGTAAATCATCAATCTCGTCAAAAGTGACCCTCTACGAACCAGCTGAACACTCTCCTCCGCCACTCCACTCTCTGCGCCGCTCCACTCGATCTCAAACTGCCACTCCAACCAAGCGAACACCTCTGTTCGATCCCTCTTCGGACGAAGAAGATTCCAAACCGGCAATCAAGGATGAACAAGAGGAAACTAAACCAAAGCCGCCGAAACGGAAAACTGCCTCTCCTACGAAGAAAGCTGCTCTCCTAGTCGCTCACCCGACCCCGAAGAATTGGGAGAAACAGTATGAAATCATCAGGGAACAGAGAAAGAGGATCGTAGCCCCAGTCGATATGATGGGATGCGAACAAGGAGGCAGAGATCCGAATGAACCCGTCGTTGAGCTCAGTAGAAAGGTACGTTTTCATCAGCTGTCGCTACCGTATGAACCGCTGAGCTCGTAGAGCCGAGAGGCAGCTCCAAAGTCGCCAAGTACTGACTTGAGCTCGAATTTTCTCTTCCGCATCAATTCTTTCTTTCGCACGACGACAACGACGACAACAGGATAAAAAGCTATCAACTCTCGTATCACTCATGCTATCATCCCAGACCAAGGATCAGCAGACTTTCCAAGCCACGCAAAACCTCCGAAATAACCTTCGACTTCCTGGACTCAAACTCGAAAGTCTCCTCGAAGCGACGGCGGAAGAAATCGATGAATGCATCAAGAAAGTCGGTTTCCACACTACGAAGGCTGCCAATATCAAGCTCATGGCTGAGAAGGTCCGAGACGAGCATGGTGGAGAAGTACCGGAAGATTTAGATAAATTGCTAGAATTCAAAGGAGTAGGACCTAAAATGGCTTACATTGCAATGAGCAGCTACGGCCATCACGTAAGTCTCTCTTCTCTGTACTTCCAAGGCGGTGAAACTCACATGCGCGTCCTCTTGATACAGATCGGTATCGGAGTAGATACCCACGTTCACCGAATCACTCACCGTTTGAGATGGCACAAGAAAGAACCCAAGAACGCTGAAGAAACCAGAGTGAACCTCGAGTCTTGGTTACCTAAAGAACGTTGGCCTTTGGTCAACAAGATGTTGGTCGGGTTTGGTCAAGAAGTTTGTAAACCTGTCGGACCTAGGTGCGATTTGTGTGATTTGGGAAACGCTAGGTTGTGTCCTAGTAGGAGAACGGTCGTGCCTCCTAGTCCGGGGAAACAAAAAGTTAAAGTCGAGATGGAAATGGAAGTCAAGGAGGAGCAAACTGAGGAAGGAAAACCTAAAGTAGAAATCGGAATCGAGGTCAAGGAGGAAGAAACGATTGGGAACCTTGTAGTGAAAGAGGAGGAAAAGGTCAAGATTGAAGTTGCTTGATGGTGGCAGGTCAGTCTAATATTGTACCGAGTAGCTCAGGTCTTCTAAGTTTGTAAAAATCTTTTTGTCGTTGTTCTCCCTCTCATTCTCTCACGCTCCGATACCCGCCTACTCGAGACTAGGGTCATACAACGTGGCGTCTTTTCAACTCTGATCGAGCCTCTTTCAGATAGATATACAAGTCAACAAAAAGTCAGACAATAGATTCAGAAGCTTAAGCTCAACACCAATAAAAAGATATTCCAAAGTTTCCAGCTACCCTCCAACGCAATGGGCTCCTAAAGTCCTCCTACAGTTTCGACTTGACTTCCTCATTCAATCTCAACTCTGGATGGTTGACGAAAACTTTCAAACATTCTGGATCTTCGGCAGAACTCAAATTCAAACTTTCCCATTTAGCACCATTGATCAATTTCTTGGTTGGAACTTCTAACCGTTTACCGTTTGTAGTGTAAGGAAGTTTCGGTAGAGCGATAATCTTCGAAGGAATGTGACGAGTGGAAAGGGAAGAACGAATAGCTGATTTGATTCGATCGATCACGGCTTGGGAGAGATGAGACGAGTCTTTCGGTTTGACGAAGAGAATACTGTTATTTCGTTGTGAAGAAAGAAAATGGGTCAGTCAAGATGAGAGAAATAGAACGAGAGGGACAAAAATGGAAAATAAATTCCTTACAATCTTTCGTCTCCGTCTGGAAGACGTTGTCCAACTGCAAGACAATCTTCTACACCTTCGACGTTCTCAACCACGGAGTAGCTGTTTCATGATGCAACGTGAGTCAGTCCCTCTTCCCCCTCCTTCACAGTGAAAAAAAGGTGGTTGGGAAACTCACATTTCTGAAGATCCGAACCTAACTCCTGCCGGGTTCAAAACTCCGTCACTCCTACCATAAACCATAACTCCGTTGGTTTGACTATGTATTTCGATCCAATCACCATGTTGCCAAACTGGGTTCCCAGTTGTGTAACCTTCGAAATAAGCTTGGTGGTAACGTTTCATTCCATTTTTTCCCCAAAATCCAATCGGTTGATCTAAACAACAACAACAACAATAAATTTCCATCAGTTCAGGCTGATCATTGGGAGAAAGAGAGAGAAAAGAGATCTAGACGTACTAGGGAAAGGTTTACAAATTACCATATCTCCAGTTTCATCAATCACTGGTTTACCTTCATCGTTCCAAGCTTGTAAATCCATTCCGAGAGCGATCGTACTAATCTCTCCATGATAAATCGGTACGGATTTAGCAGCTCCAATGAAAAGGTTACAAATCTAGAAAAGAAAGAGAGAAAAAGAAAGAAAAAGGTCAGAGCGTGGTCCAAAAGACAAACGGGGGAAAATGGGAAACATCGAATCGATAGACAGCGGGGGGGAGAGTAAAATGGACTTACATCAGTACCACCAGTACCATTGTTTACCCAAACATTTTTATGAACGTTTTCCCTCATCCAATCGTACAAATCAGGTTTCAAAACACTCCCAGCCAATTGAATTTGATCAATCCCTTTCAAATCGTATTCCTTCTTGGGACAATATCCAGTAGTTTCAAGAGTTTGTAAATACCTAGGAGAAACTCCAAAAATTGAAACTTTGTAATAACTCGCCAATGCGAAAAATGTACCTTGACCGGGAAAAAATGGGGAACCGTCGAAAAGAATTGCGGTACAACCGTTCAAGAGAGAACCTATTTGGTGGTTCCACATCATCCATCCCAAAGTTGTAAAAGTCATTTGAGCATCTCCAGGTTTCGCAGCGTTGTGAAGGGTGTGAACCATTTTTTGAGAGAGTACCATTCCTCCATGTGAATGAGTAATCGCTTTCGGTTGACCAGTCGATCCTGAACTGTACAAGACTGTTCACTCGGGGGAGAGAGGGAGAAAGAAGAGAATTCAAGAGAAGAAAAAAGAAAATCAATCAGCTCAAACTTCTACCTCCCAATACGATTCTCTCTCTCTCTCTGTGAGCTGGACTTACCCCATTGAGGATGCATAGCATCAACTCTCTCAAACCTAATCTCTTTCTCAGCTCCTTCTCCTCTCTTCTTAACTTCGTTATAACTCAACCACTCTTTTCCTCCCCTCTTCCCTTCTTCTGGAAATTCAATTCTAGGTTCCCTATCTTTGTGTAACTGTCCAACTACTACTACATGTTTGACAGAAGGTAATTTGGAAAGGATTTCAGTGAGTTTTGGATAAATTTCATGAGTTTTCCCACCGTAGGCGTAACTGTCTGCTGTCAAAAGTACTTTGGGTTCAATCTGGTAAAAGATCACCGTACGATTTCGAGTACGTAACGAAATTTCAAGGTAAAGTAAGGGAGGGAAAGAGGGCCGCGAAGGAGATTGGAAAAAAGTCAGTGCTCTCTTCTTCCTCCCCTTTGGAGCGGCTCAAAATGAAACCTTAGAGAGAGAGTCGGCATACCTGTTCTAACCTTTCCAATACAGCTTGAGTTCCAAACTCTGCAGCACAACTACTCCAAACCGCACCGACTGCCAAAGTAGCTAAACAGAAAACTACTGCTTCTGCATTACTTGGAGAAAAAGCTCCAACCGTATCACCAGGTTTCACATTGAAACAAGTTCTCAAAGTATGAGCTACTAATCTAACTTCTTGGTAGAGTTGTTCGAAAGTTAAGGAACGGGTTAAAGAGGAAGATAAATCGGAAAGGGAGGTAGGTTCGATCAAGGAGATCAAGGCACGGTTTGAACTACGAGCGTTAGGATGAGATAGAAGGATGTTCTAAAGATAGAATGTGTGTCAAGTGGTTCAGAATCATCGAGATATAGAGAAAAGAGAGAGAGAAGAAACTCACTTCTGCGTAATTGAGTTTCGCACGAATCAATTTTGGATTCACAACGTCGATAGGTTGAGAATCATCAAACAATACTTTATCGTCACTGTTTTAATCCTCTCTCACGAGTCAGCTTCAGTAAATTTTCGGTAAACCACTTTTTTTCCCCACTTCCCACCAGAAAAACTGTATCTCTCTCAGATGGGTGTAAAAGGTACTCACGTTCTATCTCCAATAATCCCAGTGTAATCCCAAACAGTAGACCAAAACTCGTTTAAATGATCTAAAACCCACAACCTCAATTCATGGAAATCTCTCAACTTCAATCGGTATTTCTCGTTCAAGTACAACCGGAACAGAGTATCGGGAGCTTGAGAGATCTGTTCGGCTGTAGGTTGAAAGAACAAGGTACGTGTAGAAGGCATCGCGTCGACAATTGAGGTTGAGGGAGGAGGAAGAAACAAAGATTCGGCTCGGCTCCGCTCGATTGAACAATTTGCCGGTCACGGAGAATTTCGTACAATAGGAATGCAACGTATAGAGTGTAATAGTAATTTCATATCTTTTAATCTACTGTAATTCACTTTCACTTTCACTCAATTCTTTCTAGCAATTTCAATCCAATCAGGTTTCAATTTCTTAACATCTCCTCTAGCTTTCTCAACTTGTTCACTGACATCCTTCAATAAGCTTTCACGATCTTGAAATTTTGGTAAAGATGAAGAAGAGATCAATAAAGATTTAACATTCTCTGGCTTCAAGAAGAAAAATACGAAAAAGGGGATGGTTTTCAGTTTTTAGGTCTCGAGGTTTTGACCTTGAGAGAGAGAGAGAGAGGACGAGAGAGAGGGAGAGATGGGAGAGTGAGGTTTACTTACCATATTCTCTACTTGTTCCAACATTGCTTCAACGTTTTCAAGTTTGGTAGTAGCTTGAACAAATTCTTGATTTTGTCTAACAGACGGAAAAAAAAAACGATTTGAACACAACGCACGAAAACAAGCTCTCAAAGAATAGTCAGCTTTCTTTTACTTTCTTTATCATAGCAAAAGGGGGAGGGAGGAGAGGAGAGGATGTGTGTTCTAGAACTTACTCTATCCATTCAGAATAACCCATAACTCTATCATTCTTTTCCAACAACTCTCTCAATTCGATCCCTTCTTCAATCTCATCAGTGATCAAAGAACCTTGTTCTCTTCTCTTGTCTTGTAATTTACTCATCAATTCAGTTAACCTAGGTTCCAACTGTTTCAACAAAGATGATGATGATGACGTAGTTGACGAGTTGGCTTCCTCTGGATTAGATTGAGAATAATTAGGTTGTGAAGGTCTACCAGTAATTGATAAAGAGATTGAATCCGATTGAGGTAACCATTGAGGAGGTGTTAAAAATTGTGGATAAACTGAAAATGCTGGACTCTCTGAAGTCCCAAACTGTACCGTAGTAACCCTTTTCCCTTCCGGATCATTCGACAATTCGAATTCACCTAGATAGATTGGAATCAAACAAGGGTAATTCGCAAACAAGATTTCTTTGAATTGTGAAGGGTTCAAACCTATACCGTCTTTAGATTCTAAAGTTCTAGGTAAAGAAGAGATTTTCGATAACAATGATAGAGGGTGTCGTGTGAAGGGTAAGAGGGTTACTGGAGTTGAATATTGAGATAGGTGAGAAGAAGGAGAGAAAGGGACTGAGAGTGAAGGAGAGAATGGTGCAGAGAGAGGTAATTCGTCTAGAGGTGAGAGTCTGAACCCTGGCAGGGATGAATCTAATGCAGAGACTATACGACAAAAGTATCTCGATAGTATTAGTAACATACCTCAAGAGAGAAAGAAAAGGGAAAGTACGAACTATTTAAATCCAATTCAGTATCTTGTAAAAGTGCTTTACCTCTCATGACCAGATCTATTTTCCATACCGGTAACAATACCATTTTGAACGCTTTCTTTACGATTCCAGAATCGAATACAGCAGGAGAGTAATTGAACCATTTCTTGAAGAACCTAGAAAGTAAATGAGATAAAACTATTGAAACTCCAAATGTAGAAGCTGCGGCAGTGTATGAAATATCTAGTGCTTTCTCTGGAGACAATTGAAAAGGGATAGCTGTTGTCGGTTGACTAGAAGTCAGTAGAGGGAGAGAAGAGAAGAGAGACACAGAGAGGAACTGACTCTGTAGTTTGTAGGAAACTATATCATCGGGTATTCCTAGTTCTGATTCATCTGACTCTGTAGGTGTCGGTGTTGTACTATGGCTAGGTCTCGATCGAGGGAAAGATAGCTGTTGAGATGTAGAAAGTCCAACTAGTCGAGTACCCGAAAATTGACGTCTCGAGCAAGTGTGAATGAGTAGCCTTCTACTTGTTGGTAGTATCATGATATGCTGTTAAGTGTAGGAGTTTCGAGAAGAGAGAAGAGAGTTCAATGAGATCACGATTTGACTTCCATCTCTCTCTCTCTCTCTCTTCCACGTCTACCTCACTTTTCAGATTAACCTCAGAAGCAGATAAACACAGGCAATCACCTACGACTATCCCGAGTAGTAACATGTCAGATCAACCAGAGTCTTCGAACGGTCCTACCCCACGAGAACTCGCCCTCTTAGCAGCTGAACAACGTGCAAAGCAACTACCCAAAGTATCTACACCTGATCAAGCACATTCAAATTCAACAACTGCTGAACCTTTCAATCCTAGTAGACAAGACATTTTAACTTTCTCTCGTTTGATGGATTCACAATTGTTACCAAATTGTTCAAAAACTCAAGCAGTTGAAACTCTCTCTACTCTCTCTACCCTCTTGTCAAACATTCTATCCCCTCCGAACCCTTCAGCTTCATCGAAATACCGTCAAATCAGGTTGACAAACCCTTTAATAGATCGAACTATTGTCAAAGTTTCGAATCAAGCTCCTCTAGATTATTTAGTAGCTTGTTCTTTCCGTAAACAAACGATTGAATTCACTCCTTATTTAATCTTTCCTCCTTCACCAACTAGTAAAGAGTTACATAAATTGAAAACTGGTTTTCACGTTTTACAAACTACTTTGAAAAGAGCTCAAGAAGCTAAAGAAAGGGAACAAAGGTACAGGGAATCTGAAGTGGAAGCTGAAAAGAATAGGAAAGAGAAAACTTTGTTGGAATTTGAAGAAGATAGGAGGTTGAGACAAGAGAGAGATGAGAGAGAAAAATTTGTTAGGGAAGCTAGAGCTAATCAACCAGTTCCTCCTCCTCCAGTTTTACCTCGTCAAACTTCTCCTGCACCTAGACCTGCTCGTACTGTATTACGTCAATCTCGTTCACGTGGAATAGTAATGGGAGAAGAAGACGAACAAGGTACTCCACCTCCAGCTTATGGAACTTTGCATGGTAGAGTTTTAGGTACTGGTTTACCTCCCGATGCAGTAGATTTACAAGGTAGAGATGTAAACATGGTTAATAGTCAAGATTTAGAAGATAGTGATAATGAAGATGATTACGACGATCAAGAGGAGGAAGAAGAGGAAGAATGAACAAAGTTTTCAATTCTCGTGTGTGTTTCGTTTTTCGTTTTCGTTTGTTCTCCTTTGTGTCTGTTTTCCCTCCTTCTGAAGTCTACTTTCTCTAGTTGTTTAAATTACTACCGCACTCCTCTCTCTCTCTTTTGCAAACGTTTTCTCTTCTACTCCCTGAGAATTTTTCCGACGGTTAACCGTGAAAAAAAACGAGAGAGAGGTGTCGGCTTTCTTCACCTGCCGAAGGAGACCTTGCTTAGCATTCTCCTCCGTCTCCCTCCCTCCATCCGTTTCAAACTTACTCATCAACCATGCTTCGTTCGACATCGCGTCTACCTTCATCGCTTCTCTCCTTTACGAAGCTTCAAGCTAAACTTCCCCACATCAATCACTCCTCTCGTCAATTCTCTAGCTCGCTCTCCCCCCTGAATGGCGCAATCAAATCTCTAGGAGTTATAGGTTCAGGTCAAATGGGTGTAGGAATCGCCTACGTAGCTGCCCGTACCGCAGGAGTTTCAGTAAAACTAGTAGATTCGAATCAGAATCAATTAGAGAAAGGGATTGAATTCATGAATCAGTTGTTGAACAAGGAATACAAGAAAGGGAAAATCACTGAAGAAGAGATTGAATTGGTTAAGGGAAGGATTGGAGTTAGTCAAGATGGGATTAAAGGGTTGGGAGGTGAAAATGGAGTTGATTTAGCTATAGAGGTATAATGATCTCTCTCTCTATCTCTATCTTTCTTCTTTATACTAGAGTTACTGATGAGCGGAGTCGAGTCGAGTGATTGTCGTTATAATAGGCAGTTTCAGAAAATTTGAAAACTAAACAAATCATTTTTGAACAATTGGCAACTCATTTGAAACCTGCAAGTATTCTAGCTAGTAACACTAGTTCTATTAGTTTATCTAAATTGGCTGCGAGTGCAATTTCGAAAGAAACTGGTCAAGATAGGAGTAGGAGTGTAGTTGGATTTCATTTTTGTTCGAGCTTTTTTTTTTTTCTTCTTCTCTCAAAAGTTTCCAATCAGCTGACTCTCTCTCTCTCATACACACGATACGGACGGCACTCATAGTCAATCCCGTACCAGTAATGAAACTAGTAGAATTAATTCCAGCCCTTCAAACTCATCCTTTAATCTTAGAAACCGCTAAAACTTTTGCTCAACAAATGGGTAAAACCGTTGTAATCTCTAGAGATTCCCCTGGATTCATTTCGAACCGATTGTTGATGCCTTACATTAACGAAGCGGTAGAAGTTTTGGAAAGTGGGATCGCTAAAAGGGAAGATATCGATCAGACTATGAAATTGGGAATGAATCATCCAATGGGTCCTTTAACTTTAGCAGATTTGTAAGTCTATATTCCTCCTCGTGTAGTTTTGGGCGAACGTCGTAGAAATACTGTCGTCAGAAACGACTTTGGGAAACTTTTCTCGAGGGGGGTCCGCAACAAAGGGAAAACTTTTTTTTGACGGGGAAACTGGCTTTTCAAGATTAGAAGAAACGACCCACTGACGCAATTCACTCTTCTCCCTACATAGCATCGGTCTTGATACCTGTCTATCAATCATGCAAGTGCTTTACACCGAAACCGCCGATTCGAAATACCGACCTTCAGTTCTCCTTTCCGTTCGTCTTCCCTCTCTCTCTCTCTCTCCTTCTCTTCTTCTTACTGACATGACAAATGAGAGAGTAGAGAATGGTAGCAGCAGGTTACATGGGTAAGAAATCTGGTAAAGGTTTCTACGATTACGGTTTAGCTCAAGAAGAGAAACCTATTAGTATACCTGGTCAAGAATTGGAACCTGAACAGAGGGATACTGAAACTCCTGCTCCTTATGGGGAGAGTGAAACTAAAGCTTAGTCGGAATGGGGCAATAGTGACGAGGAGGTTTTGCAAGTGTTTCAGTGATATACCTTTTTGTTTTTTCGTTCGTTTCTTTTTCAAGCTTTTCGCTGTTAATTGAGTTTGACTCTCGGTGAGCGATTCGCTAAATTGCTCTCGGGTACTTTCTTGGATGTCGCTTCGTAGGAGCTGGTGCAGCAATCTCGAGGATCTCAATGTCTCGCAAAGAGCTTAGACAAAATAAAGCGTAAATTTCGACAAATTCAAGAAACGCTCTACCTGCTTGTCGACAAGGATTTCAAAATTCAAGAGAACTGCAGTGTAGATGAAATGTCAGACACTGCTGACAAACGGTCATCTGAAGGGAAAGACTCGATTTTCGACCTACGATCTTGAGAACCCTAATCAAGGAAGATTCGACCAATCTTCTATGTGGGAAAGTTGACTCCTCGTGATGAAACTACCCATCTGGAGTCTCCAGTATACTTGCGGAGGGTACTCCGCATTGCACGCCCGATTGACGATGAGCCGTTTGGCGTATAGGCGTGTTCCGTTCGCGAGCTTGCGAACACCTTCCGCCGCAGTGCTCGTGCCGTCGATGAGGAGCACTTGATCGGGATAGTCGGTGATCCAGAGAGAATCAGGAATGGGGCAGTTGAGGGCGGTGACGAGCTCCAGTACGGCCGTACCGCATTTGTTCGGCGTTACTTTCCTGTTCAATGCATCGTCAAGACTGGTTGTAGCGTCATTGAGAAAATCTGAGGTATCTCACTTGACGCATACGCCTCTAATCTCAACAAACGCAGTGTTATCAAATCCGTCTGGATATTCCTTTCGCCAATCTTGTTCCAGCGATTTCTGCACGTAAGCGACAGTCGAAGCTGCTGACGCAAACCTCGGTACGTCGAGCAAAGCGTTGATAGCAGCCGAGTATTTCGGGGGCTTGTCTGTTTCAGGTGACCGAGTCTGAAGCGTCAGGTTCTCACAACTCGAGAAGATGAGTAGGAAGAAAGGTAAGGAAGGGCTCACCTGCTACGACAAGCGCTCCAGTTCCGGAACTGGTCATTGTCACTCCGACGCTCAAACCAACACAGAGAGCAGAGAGGCAGGAAAGGGGAAGGTTGCCAAGAGTCAAAAGAAGAATTAACGATTGAGGAAAGATCTTGAGGAAAGATCGCTAACGCACGATCCTCCCCGGCAAGTCCGGACGACGACGACGATGTTGACGAAGAACGCAACTCGACGAAACCTGAGACATCGAAGTGTGGACCGGTCACAGCTCGTTGAGCAAGCATGGACCAACTTTCTGACGAAAATGTGTTGCGAATCCTTTTCGTTCGAAGGAAGGGGCACTACTACATCTACGGGGGTTCAGCATTAGGGTGATACACAGTAGAGGAGACAAGATTGAGAGAAGAAGGTTCAAAAAAAAAAAGACAATCTATCGAGATTGGAAACGGGAGACGAAAAGCAGAATCAGAAGAAACGAGCAATATGGTAATTCTGCCGCTCTCCTATCGCTGCCACCGCTTGAGACAAGACACAATGTCAGTATGTGAAGTATCATGCGAGGCACACAAAAAAAAAAAAGTTCTTACAACTAGGCCAAGTTATTCAAGTCCACAACCGTCGCCAAATACTCAGGGGTGTAAAGAATTCCGTGGATAGGTTTCCATACAAGATCTGGACATGTGACTTTGGTACAGTCTCTTACTGCAGAGTATGTAGTGTAGCTGTACTCGAACCTAGGAGCGTTGAAATATTCATTCGTAAAGGCCTGATGGCGTTTTTCGGAATATACATCTTGCCATCGAAGACCGAGCCTGAGAAACATTCGTTTGACATAGACGCGTTGTGCCTGTGGATATGTGACTTGACATCCATCGACGAGGGCGGGGAAGCCGTCCCGAGTACTGATCGGCAGCTCGAGACCCGACTGTGAGGGATGTATGATGTTGACGAGACTGTGATTCAAGTCTCGACAAACCGTGCAAGGCTCCTCCAGTACACGTGTCAGCCTAGGGCTATGAACGTGTCATGTGAGTCAGAGATATTCTGTACAGGAAGGAATGGAAAAGGAACAGAAGGTTAGAGCTTACTCGCGCTCGAGACACACATCTCGAATTTCCACCCAATCTTCCGGATAGGAGCCGACACGATAATCACCGTACGCCTGCTCCGCTCCTCCACATTCCTCAATCCAGCTCTTGAAGTTTTTGATTGCAGTCTCGACGGACACTAATTTTTTGCAACCTAAGGTGTCGAGCAAAGCTTGCGAATAGCGACTTTCATCTATTCCGCCGCTCGAGAGTACCGTCAGTCTCACAAGCTGTAATGGTCAGGAGTTAAGGAAAACGAACGAGAAAGAGGCGCCCTGAGATGACGATTCCAGTCCCTCGGAAAAAGAGGTAGTGTCGCCTCCGAGCATTCACTGACGGTAGGTGTACTAGGTTTCGTGTTGTCAAATTGGCGTACCGGCATGGGCGGGAGAGACTGTTGAGGGTAGGGGAGGCAGAGAAAGAAGAAAAGAAAGTTCAGTGTGAAAGCCTATCTAGAAGTGAAGAGTATTCACGATCAAGAACCACGCAGAAACCGGAGCGACGAGAGACTTCGAGGAGACGAGTTCTGAGACAGATCCGATTCTTAGAGTCTGTTCGAAAAACTTTCTGCGGGTCAACCTTCTCTGAGCTTAATTTCTTCAGACGCAGAGATAAGGTTGCCTGTACTGAAGTAAACGCCAAAGAGGTATTTATTCCTTGATCAATGCGAAACCTAGATACAACACTGAGACAGAAACGAGAAAATGTCAGCTTTGACTGCTCCTCGAGTTCAGCTCGACTTTCCCTCCGACTCTGTCAAGCGTTCGCGAAAACCGAAGACGCGAAACAGAAAGTGAGACTCACTAGCAGCTTCCAATTGATCCTCATCCATCTCGGCGTCTCCATTCGCGTCGACGACTTTCATCCTCGTCAACAATTGAGCGAACAACGGATCGTCAGATTCATCCGCAAAGATATCTGAGAAAGGTGCGTTGAAGATTGGTTTCAGAGAGTATTCAGCTGCGAGTCTGAAGAAAAAAAAGGGGGGGGCGAAGAAATTAGCGAACGAGACAACAAACCTCGAAATCGAAAGAAGCTTTGGAAGCTTACTCGACGAATTTATCCCAATAGACAACGTATTCAGGTACTTCTTCGACTGCATCTTGTAGGAAGAAAGTGTATCGATGACCGTACCAAGTTTCTTCGGAAGGTGGAGTTCGGGTATCGAACTTGATTCCGTAGACTGTATTCCCGTAAGCTAGTTGAGGTGAATCTTCTGGTACTTGTGAAAGTTTCTCCCTAAGAAGTAATAGTACAGAACGAGTCAGAACTAGCACAAAAAAGGGAGAGAGGAATGAGGAAAATAAAACTTACAATAGGTTTTCTGCATCGGGAATAGTACCGATCACTACTCCTCCAGGTCGTAGATATTTTGAAACGTTCTCCAACATCATTCTAGCTTTCTGTTCTGTCTCGAACGCGTAGTGCATACAAAATTGCATGGAGACGACGTCAAAAGGTCTCGAAACTTCGTTAGGTGGTAGTACTTCCGTGATTGATTCCTGTCAACCGATGAGATTCAACGATTAGATCCAACGCTTTCGAAGGCGGAAGAAGAGTAGCTCACTTCAAAGCAATCGAGAGTGAGAAAAGTTGCTGGAAACCGAGGAGATCTCATGTACTCCCATCTCGATCTAGCTTGTTCTACTGACACTGCCGCCAAGTCTATCAATGTACAAAGATTGGTATTCGGTTAGCACGCGTATTCCGTAGCAGCAAGAATCGAACGGAACGGAAATTCTCACCAATTCCAACGTATTCATCAGTTCCCGCTTTACTCCATTTCTGTAAATCACCTCCTTTTCCACACCCCAAATCCAAAACTTTCACCCTAGGTACTTGATCAACCGCTACCCCTTCTCTTCTAGCGAATTTAGCAATCAAAACTGATTTGATCCAATTGTTGAAATTCTTTAATCCGATAATTGGAGATTCTAATCGAGTTTCTCTTGAAATGTTTGGTCTTGCGTTATCTGTATGAGTAATGTCTCTTCTGATCAGCTCCGAGTGAAGAGAGAGAGGGAAGGAAGGAGAACTGACAATGATTAGCTACGACTGAAGTATCTTGATTTGGTCTCGATCTTTTGTGTGCAGGAGGTCCTCCATAGCTCTGACTGTACTCTGAAGATCTCTTCAATGATGTAGTGCCGTTGCTCGAAGGTTGTGGAGGTCTAGAAGGCAATGAAGTAGGTTTCGGAGGTAAACTCGAACTAGAAGGGATTTGAGGTAAAGGTGGTCTGGCAGATTCTGGTACAACTGTCCTGTTACCTCTCCGTAGAGGGTTGTTGTTCAATTGAGATAGTTGAGCGAGTTCTACTCTAGAGATTGGAATCAAAACTGATGAAGGTGGTGAAATCCTTTTAGTCGGTGCGTAAGGTCTTGGAGTGTTTGAAGGTTTCGTTTCATCTTCAGGAGACAGTAGATGTTGTAATGACATAATATCGAAGTAGTGGAAGCTGGAAGAAGATGAACCTTCTCTCGACCGGTTCACTTCTTTACCATAACGACATCTACTCTTCTCAGCCAACCATGTCGGATTACTCGAGTCCACCGAGATCTTCTACCAGAGGTACAACGGAACGTAGAGCGGCACTCGAGAAGAAGAAAGACGCGTCCAACAACTTGAAATCGCGACAAAAGAAACCAACTTTCTTGGGTGCAGACGACGAAGACGATACATTCGATTTCGATGCCTTCTCTAGACCTTCAGCAGCAAGTGGTCGCACGCGTAAAGAACGGGAAACGACAGCAGCGGCGAGGGAAGGAGGAGGAGGAGGAGATTCTCTCGGACTCGGGAATGGATTCGATGACTTGTTCAATCTAGACGGACCTGGTGGATCGCGAACAGGAGATGGAGATCCGGATGAAGCGCTCAAGGGAGATTTGGGAGAGTTGGATGCAGATGCTCAACCAGCCAAGAAGAGGAAAGCAATTGCGAAAATGGATGAAACTCGCTTGTTAGGTCCAACTGGCTTCCCAAAATTGATGCAAGATATCAAAAGAGTAAAACTCAAGGGGAAAGGTCACGAAGTGAGCTGATTTCCTACCGTCATTCCGCTCTCTTTCCCCCGAATTAGTTTCGCTTATCCTACAATTTCGTCTCGCTTCAGGCTCAAGATCTCAAACGCGTTCTGTCCGTTTATCAACTATGGACTCATCAGATGTATCCAAAGACAAATTTGCAAGACACGCTCACAACAGTCGAGAAACTTTGTCACAAACGTTCAGTTCAGGTAAATCTCTCTCGCTTTTCCTTCCTCCTCCGAGCTTTCTCTCTCTTCAAATGTCGAACCTCGAGCTAACTACAGAGTATTCACAGAGAGCTTTGAAAACATACAAAGATGAATGGAAGAATGGAACCGCACAACCGAGTTCCCTCCATCCAGAATTCGATTTGGATCCTGAAACTCTCGCTCAACTACAGAGAGAAAGAGAAGATGAAGAGGAAGGGGAAGAGACTGGAATCTTTGCTGGATTGAACAAGAAGGGTTCACAATCTCAATCTCAATCGAATGGGAAAGGAAAAGAGAAAGGGAAGGAGTCAGCAGGAGGAGAAGATACTTTCGATCAAGCGGATTTGGATGACCTGTTCGGAGACGACGATGATGCATTGATGGCTTCTCTCGAGGCTGAAGCGATGTGTCGACAGGGTGGTGGAGCGGCAGGTGCCTCAAGTTCAAATGCACAAAAACCTCAACAAATCTCGAAACCGACTGCGAACGAAGATTACGACGAAGTCGAAGAGGAACAACCGCCGGAAGAGGAAGACGACGAAGCTATGGCTGCTATGAGGGAGATGGAAGAGTTGCTGGCATAAACCTCTTTCCGCTTGATCCGTATCGATTTTCTCGTTTCCTTATTTTCTTTATTATGTACACCGTTATTCTCTACTTCATTTTGTCGTAACATATTTTGTCTCTCTATCCTCTATTCGACCCGTGAGGTGGAAGTCTTGAGATGAAGTTTCGTATTGTGTATTCAACTTGAGATCTTTTTCGACTAGTGCTGAACGATCCCTTTTCAAGCGCCTACACCAACCGGTTCAAAACCCAACATTCTCCTCATCTCTTGTACTCCAACCGCGCCTCTGACATGTTCCAACTCGATCGATCTACAAACTGCTTCTCCAACCGCGTCTGCATGAATCGGTGGAATCTGGAACAATCTAGCTAGGGAAGCCCAACTAGGTGGTAAATCTGAAGGATTCGTCGCTGAGAGAGGAGATGGGTTTGTCGAGAGGTGAAGGGAGGAAGGAATCAGAGAGTGGAGATGGGAAGTCGCTTCGAAGAGAGTTGCGGGGAGCGTTGAGGCGGGCGCGAGGTGAGGGTGATATATCAGACCTAGGAAGTGCGAGCATGATCAGTAGTCGGAAAAGAGTGTGCGCGATGGAGGAGAATGACTGACTCGGTCGAATGAAAATTGGTCGAATCCCTCTTTCTCCTGCATCTTGCAATGACTCTTCGGCGATGACTCGTTCAGCTTCCCGTTTCGATTGAATATATCTAGATGGTACGAAAGGTCGAAAGATATCTTCTGCCGAGATGAAAACGAAAGGAGAAGGAGCGGTTGAGGGAGAAGTGCAAGATGGAACTGTTCTCGATTGACGGAAAGCTCTAAACGCCTCGATAGCTGACCATACAAGTTCTATTGTCAGTCCGGCTCAGTTCAGGTGTTGAAGTGGTATGCCGCTTACCTGAATCTCTGTTCATTGTCTCATAAGTTTTGTCACCTTGTTTCCTCAAAGGGTTCCCTGTTTCTCCCAACAAGTTTCCAGCGATACTCTTCAACACTCTGAGAGGTTGTGCTTGACCTGATTGCTTGTAATCGTCTTCTAGGAGAATTCCGAGAGTCGAGACGAGCGCATCGCAAGAAGGCAAAACTTTTGCGTACGAGGTTGGATCAAACGGAGTTCCTTGCGTCCATTCGACCTGTTCATTCGCGTATCGTCAGTTTCTATCTGTGATTGCGCCAAGTCCGTTGAGCAGGACCTACCTGATCTACCCATGCAGGAGAATGACCAGCTGGGGTTCGAAAAGGTTTTCCAGATCTACTGACTGAGACTACGTTCCAACCTCGTTTGACTGCCTTCTTTGCGATTGACGAACCTACGAGTCCTGATCCACCGAATACACAGATCTTCATCGAGAGTTGAGGGAGAGTTCGGGTTTGTTGAAAGAAGGGGGAGATCGACTGAGTCTTCTGATCTGTGGAGGGGTCGTTACACCCGATAAATCGAATTTGAGGTGGTCCTGACTTGTCTTGAGAGGTTCGAGGAAGAGCGAGTTGAGAGTTGAGATGAGAAAGAGCGAATTCCGAGATTTCGCTTCTTCCTTCCTTACCACCTCTTTCTATTCCCGATATGATCTATGAACGTGGAGGTGCCGCAGCAGGAGATGCTTCTCGTAACCCGTAAGTCACAGCTCTTGCTTTTACAAGGCAATTTACCATTTCATTTCATCATCAATTGATCGCCTATCTCCCTCTTTCGTAACTCTTTCTACAGATCCGATACAACCTACGCAGCTATCCCCCCTTCCTCTACATACAAAGGGCCGAAAGTAGCTGGAACTTATGGAGGATTCGTTGGAGTTTTCGTCGGAGCTGGAATCTTCGTTTTAATCGTTCTAACCATTCTCATCCTCCTACGGTTTCGAACTCTACGGAAACGAGATGCCTCCACGAGTGCTATAGAACACGGAACTGAACTGGGAGGAGTCGGAGGATCGAGAAGGAACGAGGAAGACGACGATGCATTCGCTATGCCGACGAGGTATGAACGAGCAGGGATGGATTCGACGTTGAGTTTCAACGGGAGTGACACAATGACACCGCCGTTAGGCCAGAGGGAGTTGTACGCTCAAGATGGGGTTTCTCAAGATGGATTCTACGATACTGGAGCTCAAAGAACTTACGATCCGTACACTGAATCGACATCGAATACACCGCCGCAGTACGAAGGAGATGGA
Organism: Sporobolomyces pararoseus; assembly: GCA_010758995.1. Lineage (NCBI taxonomy): Eukaryota > Fungi > Basidiomycota > Microbotryomycetes > Sporidiobolales > Sporidiobolaceae > Sporobolomyces > Sporobolomyces pararoseus. The sequence continues at coordinate 1,457,969 of RSDY01000005.1, read as the reverse complement.
AGGAGGGATCACCTAGATGTCAAAGGGTAGATAGATTGTTACGTTTCGAGCTGGTTCTCATTTTCTCCATTGTTCTCGCAAACCTTTTTCAACCTTTTTCTTTCCCACGAGACCGTTCTCTTCTTCACGTCCTTCTCTGTTGTGCATACCCTCCAGTCTCTTCTGTTATGTAGCCTCTTTTTCGGAACAACCTGCTTTATTCTACACAACTCGTTGACGGATTTTCGAATTCGAATCAGAAGTTGTAAGCGAAACACTGCTTTTTTGGATTCTATTTCTAGCACAAACTATAACAGAGGTATGGGAGAATTCTATAAATGACAAGGAGACGATATGTATATAAATGACGAGATAAGCAAAGAAGGACCAAAGGAAAAGCTCAAACGATCGATGAGAGCTGAAATGCGAAAGGGATAGGTATCTAGACGTCTGCCCTAGACATCGAGTGATTGTCGTCGACGTCCGAGAGAACTTCCCCTTCTTGCTGAAGGAGAGCGATGGCGACCTTGGAACGAGCTCGGAGCTTGTGTCCGTAAATGATCAGCAACCAGACCACGCAAGCCATAGCCGCTGCGATGGCTCCGAGCACCGAGGAGGCAATAGGGAAGGTGAGGTTGTCGTACATAGCGACTCCGAAGAAAGGGAAGGTTGCGCCGAGGACGTTACGGAGAAGGGATTGAGCGGCTGGATTCAACGAAAAACGAAAAGGGTAAGCTTCGATTCAAAGCGCGAGAAAGATCAGGGAGATTCACCTTGTCCTGAAGAAGAGTACTGCATGTAGACGTCTCCAATGTAGGAATCTGAATTGTCAGGAGAAGCGTTGGTGATTAGTTTCTAGACAGTTTTTTTCTTTCTTCTTTTTTTGAGACGGTAGCGAGAGTGCTTACAAGTAGCTAAGTAAAGTGTATAGATTGAAATATTCGCTGTTACGATAAAGATACAAGGAACGATCCAGTGGATCCAGGGGCGAGCGCTGTAGGGTCGAAAGTAAGTATTTTTTCGAAACTCTGACGACAAAACGTGGTTGTACTCACGTCCATGCGAAACAGAATAAGGAGACCGAGAACAAGATACTACCGACACCAGCAGAGTAGAGTCGCACTTCGGGCTTTGCTCGTCCTCCTCCATGGACGACTGCTCTTTGATACATCGGTTCTTGAATGAAAATGTTCGTGATGCAGCCGATCGCAGCTCCGATGAACCCGCAGATCAAGACAGTGTGAGAGGTACCTTGGTTGAAACCGTAGCTGTAGGAGAAGCGAGAAGTAAGCGAAAATGCAAAGGGAAGGAAAAAAGCTTGATCGACTTACTTATCCGCGAAGACGTGCGAAATAGCTCCGATGAAGAGGAACACACAGCCCCATGCGAAGCCGATGACGAGACTGAGTGCGGTGACGATAGGTTCGGTGAAGAGGTACAAGAGAGGTCGGGAAACGGAAACCTTGAGCATCGAAAGCCATCCTTCTTCGTCTGAATCTGCTCCTTCGACGTAGTGGTTTCTGCCAGTCTCTTGAGTAAGCTTCTTGCATCGTTTTCGTAGGATAACTTCTCCACGGCACTCCTTGAAGAAGAAGAGAACGTAGAGGAAAACTGCTCCGTTCGTAGCCATCTGAGCGTGAGGAAAATGAACTCGTGAGTACTCTATCTCGAGCCGGCGGAAGAGCGAACGACATGTAGCTCACCTGTAGCCAGTAGATGTTCTCCCATCCGGTTTTGAAAGCGACCCAGTTAGCGATCAAGGGACCAGTAGCGTTTGCCGTGAAGACTAACGAAGCAAGAGCGTAAGCTGTAGACGAACCGTGGTGTTTGAGAGGGGAGTTTGAACTCACCAGTCAAAACGAAGAAACCCATGGGAATACCACGATTAACTTTTGGGAATAAATCGGCTACTACGCCTGCCGCTGTCGGTCCTTCGATACAAGCGCAAGTACCTTGGACGAGTCGAGAGAAGATGAGAGCGTAGACATTCGGTGCGAGGGCCATAGGGATGAACAGGAGCATGCTAAGCGAAAAAAAGTATTCGTCGTCAATTTCAGGCCAAAAACGCTATCGTAATCAGAGACTGTCGACTCACATGATGAAGGTACAAATAACAAGTTGAGGACGACGACCGAAAGTCTCGGAGACAGGAGCGAGAATGAGAGGACCTGGGGACAGTCGAGGGAAAGTCAGTTCTTGAGAATCTGCAGAGATGTGAGTTCAGAAAACGAGAGCTTACCGATACCGAGCATGACAAGGTAGGTGAATGATGTGACTGTTCACGGTAAAGACGTGTCAGTCAAAAGCGTGAGGGACAGAAGAGAGGCGACTCAGCACGAACCTTGGAAAACATCGTCGGTAGTTCCCTCGTGAGATCTGATGAAACCTCCCGAAGCTGCACCGTTCGCTGAAGCGTTGAATGCAGAGACGTAGGTGATCGAGAGAGCTGCCATGAACATTCTCATCTTCTTTCCGAAACCCCAGTTGAAAGGATCTTCCTCATCTCCTTTGTCGAATCTCACTCCAACTGCTCCCTGACTAGGAGACGTTTCAAATTCTTGCTTCATAACTTGCTCCTTGTCTTTGAACATTCCCTTTTCCTTTTGATCGATGAGAAGAGAGGATGCCGAAGTTTCGAGTGGAGGAGGATGAACTTTTTTTGTCGGTCGAGTGGTCTGTGTTGCTTAAAAATAGCAGGCTAAGTCGATTGAGCGGGCGGCGGACGAGCCTAAAGGTTACGAAACGACGCTGCTGTTGTGGAAGAAGAGGCAGTTGGGAGGAGGAGGGAGAAAGAGAACGGGAGAAATTGAGAGGGAAAGTACTCGGAAGTACAATTTTAGCTCACTCGAAGTTTAATCGATGTTACTCCAGGTTTGATTGGTCAATCCAAGTTGCCCCGAACTCCCCGACTTTTTCCTATGCATCCTTTTTGACTGGGACTCCATAAAAAGCTCCCACGTCGTAGAAAAGTTTTTCACCTCGTCCTCGTCGACCGAGAGTTGGACAGTGACTGAGCTAATTCTCGAGAAATAGGCCGACTCACATATTGCCTACATTTTGACTGAATTGGCAAGCAAGCTCAATATCTGTAGACGGTTCTCTTTACTGTGTTTCGAGTCAGAACAAGAAGTTGGGTATGTAGTTGCGGAGGACCAGAATAAATTGGAGTAAAATTCAGTAACCCGCGGCAAAACTCGAGGAGTCGATCAGCTCCGTACGCCGACGGATCGATGTAAGAGAGAAGAAGCATTATCTGAACGTTGAATTGCAACGGAGATGAAAGGAATTACTGTTGTTCGGTCAACCAAAGTACTCCTTCGGTTGAGATTTCCGCTTTGATTCCAGTTCGTAACCATTGACTGAGGTTCTTTCCTAACTCCTCCTCCTCCTTGGAACCGGGAACGGGCGGCAGAGTCGGCAGGATATCGTCAGTGTAGATTAGAGACGACGGAAGGGTTTGAGGTCGAGGTAAAACGGGAGAGCGAATGAAAATCTGTGAACGAAAGCGAGAGTCAGCTTGAAACAAGCGGAACCCCCTCCTCTTTGTGATAGAAAGCTTACCTCGCCACGGATGCGACCTTTCTCGATCTCCTCCTCGTTCCCACGAAGCTTGATCTCGACTCCAGCTGAAGGAGGGCCGACGTGAGCTTTCTCCTTTCCGGTCAACCTGAAAACTCCTGGAGGTGGGAGGCGTTGGTAGTCATAGAAGTGGCCATGAGACAATGGTGCGAGTAGGAAAGGGTGAGAGAGGGTCGAAACGGCAGGAGTACCGAAAGTGCAACGGAAAGTTTCCAATTTGCCTTGTTCGGGAGGGCCACTGAAGAAAACTCCTCGCAGCATGTGTAGTCCGAGTTCTTTGCGAAGTCCTTTAAAGAGAATCGTGTCCCAGATGGTCGATTTCGATACGCTACCTTCTCGAAGGAGACGGATTTTACCATTTCGAGCTTGCCGAATGATGAAACTCGAATCTCCAATCATCTTCTGTAGAGTGACCGTGTAGAGGGGAGGGGCGAGAGTGGAGGAAGGAGCGAAGATGAGGGTCGCTGCAGGGGCAGAACGAGCGGCGAAGAGGGATTCGATCTCTTCAGAGGAAGGTTCGGTCGAGAGTTGAGGGAAATAGAGAGAGGCTGAAGTCGAAATCGCGAGGAGAGCTAGACCGAGACCGTAAGGAGTAGAAGGGTGATGGAAAGTGTAGATAGTGTCTTTGATAGTCGGTTTGGCGGGAAGAGGAGACGAAGGGAACATTGAGAGCCACGAGACGAGAGAAGCGGTGAGACTCTGCAAGCGCGAGCGCGTCAATTCAAGCACACCCCAAAGGAGAGAGATAGCGGCTTACGACATGGGAAAACTCGAGAGGGATATCTTGAGAGACCAAAATGAGAGCGAGGTCGGAAGGTTCAGCTTTGGTCGAACCTTGAGCTCCTTCGCCTCTTTCAGAGACGATACTCTTTCCAGTCGCGAGGATATCGTCCGCGGTTTCATCTTCGTCTCCGATAACGACGAGTACTGCATCTGGGTTGGCAGAGACTCCACGAGCTGAAACGAATCTTGTTGTCGAATGAACGATTCCAACGATGTCAGACTCGTCGGGAATAGAAGATCCAGGAGCGATTACGACGGGTGTCAAGGTTGAAGTGGCGAGAGCGAGAGTGACCAACAAAGCGTCTGTTCGAACATGAGATCAGTGAGAGATCGGTTGAAGAGAAAAGGAGAGAAATTGATTTGCGAACCTGTCGGATCTTCAACCGCTACAACGACCTTGCCTGATCCGTTTCCAAGTTTACTAAGTAATCCAGCTCGAATGTATCTGACCAATTCTGTAATCTTTTCTCCCCCTTTGACCCACGAACCTCGTTGTCCACCTTCCAAGCAAGTCAAACTTCCTTCCAAAATATCCTCTAGAGTCCTCACTGCCTTGTCCGGTCGCAAGTACGAAGTTGTGATCTTGTTCGGGTTGGAGTAGACCGGTGACTCGTCTTCGAATCGAGTCAAAGAAGCTTGAGATTGCCTTCCAAGTAAGAAAGGATGGAGTTGAGGTGGGGGAGGCCTCAACTTGTAAGCGAAGACTAAGACCACTACCAGTATACAAGATAGTGCGAATGTAGTGTTTGCTGCAGGTCCAGCATCGATCTCGAACATCTCGAGAGGAACGAGTGAGAGGTTGGAAGGGAACCGACAGCTTGCTTCAACTTTCTTCCCGTTTCAACACTTCTCGGCACTCCGAGCCTAGCTCACAGCAGCAGGGATAATGTCATCAGAGCTGAGCACAATCGTGCGCACATTCTACAGTTCTCGACAAGGCAAAGTCACCATTCTCGATTTTAGATCAATTGGTACTATCTGCAGTCAGTCTATCCTCTCCCTGCTCTCTGGACCTAGTTGCATGAGCTCATTTGCGTACTTTGGAGTCCCCCAGCTGCTCTCGAACGAAGAGATCCGAAGAAAGCGTTGCTGGATTGTCAAACTCTCCTCAAGAGACGACCAAACGAACCTTCTGGTCTCGTGAGTCTCTTACCGAATCGCTCAAAAGGGTAGTGATGCTGACATCGATTCAATATTAGACTCTGAAAGCTGTAGCTTTGTCTCTCGGATCGAAACCTCTCACTGCTTCAGCTCAAAGCGAATTCAACAAAGCCCTCGAAACGGTCAAGACTGCGAACAATGGTGCAGCTCTGGGAGATGCCGATATCGTCATGGCGTTGAGCTACTCCTTGAGAAACTTGGGAAGAAGTGAGCCTGATCTCCTCCGAACCTGAGCAGATGAAAAAAGTTTCGCTAACTAGACCGCAAATCGCTTTTCCAGGCTTCGAAGCGATTGAACTCTTGACGCAGGCGGCGAAAGAGAACAGTGGCAACGAAGAGCTAGCTCAAGAAGCGTTCATTCAGATGATTCGAATGAACGAGACTGCAAAAGCTCAACAAGTTCGTTCTCGATGCTCAAGCTTCTCTGTTACGATTATGTCGTTGCTGATCCGGATTCGGTATTCACAGCTCAGTCTCCGTATGACAGCAAACTTCTCTACGAATCCCGATTACGCTCTCTGGTCTATCATGACAGTTATTCTTCAAATTCGGGATTTGCAACATCCTCAATCCGACTTGCTGCTGTCTCTCGCCGAACGACAAGCTTCAAAATACTTTGAATCAAGTACTGAATATAAGACATCGGACGAATTCCACATTGTTTCTCGATTACTTGAACTTCGAGCTCAACTCGCAAGTTCGCAACCTACTCCCTCTTCTTCAGCAACTCCGAAATTCCCTTCCTTACCCTCTTCAGAAACTCCTCGAACTCCTTCAACAGCATTACTAGATCACTTTGCATCGACTCAAGGGGACATGTGGTGTAAAAGCAACTTGGGATTCGAGCTTTGGAGAAGAGAAACAGAACTTCGATTTGGCAGTACCGAAGGCGGAGAATGGAAGAGATCCTGGAATCGTCTGAAAGCGACGCTCGAATCAGGGTTCGTCTACGGTCTCTTCTCACTCCTTTTATGAGGCTGACCCGCGTCCGCCTGCTCAACTTTTGACAGCGACACAAATTGGCACACTATGCTGTATCTTGTCCGATGCGCCTTCGCTATCGCTGCTGCATCCTCGGAGTCTTACCACAACGAATCGGAACTGTCTAAGCAGCCTCCTACGCAAGATGGAGTCCAACTAATCGCAGAGACTCGTAAAGTTTTCGAGAAGCTAATGAAGGAATCATCGAAAGCGAAAGTCGAACGTGGATTCTTACTTGGACTGCTAGAGATCTCAAGAGAGATTCGAGTAAGGAGTTGGAAAGAGGGTGAGCACGCTTGACCTAAACCGTCTCTGCTGCTCCTGCTGACCGAAGGCGAATCTTCCCCTCGATTTTAGACCAATCGCTGCAGTCTCTTCTGCTCGCTTACCTGGAACAGTTTGGAGGCAAGATGTGCTGTTACGATGACCTCAAGCCTTATTTGGAAGTTCTGAAAGCCGAGGAAGCTCAAGTAGTTCTGGAGAAGGCGAAAGAAATCGCTTCGAAGAAGGAAAAGCTTGTGAGTGTTTTCTCTGCTACCTACGTCTGCCTATCGATGCTGATATATCGTTGCAGTCTATGGATGAAGCTCGGCGATCAATCAACGCTCTCAAAATTGTGCGATATCTTTCGAGCCCGCAAACTGCAGAAGAAGAAGCTTCTTCGGCCAATGACTATCTCCAACGATACTTCTCGAATCTGACACTCGGTGAGTCTCCCGAACTCGAGATGCCAAAATGATCTGCTGACCCGAGTGCCGATCTTTCCTCTCGCAGGCAAAGACCTTCCTCCTACAGAATTGCAACCTGCCGACGACTTTGCTCTCCTCTCTGCTCAAGCTTTCGTATCTGCGTATCACTCGTCGAGTAAGCACCTTCTCGCTCCTCGTCAATTTTCTCTTACCTGATCTTCGGGCGTTTCGAAACAGACGATCGATCTTACCTCGAACAAGCTGCGGCTCTCCTCGATCACGCACTTCGTTCTTCAAAGTATAAGTATCAAAGTCGCATTCTCCTCATCAACATCTATCGACTACTGGGTGCATCTTCACTCTCTCTTTCGCACTACCGCATCTTCGGAGTCAAAAACATTCAGTACGACACTCTTTCGCATTTGATTCTCAATCGAGGTTCAACTTTCGCTATCGAGTCAGGAAAAGAGCCAGGAGTACACGAAGAAGCGGTTCAAACAGAGAGGTGGTACAAGACGGGTCAAAACGAAGCAGCGCAAATGTGTGTTCAGACGTTTACTCTGCCAAATTACGGAAAGGTACGCCTACGTCTTCTTATCGATCAAGAATATCTCGAGCTACTGCTGACACAAGTCTCCCAGGTTGAGGACTTTGCCGAATTCAGGTTACGACTCGACAACTCGCTTGAGAAGAGTCTGTCCGCTATCGAAGTGCTTCGAACTCGCCTCCTTCGAGGACTACTCGACACTCCTCAGATTGATCAAGCTGTCAAGGATGTCAAGGAGTTATCTCATTCCACAACTCAGCTTCACGATAACCGAGATTTCAAGACTTTGCCGAATTTCCAGCGAAAAGGAGAAAGCTCGGTTTGGGATCAGACAGCTCTCGGTGGCAAAGTTGATGTGAGCACGCTCTCCTGTATACGTGTACTGCACCTTGCTGACGTACCGTCTGCCTTCATAGGTCGAATGGCTTCGAGCTTTCGCAACGATCTATTCTCGCTTCCTCTCTCCAGGCGAAGTTTCTGCGACGGACACCAAAGACACGCCGAGCGTGAGCATCGATCATCTCATTCCTCGGAGCACTCAACCTGTACGCTGACTAGCTTCCGTTTGGTAGCTTACTCGATCCGAAACCGCTTTACTGAACTTTTCTTCTTCTGCGCAACGTGCGCTCGTTGCTCAACTTGATCAAGCTGCAGAGGCTGAGCAGGAGATTGTCTCATTCTTCAAGGGTGAGCTCCAGCTCTGCGAGCCTTTCTTCTTGTCTTGTAGCTAATCACTTTTCCCAAACAGATCAAGCTACCCTTTTCGCTACATCAGTTGAAGATTTGAGCACGCTCCCTTGGGAATTGGTACAGATCGCTTCCGTTTCTCTGGAAGCTTTCTCGCTCCTCGAGCTCGGTATCGAGCAGCGACTCGACGAAATGGCAGCTAATAAGCTTCCCGACCAAGTACGTCTCGATCGTTTCACACCGCTTCTCTCCTTTGTTCTTTTCTGACCGTGCGGTCTCTTCACAGTCGAAGCACTCGAAGCGCTTCCGAACTCTGAGAAACTTGGCCCGAGATGGCTTGAGACAGATTGGTCAACAATTGACAGCTCACGGCAAAAAGGTTGCGAAGGAACGACCGAAGATTGTCGCTTCTCTCGCTCCGCTCAAGGCACACGAAGAGGTGAGCTCTTGTAAATAGTACGCTACTATTGGCGGGGGGGCTAAACGTTTGAAACCTCTTTTGCAGCTAAATGAGGATACTCTGACCAATTTCGCACACGCTCTCGTCGAATCCAAGAAGACATCAACAGAAGGTTTAGCGGCAACTATTCATCGTAGGACAGCAAAATAGACCTTAGGAAATGCAAATAGACATTATCATTAGGAGCCGTAGGCTCTGTCTCGTTGATCGAGAGAAATTGCTCAATCGATCCTTCGATCAGCTTACGATTTCCTTTTCCCTTTTAGCAAGTTGACCGCAAGACTATTCAACGCTGCGAGTGAAGCTTACAAGTCGTAGTCGTCGTCGTCGTCCGTGCACGGGTCCTCCGGATACGCCGTGGAGGGTTTGTGCGAGGTTGAAAAGGACGGAATCGAGCGATTCACCTCTTTCTTCCCTTTTCCTCACTTTTCACTTCCTCACTTTTGTGATCAAGATTGCTCGACCTTTGTCTCAATGCGAGCTCTAGATTTTCTGCTCTCCCCTTCTCGTCGGCAATCGCTGACAACCCCTTGCCTTTGAATCGAAAAACAGCAGGTTCCCCTCCCGCTCAAATACTCGAGATCTTGTGCGACAGGGCAGGAGGTATAAGTTTCAAAATCACCGCTGGACGGAAAAGCGAGATTGGATCGACGAGGAATCGGAGGATCTAGCTATCGAAGGATTGTGACCATTTCCACATGCGTCACATTCTCTCCTTAGCTGGGTAGATTTACTTCTTCGTCGTTCGTCTCGAGATTCGTTCCTGCGGTCGCTGGGAAGCTTTTCACCTACCTCTCTGTCGACGTGAGCCTTTCAAGTTGAGCTTTCTTGTTCGAAACTGGTGAGTGGTTCCTAACTCTCCTCTACTCCTTCAACCTCCCACAGCTTGAACTGACCACACTCTGTCTCGTTTCGCATTCTTGCTAGCGAAGTGGTCGCTCTTCTCAAATAGTCCGACAGGGTCATCGCCTCTATTCTTTCTAGAGCTAGACTAGCTTGTAGAGACATACATAGCTAGTCCAGCCCTTGGGGAACAGAAGATGGAATCTCTCGTTCTATTTGATCGGAGCAGCCAATTCCCGCTTCTTTCCTTTCCTTCTCCACTTTCGACGAGTCGGTATCGTTCAAGCGGATTTCTTCCGTCGCTCGACAGCTTCCTACTCGCCTCCCCGTGGACGTCTCGCCGTCAGCGAAGAAGGTGACATCATTCCAAGGAGCCGCTCGTAGCTCAAGAAGATCGAACGAAGGAAGCGCGAGGCGTTCAGCTACTTGTGGTCTTCATGCCGTTGAGCTAGACGGCTCAGTGGATGGGCCTGCAAGTAGCTGTGAGTCTCATGGATCAGAATCGTTCATCTTCACGAGCTTGGGCGGTTTCTTCGAAGGATTTCACCTACCTCGTTGTCGGCCAATCGTTCTCTGTTTCTGACAGTGGGCTCATCTCCTCGGTAAGTTGCTCGCCTTCCTCCTACTGAGCGTTACTTTCTCTGAACCTCGACTGATATCGATCAGTAATCGTTTTATCGTTTTATCGTTTTATCGTTTTGTCGTTTCAGTTCCTCACTCGCTCAACTTCTGCCGCTCTGCCTAAATAAGCGTTGGAACTCCTCCAGATTCTGTCTCTCTGCGACTCCTCGTGGAGTATCAGATCGCTCCTAATAAACCGCGAGAGTTGGAGGGAAACAGAAGGAGGAGGTTCATGGCTAATTTCGTCGGAGCAGCAGAGTTCGACCTACCTTCTCTCGTCCTTGTCACTCACAAGGGGTTTATTCGTCAAGCCATCAGCAATGCTACTGATTAGGGCCCAGCGGAGACGGTTGAGCTGCTGCCACTTTGGGGCTAGAGTACGATTACTGTCGTGCGGAGGGCTGCTCTCTCTCCGAGCTGTACCTTGACGAAGCTTCCTACGCAGATTGTCTCTGTGCTAGACTTAATCCAGGCTCAGCTCGTAGCGATCGCAGTTGGTTCGCATCGCAGCGCGAGCCTTCTGCCTTTAGTTGACAGCGTCTCAACCATTTCCATCGAAAGCTCTCTGACCTCGAGAACGTCTTTTCTATCATGTGGTAGCTACTATTGTACTTGAGTCAATCGTCGAGCTTTGTACTCGGTCTCTGCTCATCCCATCCGCTGCGCTCCCTCTCTCTCGCTTTCCGCTAATTCGGTCGTCATGGTTGATGGCGCACTGATCTCGAGACTCTCCGAGGAGGGGTCCGTGAGAGGAAACAAAACGAGGTACGCGAGACTTTCAACTCTTTCTTCCTTCTTCATCACTTTTACCCTCTCCCCTTCTTTCCTCAACTTAGCTCGACCTCAATTGAACCAGATCAATCGGTGAGTCTACTCTACGCTTCACATGCATCAGGAGGATGATACCTGACGCTCCTTTCTCTTTTCTTTTAAAAGCACAAACCCCTTCTTTTTGGTCGTTCCACCCAAGTCTACTTTCGACTGCTTGTATCTGTGATTTCTTCTTTTGAATGGCGGCGCCACCTGTAGCGGCCGCTCCGGGAAGGACTCGTCAGATAATGGCAGTCGACAGTAGACTTGATCGGAGCAGCCAAGTGTCTCCTTCGCGATTTCCTGTTTGCTCTCCTGCATAAGACTTTCGGCTGTACGTACAACCCTGATCTCCTTTCTCCGTCTCTCCCCCTCGAGAAAGTCGGCGTCGTCAGTCAGTCAAGAGTGAATTTGCGGAAGGGAGAGGAGGGTGACCCATTCACCCTCGAGTGCTGAGCGGCTTCGACATAGTCACGAGAGCCTCATCTTTGAATCAGCTACTGATGAAGTCTAGCTCACCACTCTTTGGCTTCCTTCATCACGACCTGATCAATCGAGGAAGTTTTCGTTCTCTTGTCGAAGACCCTACAGCGGTCGATGGAGAACGGATCACCCACCTCTTCCGTCGGCTTCGAGCTTGTGCGATATGAGTTGTACGAGACAACATTCGACAAGTCTCTCACTGCTCTCTCGAAACCGCTTCTCGAGAATCCGAGCTGACATTAATTCTTCGAGTTTCCCTTTCACTTCGCTCGATCGCCAGGCTCAACTAAAGCTCCGCATTCGATTCTCTACTGGTTGTCTACAGAGCAGCTGGTGCTAGAACCAGTAGAGCGCAGAATGCCGGTGGATGTTTGATCCGAGTAGTCAAACCCCTCTTTTCGAATTTCACAGGCGGATACAGCTCGGGACTGAGTTGAAGTACACTTCAACATCAGAACAAACTTGACGACACGGTGTCTGTAGCACGAAGCGAGTATAGCGAAGGTGGTCGTTCGCATTCCCATCCGACGCTTGAGGAGAGTTACTGCAGTCGAGATCTACAGCAGGCTTGCAGCTGAGGGAAAGAGCTTGCAGTGACTTATTACTCCCCGACAGGTCGCTTCAAGCTCTTTCTTCTAGCTGCCGGGTTGTTGAAGTGTGCTCGGCTCCAGCAAATCTCTTTCAGCGCGAGGTTTGGATCCGATAGACCTCCCTCGCTCTATTTTTCCGTAGTCTTTGGCATGGCTACCATACAGCTTGATGATGTTTGTCGTCGTCTGTGTCACCTCTGGAGGAATCTGAAGCTCGTAATCGGAAAATTTTGAGAAGTTGTGTGAAATTCATTCTCAATTTGTAAGCCATATCTTGATCCAACCTGAACCGACAAAGTACCAAATCTATCGCTTTGTCGATCATACCACGCAGAGAGTATCTGAGAAGATCTGGCGTCGCTCTGCATCAAAAAGATTAGATTCGAATTTCGAAAAAATATAGTGCGAGAGCTAGCGCATACAAATTGCGGCACAGAACGACGGAGAGAGAGCGAAAGAGAGAGGTACAGATCGCAGAGTAAAGGTATAAGGTGAATGTGCTGGGTTTGGGAAAAGGAGTTTGTGCTTGAAAAACGAAAAGGGAGACACGATGGAAAAAGACGAGAATTTTCTATGGTGTCCAAATCTGTCGAACGAGACAGTCAGCTTCCGAGTGAGTGCTGCGATGGGAGAGAGTTGGCTCACCTTGACAGTCAAATCGACCGAACCAGTAGCAACAACGTTTACAAACTGAGCAGTTTCACTCGTTCCGTTAACTCCTCCAGTTCCGTTGACTCCGTTCGCTGTTGTCGTTGTTGTTGCTCCGCTCACTCTAGCTCGGCCCCATGCCATAGTTGTAACGAAATGATCGTGAGCTTCATTGACCGTTTTCAAACACCTCCCTGTCGCTAAATCCCAAGTTCTGATCGATTTATCATCCGAACAAGAGATTAGGAATTTCCCTGATGGATGGAAGATTAAACCTCGAACCCAGTTGTCATCTGTGATCGTACAACTCGAGTAAGCAGCGATAAAGTACTAGGAGGGAGAGGAAAAATAGAGACTCACGACCAACGAGAGTTTTCAGACATTGACCGCTCAAAGAATCCCAAATCTTGATCGTCTTGTCTCTTGACCCAGTAGCGGCAAACATTCCAACTTGCTTCGCTTCTGCCGCTGCTCTTCCAGTCGGCGCCTACGAGAGAGAGAAAGAGACAGAGAGAGCACAATCGAGTTAGTTCTCGTAAGGAAAGAGAATACCCTCAAATCAGAATACAGATGAGACTCACAGCGATTCCTGCTAGTTCTCTGATAGCTGTATAAGCAGCGACTGGAGCGAAAACTGCTACCTCTACAACATTCTCGTGACCTCTGAATTCAGATTTAGTTTCTCCAGATTGACCATCCCATATCCGTGAAGTCTAATTGAAATGTACATCACAAGAAGAGAGTTAGCGTCGAAAGAAGAGAGAGAGAGAGTCGACGGAGCAGAAAGGAAGGGGAGACTCAACGTGATCTGAAGAAGAACTGATGAGTTGTCTACCATCTGAACTAGGTACTACGCTTCTAACCCATTCTGTATGACCTGTGAAAGTTTTGACGCAGAATCTATTGGTTTCATTCACCGATCGAATTGACAAATTAGCTATCGGTCAAAAAGAGAGAGAGAGAGAGAAATGAAAGGAGAAACAGAAACTCACCCGCTTGAAACTTCCCAAACTTTTATTGTTCGATCTCGACTAGCACTGACAATGAAATCGTCATTCGGTAAGAACCTTGCAGAAGAGATTGAATGATCGTGACCGTAAAGAGTTTTAACATTCTTCCATTCGTTCGTAGTGTCCCAAATTTTCAAGGTTAAATCAGAAGAACAAGAAACTAGATAACTTTTTTTCCTTAGTATTGGAGACTTCCGGGTCTAGATGAGGAGGGAGAGAACTAACCTAGTAGGTTCCCTTTCGAATCGAAATCTACATCTTGAACCGCTTTCGTATGACCTTTTACAGTTCTCTCAAATTCACCAGTTTCCCAATCGTAAACTTTGATACTCGAATCTTCACTAGCGCTGACTACTATATTGAACAAAGGATGGAAAGTGACTCTGGTGATCGGGGAACGATGTCCTGATAGAGTGTAACGAGCTGGTGCTCGAGGTGTCCAATCTGGCGAAGAAGCGGAAGGTCGTTTAGAAGGTGCAGTTGAAAGTTCTTCTTGTAATTGAGAATTCCGTGTCTCCAATTCCATGATCTACAAACGTAGAATCTCACGTACGAGAATCAGCAAGATGAAACGGGAAAAGAGATTACAAGAAAAGGAAACGAGATAAAGCTCACTTTCTTTTGTAACCTGATCACACTAGTCCATTTCTTCTCCAACAAGCCACTCCATTTAGCTTTAGGGTCTGGTTGAAACTCTGTTTGACCCGATTCTTGCTTGAAAGCGGCAACAGTTTCATGAAACCCGTTTGAATTCAGATAATCCAGTATCGATTTATGCCTATCCAGTTTCAGGTTGTCAGCTCGGGTGAAGACTTCTCACTTAGCGTGGTAGTAAACTGACAGTTCTTCTTTCTGACGATCGCTCAGTACGCTCGACATTGTGAAAAGGGTTGAGCGGGACCGATCTTTCTCCAAAAATCGACTCCTCTTACTAGCTCAATCCGTGTTCTACTCGTCTGGTACGAAGCTCGATACTTGCTGAAATCTTGTGGTGCTCGGTAAGCTTGCTGCCGAAGTGGTGAAGGAGCGATGATTCACGTTCGAGATCAAGGAGAAGTCCGTGTCGATTTGCGCGTCTTTCAGGTCTAAATCGCGGGCTTGAAGGCTTTCAGAGCTGTTCTGTAGCTGCCTTGTGGTATTGATAAGTTGCTAGAAGTTGGTTGTGAAGTGTAAGAGAACACGAAATATTGTCGATCGTTATTTCCTCCCTCCTATCTCGTCTCTACCACTTTCAACGAGCCATTCTCATGCATTTCAAGATCAGCAGAAGACACAAATATACATTTCGGCCAATTCGAACACTCTAGGTCGAGCCGCACGCACCTCCTCGAGGTTGAATCCGCCTCGATCAACAAACTACATTCTCACCGTTACTCTCTCGACAAGCGCTCAGAGAAGACACTATGCTGCAGTTGACAAGTAGCTACTTGAACCTCGAGGGAAGAGCGACAGACCCACTTTGAAACTGCCGAACTTCCCCCCCTCCCCTTTTTCACCGCCTCTCGCTCCTCCGACTGACCCCAACGAAGCACCTACCTCCTCTTGCCGCTATGAGCAAAACCCGTGACCTTTCTTTCAGCCCACGGGGACCCAAGAAACTCGAAACCCGTTCCCCCCTTCTCTCCTTTCTCTCTCTCTTTCACCCTCACTCCCCCAACTTTCTCGACTTCACTTCCTGACAGTAGTAGACAAGAGATGGTACCTATAGTAGGAAACTGGTTCAACGCTCAACAAGTCTTCAATAGTGATAACTTTGCTTGTTCAGCTGGTCAAACTATCGTGAGCTACCCTCCTGGCTTTCTCTCACACGCCGACGGAGCAACTCCTGGAAACTGACACGAAGTCGTGTTGTACACAGGCTGAGTACTGCTCGAAAGCTCAAGATAGTTGTTGCGGTATGTTCACAAACTTCTGTCTTTTGACGAGGAAACAAAACGTCGAGACTGATCCGTCCGCATCATCTCCTCATCACTTGGTCCCTTCAGCTGTCTGCCCTAATGCTCCCATTACTGGTCCTGGTACTCTGATAGTTATGACTCTCGGAACTTTCGTCAATCTCGTGAGTTCCTCTCTCTCTCTCCAGCCTTTTTTCATTATTTTCGCTGACACTCCCTCTCTCGCTCAGCTTTTCGTACTATGGTATCAATCAGAAGCACCTTACAATCTGGCCTATCAAATCGTGGCTACCGACGGAGCAGCCTTCGGAATGTTGAATCGATTGATTCAACCAGAGTTCAATCTATCTCAGTTTCATTACGCTTTCGTACCTTTGGCGATCATGAGCTGTGTACCTTTGGCACTCGCGGCTACTCTGAACGATTACCCTTCTTACCATGTGAGTTTTTGAGCCTGCTCGAAATTCTGTTCATTATTGTCAATATCGAAAAACTAATTATCGTTTTCGCCTCGTGTACAGTCTCACACTCCGAACGCTTACGCTCCTATCGCAAAGGCTGTGTTGGAAGAACAGAAGAAGAGGGAGAGAGCAGCCGCTGTACCTCTCATCGAACGTCGTTCTTCAACTTCTCATGCACTCGGTCGATTCTCGAGGAACCGAGTTTCCCGCCCGACTTCGACTCACGCGCAACATGGTAACGAGAACCTGGTCAACATTGCCAAAGCCGTAAATGGGAGACCTCAAGAAGCTCTCGATGCTCTCGACGAAGCCAAGATTCCTCGCAAATACCTCATCACCGTCAGTCTTTCCTCTCTCTTTCGCTCTCCCGCTCAAACTAACCTCCCTTTAACTCTATCAGACCGCTTGGATCTTCTTCACCGTTCACTTGATCTTTTGGTTCTTCCTTTTCATCTACGTTTACTTTTTGAACGACAAATTCAATCAACCTCAATGTGCCGAAAAGTACCCTCTCAAACGTATCAGTTACATCTTGTCGGGAATGGTATTCGGTTGGTGGACTTTCGCTTTACTAGTTTGGATCGGTTTTACGAAAGTTTTGTTCTACCCTTCGAAACAGAAACGAGATTTACTCGAAACGTGAGTTCCCCTCTTTCTCTCTCTTACTTCTTGGCGACTCGAGCTGACTCTCTCGCTTAAAATATTGCTAGTATCGGTCGAGTCCTTCACATCACTACGATTACGAAAGAAGCAGGATTCCGTCACCGACTTCGACCTGGATTCGATTCACGTTCTGGTAAAAAATTAAACTTGTTTCCTTCTTCTTTACACGACAAACACTCTCTGTTCAAATCGAAAGCTAGAGCTAGATCAATCATGAGGTGGTCAATTTCAATCGGAGTCTTTTGTATTTGGTGTTTAGAATACATGTCGATTTATTTCGTCGTAAGCTTTTTCTCCTCTTTCCCTTTTTTTTTTCTTCTACCCTCGAGAGAGAGCATCTGAGCTGACTGAAAGGTTCTTTTCTCGGCGAAAATAATAGGCAGTTAGAGATTTCGTCATGATTGGTATGAACGGTTTCGATTTCGGACAAATCGTTGCGGTCGTTTCAATCATGGTTCCAGTATTCCTCATTATGAGAGCTCAATTGGATTACAAAATCTATTGGGATGAAGCCAGGAAAACTTGGGCTCGAGGTGATCATGAGGAAACTAGTGATGAAGAAGCAGAAGAAGGAGGAGGAGGAGGAGAAAGGAGGAGGAATTCGACTGAGAATGAAAGTGATGGTTCTTTGCCAGAGGATTACACTGGTTTATCACCTCATTTAGGTCGCGCCTACTCGACCAAAACGAGTATCCCTCTCCTCGATCACACTCGACAATCTCGTCATTCTACGGAAGAAGGAGAATACTTGATGAGTGGTGCAAATGGTTCGAGGCCTTCTTCTGCTTCTAGGAGGAGTAGGAGTGTCAGTCGTGGTAGGAGGGGTAAATCTGGCAATTAGCTGTTTGAGCTCAAAATCGTTGTAAATAGTTCCCCCAAATTCCGCAAAGGAATTCAATAAAAAATTCTCTCTTCCCAACGTTCTTTCGTTCTCGGAACACCTGACAACAATCTTACCAAGCTTTATCGATCCAGCTCACCTGAACACCGTCCGTGGGGGTGGGGGATACGCCGAGTCGCTCGAGCCTCCACGGAGGGACCAAGCTTTGACAAGTTTGAGGACGGACTCCTTCTCCACTCTCTCTTCTCCCTACACCACATCCTCACTGCCTCATCCGCAACAAACAACGATGTTTGGCAAAGCACTCGATCCTTCTTGTTACAGTGGTACTTTCGTAAGTTGATTCTTCTCATTCTCACACTCTGCTCGTCTCGAAAGCTGACCCTCAACTTTAGTTCGAGTATTGCGCTTCTTCGAAAGACACTTGCTGTGGGATATGCACCGTAGTGCCGATCGCTTACCCAGGTACTCTCATCGCTTGGACTCTCGGAAGTTTCTGCAACCTCCTCTACGCTCTCATCTTTCGTGCTGAAGCCCCTTACAACCTTCTGTGAGCTTCTGCCTCTCCTCCCGTAACTACATGAGCATACTGACTCGAAACGTGGTCCTTAGCTTCCAATTCCTTTCAGTCGACGCAGCACTCATCTCCCTAATCGATCGCTATTTCGAATCAACCAACCGAATCGACCTCTTCGACTACTGTTTCGTTCCCATGAGTATTTGTTCTTCGATCCCTATCGCTGTGGCTATCGCTTTGAGTCGTATAGAAGATTTTCACGTGAGTAACTGAAGCCCTCTCGACTTTCCCTCCTTGTTCGCAAAGTACCCAGCTGATCTTTCGCGTTTTCGTCAATCTAGGTCATCGGTCCTGGAGCTTCGTTACAAATGAGGAAGAAGTCACATCAACTATCAGCGTTCGAGACTGGGGACGAGGTCGATTCTTACGTCAAGAGGGAGCTGAAGGAAATGGATAGACAGCATCAGAGACGACTTGGGAACGTCGGACAAGGAGGCAGTAGAAGCCGAAGGATGTCTTCTCTCTCACGGTCAGAGAAGAAGGATCCTCACAAAGCAGATCTCGCAACTATCAATAAACTCTACGGAACTGGATCGACCAAGCCAAAGAAGCCTCGAGCTGGTAGCAACGACTCTCACGATGGATTAACACCTGCTGCAAAATCGGTAGTAATCTCTGAACATGGAAAAGACCCTCTCCACCCTGACGTCTTTGCTACCGGTGGGTAACCTTTTCTCGCAATTCGCAACTCTCTCCCTCTCGGAAGAAAACTGACTAGCTGCCTTCATTCTAGTACCTCATCCTAAACTTCCCGAAAAGCTCGTCTGGTTCTACTTCGGTCACCTCACCGTGTTCACTCTCGTCTTCATCGTTCTCTACACTACAATCAAAAACACTTCCCAAGAAAATTGCAACGATCAATTCGACATCAACTCGTTCTGGCGACCTGTCATGGGAGGTCTCACGGCATTCTGGTTGTTGATCGGTTGGTTCTTCTGCTACCTTATGCACGAGAACGTCAAACACTATCACGATCCAACTCATGACTTTCATCGAGTTGTCAGTTTGAGTGGAGTCCTTTCGTAAGTTCTGCATTTCTTTCCCCTCATTCATATCGAATCAATTCAGAGCCTGATTGAACAGTCTGTCGTCATCCAGGCTCTTGCACATGACCGGAAACGATAAGACTGCTCGTTTACGCAATTTTTCGACAAAACACGAGAAAATCGCTCGTACCGCAATTTGTGAGTTTCTGTCCTTTCCTTCAATCCAGCGATATCTCAATTGAACAACATACTTGAGAGTAGGTCTCACTGTTTACGGTCTTTGGGCTGGACCTTATTTGACTGTTTGGTTCAAAGCTGTGAACGAGTTCATGTTGCTCGGTCCAAACCCTTGGCCTTTCGAGTGAGTGTATTCTCCTCCATCTCATGGATTATCTGTAACATCACTGACACACTACTCGCTGTCGATAGGCAAGTTGGAGCGGCAACCGTTCGTTTCTTCTTTCCTTGCTTTCCCCCCTTCTCTTCCTTTTCTCCGACGATCTCAGCTGACTTTGACTTCCTCCTGCAGTCGATTTTCATTCCTTTCTTGATCGTCTGGAGAGGAGTTGTCGACAGGAAGTTTGTACTCGCTTGTAAAGATGCCGACGAGAAACAAGCTGAACGACTTAGAATCGAAGAAGGAGGAGATCTCCCGGTTGATGACGAGAAGGGCAACAACGAACAGGACGCTGGACAGCTGTTACAAGATGCTGGAGATGTCGGTGAACGTGGTAGGGCTCGTTCTAGTTCGAGGACTCGGGCTCGTTCAGCTTCGAACCGTCGCAATCCGACGTCGAGAGTCTAGGACAGCAGTCAAACCGTCAAGCTTTTGGGATTCCCTATCAAATATGGATCAGATCTTTCTGTAGTACTACTCTCGTGAGGACTGGAAGGAGTGGAAGAAGCAGGAAGTTTTGATTTTCGAAAAAGAAAATTAGTACTCGTCCTCCGTTTCTCGCTTTCCCTTCGAGCTCGTTCACGAGAGATACCACCGTACAACTCTCAACGATCTCCTCGTTTGCTCTATTGTCAGCTGCACTGAAGATAGGTCGCTTTTCGAATTTCGCAAGAATCGCTCTCTTCGCCGGAATATGGTGAATATCCTCGGCAGTAATGGCGCACCCGCTCTGAGTTCATAAGGCGATAAGAAGACATCTAGTCTAGTCCGTCCTAGAGTAGCTTGAAAGTGAGACAAAAACCCCTTTCCTCAGCGCCGTCTCTTCCCTCTTTCTTCTTTAATTCCTTACCTCAGCTTCGCACTTTTCACACTCGCTTCTCGAACAGAACTACCTACACTCGCTTTCGAACGCGCTCAACGATCCCTCACCTGCCCGACCGTTTCAACGACTTCCCCCTTTCTTCTTCTTGAATCAACTTCTTTCCTCCCTCATCAGATGGTCGCGGGGCGTACGACTCCTAGTGGCAGGAGGAGAGAGTCAACTGGTGGATCTCTAGTAGGAGCAACAGGAGATTCTTCAGTCAAAGTCGGCAAGTTCCCCCCCTCTCATCTCCTCCCCTCCCCTCTCGAACGACCACGCGTTTTCCTCTCTTTTTGTTGATCGTCGCACTGATCCCTTGCTCTTTCCCATCTACAGTTGTACGTATCAGGCCAAACGCTGGATCAGAAGCTGCAAACGTCCCACATCGATTCCAACGTATAGCAGTTACTCCACTTAGTTCAACTTCCCTCCAAGCCGATAGCGGTCCCCCATCTACCCCTTCTTCCTCTGCCGCTCTCTCGAAACATGCTCTATCTAAATCAACATTCACCTTCGATCGAGTCATCGCTCCAGAAGAAGGGCAATCAGCAGTTTACGAATCAGCTTCTTCCCTCGTCGATTCGTTTCTAGAAGGGATGAACGCGACAATCTTAGCTTACGGTCAGACGAGTTCTGGAAAGAGTTACACGATGGGAACAGACAGGATCGGAGAAGAAGAAGATACGACTTTCACAGATCGACAGGGAATCACTCCCCGTGCAGTCGCAGAAATTTTCGAAAGGATGAACGAAATGCAGAGGGATTCGATGGGAGCTTCAACCTTTACAGCAAAGGTTTCGTATGTCGAGATTTACAACGAGGACCTCATCGACCTACTCGCAGGAGATGTCGACGTTCGACCAACAGTTCAGATTCGAGAAGACAAACAGGGAAATATAATTTGGAGTGGATTGAGAGAAGTGAAAGTATCGAGCGCATCAGAGGTTATGAAGTCAGTACTATACATCATCTTGAGTTTACGAGATTTATAACTAACTCAGAGATGGATCTGTAGTCTTCTTTCGGCTGGATCGACTCTTCGTCAGACTGGAGCTACAGACATGAACTCCCAATCTTCTCGTTCTCACGCCATTTTCTCACTTACAATAACACAACGTAAATGGACTGGTCTCGGCTCACCTCCTTCAGCTCCCTCGTCATCAGTCACGACATCGCCGACTTCACCTCGAGTTCAAAACCGACTCTCTGGAATCCCTCGAGTTACCTCGCCAACTCCCGGAGCTCGACCTTCGACGCCTTCAGGTAGACCAGGTAGCCGCTCAGGACTCAGACCCCCGAGCATTATTGGAAGACCATCAAGTCCTGGACCTCTCGCCGACGAATTCCCTTCGAATGGAACCGATTCTTGGTCGATCGTTACTTCAAAGTTTCATTTCGTCGACCTAGCTGGATCAGAGCGAGTACGTTGAACCTTCTTTGTAAATCTGTTTGCTCGACTAGCCTGACAAAAGTTCTGAAATCTTTTTTTTTTGCAGCTAAAACGAACGTCAGCTCTAGGAGATCGTGCGAAAGAAGGTATCTCTATCGTGAGTTTCCTCTCAAAGGCATTCGATTCGTATTCTCGAAACTAATGTAATGCGTGCTTATAGAACGCTGGACTCAGTTCTCTCGGGAATGTCATTTCAGCACTCGGAGATCCCACGAAAAAAGCCACGCACATCCCGTACCGTGACTCGAAGCTCACTCGACTCCTTCAAGATTCTCTCGGTGGCAACAGCAAAACCATGATGATCGCTTGTGTCTCTCCTACCGAATACAATCTGTCGGAGACTCTTTCAACTCTGAAGTACGCCAACAGAGCTCGAAATATCAAGAATCGAGCAGAGATCAACGAAGTCGAAGTAGGATGGGATGATGTCGAGCATCTTCAACGAACTATTCTCAAACTTAGAGCAGAGTTGGCGGTGATTAAATCAGGAGACGGAGCGGGAATGGCTTCGATCGCAGAGGAGGGTGTGAAGAGGAGTATCAATGGTGCACCGACTTTCGACGAGGCAGAACTACAACAGAAGATCGCTCAGCTCACTACCGACCTCGTTCGAGCCGAAGCAGGAGGAGGAGGAGACGGTACTTCGAATTCAATGTCTCGAGAACAATTCGAACGAGCAGTCGAACCCATCGTCGAAGAGTACGAACGTTCTCTTTCGGCGTTGGAGAGTCAACTCTCACTTACTCGCGCCGCACTCGGTCACTCGGAGGATGAAATGAGGGACTTGGAGGCAAGGATTGAGGAGGAACTTCGGGCGAACGAGGCTAGTTCTCAACTCGTCGAGGAACTCCGGATCCGAGTCGCGAAGCTTTCGGAACGCGAAGCGACCACCGAAGCTTACGTCCGAGATCTCGAAGCGAAGTTGAAGGAGGTGGACGACGCGGACGAATCAACTGGGAACGCCGTCAGCGATCTTCGGAAAGAGCTCTCTCGCAACCGAGAGCAATCAGAAACGACCGAACTCTACATCAAAGAACTCGAAGCCCGTCTCGCCAAATCAGACGAATCAAATCACGCTCTCCAAGCTCAACTCGAAGTGTTGGAACGAGATATTCAGAGAAGGGAGGAAGCCTACAAGGAACTGGAAGCTCGCCTTACTCTTCTCGATACGAGCGGAGAGCACAAGCTTTTACTCGCCGAAATCGACGAGAAGGATAAACGTTTGATCGAATTGGAGAGGGATTTAGACGAGATGAAAGTCAAAGCGGAAACTGCAGCTCAAGAGAAGGAAAGGTTAGAAGAGATGGCAGACAGGCTGAAGAAAGGTGGGAATGATCGCCGACCACGAAGTCTCACTCCTCCCGACACTCCAGCAGAAACCGATGATGGAGAATTCGAATCTCCTCTCGACCGACAAGTCGCTTCCTCGACTTCTTCTGACTCTACTACAGTCGACCCGTCACTGGTCGCTTCCCTTCAAGAGCAAATGGACCAACTTAAGGAGGCTCACGCTATTACCCTAGCTGAGCTCGAATCGGCGAAAGCTAAGTATGGAGACTCGCTCAAGGAAATCGAAGATCTCAATTCGCAAGTTCAAGAAGCGAAACTCGTTCACTCGACTTCGGAACCTACTAGAGGTACCTCCCCTTCCCCTTCCTCTCACCGTTTCCCTCGAAACCTCCAACTCGATCCAGACGCCGAAACAGAAGCAGAACAAGCAGACGAACTTCAGGAACTGTCACCGATCAACAGTCGCAACACTTCTCCTACGACTCTTCGAACCTCTGTCGCTCGTTCACCTTCAGCTCGACGCAGTATGCCACTCTCGCCTTCGCATCGACTGTCTTTTCTGGGTCGCGGACAGGGAGTCTTAGCCTCGCCATCGCATTCGCGCTCGGCTTCGCTCTCGCAGGAGTTGTCCGCCTACCATGCTTCTCAAATCTCCTCACCGCCGAGTCCCCGACCGGTATCACCTTCTCCGAGCTCTCAAGGTCAACGAGAGAGCGTCTATGGAATTGGAACGAACGAACGGAGTTATGAGCAGATGAAGAACGAGGTGATGAAACTTCAATCGGTTCTCAAGGAACGTGAAGAGGAGATCTCCCTTCTCGAAACGACTCTCCATCAGTTCAAATCTCCTACTTCTCCTCTGCCCCCACCAACTCCCTCCTTCGACCAGACAGAAGCGCCGGAAAGCCCTTCTCCTGAATCTCACTCTCAATCGAATCCTCCTCAATGCCTCGAGAACGGTCGTCCTATCACTCCTCCTCCTTCACAACTTTCCGACCACGATCTCAACCTCTCTCCTCGAACCCGTGCCGCTTTCGATGCGATCAAAGCCGATCTCTCGTCAAGCTCGAACGGTCTCGGTTTCACCAACTTCAGCGCGACAGACACAGAGAACTCTGAGACGACGAACGCTCATCGACTCGACGACCTGATGCGCTCAATGGCGAAGAAGGAATCGTCTCACCGAGAGGCGATTGACGGGCTCGAGGACAAGTTGTCAACTCTTCAACGTCAACACGACGATTTGACGGTACTGTCTCGAGACCAAGTTGTCAACATGTCGACCGAGATCGAGAAGCTACGAACAGATCTCGAAGGTCGCCCGGAAGCTTCGCACTACACCGAGCAACTCAAGACTCTCCAGTCAGATCTCGCTACGAAGCACAGCGAGCTCGAGGAGTCTCGTCGAGAAGCGCAAGAAACGCTCGAAGCTGCCAAGAACGAGCTCATCGCAGGTCAGTTTCACCAGCATCTTTTTGTCTTCTTCTTGTCTTTGTAGCTGATCGATGATCTCGTCATGTCTAACAGAACATCAAAAACTGCTCGACTCGACTCTCGCCGAACATGCTACCGTTCTCTCTCAGCTCAAGGAAGAACACGCTGCCGCTCTCAGTCAGCTCGCGCAAGAAAGAGACGAACTCTTGCTCAAGAAGGAGAATGACCACGACGAGGCGATTCGGACTCTCGTCTCTCAACATGAACAAGCTCTCGCTAGGTCGGAGGCTGAACATGGACAGTCACTCGAGGACAAGATCAACGAGCATTCCCTCGCTCTCGGATTGCTTCGGTCAGAACACGAAAAATCGATGCAAGCAATTGGATTGGAGATCGAACAAGCTCTCACCTCTCGTCTTTCTGAACTTACAGCAGCACACTCTTCGGCCCTCGAAGCAGTCAAATCCGAACACACCCGTCTCCTGCAAGAGAAGGAGGAGGCCTATCGCAACGAGATCGCTCAGCTTAAGGAGACTTTCGCCAGCGAATCGGCTTCGACTTTGGCTCAACATTCTTCCGCTCACGATCAAACCGTCGACGATCTCACTTTGCAACATCAAACCGCTCTCGAGGAAATCAGGAACGGTCATGAGCGATCAATCGAGGAGCTCAAGAATGAACATTCGAAAAGCATCGAAGCCTTAGTCGCTGAGCGGGATACTGCTCAAAAGACTCTCGAGGATCACCAGGAGAAGCTACTGAAGGAGGACCGGTCAGCACAGAGCCAGGCTTTCGAAGATGCGAAACAGGTCAGTCTTCGAGTGTTTCTTCTTGTGACGAAGCTTTTGTACTGAACCTTGTATTGCTCCATGTCTCTAGCAACGAGAGTTGGCTCTCGAGCAACTTCGTTCAGCAATGAAGGATACTCACACCTCTGCGACTGAAAATCTCTCGAAGGAGCACGCCGAACGACTTTCGACTCTTTCGTCCGAACACCAAACTTCTCTCGACAAGATCAAGGAGGACCACTCTCGCGCATTCGAGGATCGACAAGCTCAACACTCTCTGGAGCTCGCCAACCTTACAGCGAAACATGAAGACGTTCTCCAATCCGTTGTCACTGAACGAGATGAAGTCAAAATCGCTCATCAGAAGGCTCTCTCCGAATTAGCAAACCTTCGAGTTCGAGAGGCTGCTGCACAAGTTGCTCTAACAGACCTCACAACGAAGCACGAAGCTATCACCTCCCAATTCGCTGGATTATCGAAACAGAACGAAGGAGTATTCGAAGGACAGCAAGAAGAAATCGCCCTCCTCAATCGAAGACTCGATTCGAAGTCGTCCGATTCCACCCCGAAACCTAGCGACACCGAGCTTCAAGAGGCACTCGATGCTCTCAGTACGGTCGAGAAGGCCCTTCTCGAATCTCAACAGGAACGAGAACGTCTGATGGCGGAATTACATGAACTTCGAGGAGGAGACAGTTTGAAGCAGCCCGAGTACGGTTCGATCTTCAAAGATCTAGAGCAGTACCGAGCGTCAGTCATCAAACTCGACACGGAACTCGTCAAGACCCGAAAGGAGAGAGATTCTCTTTCTGCTCAACTCGCTCGAGCTTCACTCTCGTCTTCGAACAATCACTCGATCGGCCTCGGTATTCTACCTTCATCATCTCCCAACCCTTCGTCTCTTCTCCACGACTCGACACCTCGGATGGGATCTCCTGCAGGTTCGACTCCCGACCGAGCCATGTCTCCCGTCAACGAATTTGGTCGCAACTCTCCCCGTCCAGACTCTCGCTTCTTACCTCCTGCCGTGCCGCCTCCCTCTGTGCCTCCTCCAGCAGCCCCCGTTCCGAGCTCTCCTCTTCCTCCAGTTCCCTCAGGATTCCCTCTCTCCCGTGCCGCTCGATCCTCGAGCTCATCCAGCAACGGTCACAGCCGAAACTCGATCTCTAACGACACTGCTGCGACAAGCCTTCGTTCTCTCAACACTGATTCCCAGTCTATCGATCCTCGGATCGCTAAACGTTTCGAAGAGCAAGAACTTCAGGTTCGTCTGCATTCACCGTCTCGTCCGTTAATCTGTCAAGCTGATTTCCAATATGTCTCTTCGATAGATCTCTCGATTGATGAAGCAACTCTCTCATTGCGAAGGAGAACTAGAACAAACTCAAGGAAAATTGAGCCTCAACACCTCAGAACTCGCCCGTCTCGAATCAGAACATCAAGCAAACACTGATCTTATCAATACTCTTGAATCTGCACTCAACGATTCTGAGAGGAATCTACGCAAGACTCGAATGAACGCGAACGAGATTGTCAGGGAACGAGATCAATACAAGGCTGAAAACGAACGTCTCCGTATCGAGGTCAGTTCTCTTTCTCTCTCTTGCGTTTCCACGGGTGTCAACAGTCGCTGATCATTCGCTCGAGGTTGAACAGGCCCAAGATTCGCATACGACGAGTGAAAGCTACAGACAATCCGTTCTCGACATGGAGGAGCGTCTCCAAGATCAGCGTAACCGAGAAGCTCGCGCTGAGCGTGCTCGTCAAGAGCTCGAACTCCGTATGCAAGCCGTCGGAAAGAAGAGAAGTAAATGTTAGTGACTTTTTCTCTCTCTCTCGTATTCCGACCAAGACCGAAAAAAACAAAAACCTGACTCTTTCCAATATTCTTCAGACAACTGCCTCTAAACCACCACACCTTTCTTTGCATATCTTCGTCTCTCTACCTAACGCAATCCTTACGACCCGGGTTCTCCCTTCCATACGTTTTTCTTCTCTCTCTTTTCGTTTTTCCGTTCATGATCCGTTAGATTTCTTTCCCTTCGTTTTCCTTTCGTTCCAAGCTTTCATTCTATGTATCTCGTTCTGTACAACGTCGTCTATCGCAGTATAGTTATCTTACCCGTTTTTCTGTCTCTCCTTTTCAGACGTTGTGCCTCGATTTTCTTTCGCGAAGAGAGACATGCGCGGAGAAGTGGAGGCTCAGTACATAATTTCTCTTGTCCTGCGACCGGACGGCAATGAGAGACCGAATACTGCAGAGGCTTTACAGTTTGTTGCAAATCCCTCGAAACCAGAAAACGGAAGATACGAGAAATCTGAGCAAAAGTTCGAGTTTGTCTCTTTCGCCACGACTCTTCACAACTTTGCTCTTCAGCGACATTGAATGAGTTTGAACAACTCGCAAGCGTACTCTTCCGAACAATCGTACGAACCCTTTCAATACAGTTCCGACGGAACTTTCACTTCCGACAGAATCAAAAACAACTTCTCTACAACTCCATCCCTTCAGTCCTACCAACCACAAGGAATGCAGTACCCAGCTTACGCGCCACCAGAAGTACCAGGAGATGCTCTCAAAGGTTCACAACGTGGTTAGTCTTCTCTCTCAATCTGCCTCCACTCTCTATCCCCTTCTCCTCTCCTCATCTTCGCCGCCACCATTTCTCACTCTTTACTGATACGCTCGCTCGACCTCGCTTGTGATTCTCATCAATACAGCCAGTGATGCTGGACCGAGTCGGAGGATGTCGACGCAGGGACAACTTCATCGCAGAGAACCTTCACAAGCGGGAGCTTCAGCGCCTTACCGGAAACCCGAGGGAGCTTCATACAACGCGAAAGCTAGCAGTACAACTTCATTATTCAGTACGAGGAAGAACTGGAGTGAACACATCATTCAGGAGATGCAAGTAAGTCTCACAAAAACTCCTTTCTAACCTTCTCCTCCAAGACTCCCCCCCGCTCGCGGGGTTAAGCTGTCAAAGGTTGTCGAGGGACCAGTGTGCTGACATTGTCGTGTCGTCGCTTAGGATTTCATGCACGTTTTGAGCCCGAAAGGAGAATTCGTTTACGCTACTCCTTGCATTCAACAACTCGCTCAATGGACTCCCGAAGAACTCTTCGGTCGTTCTATCTTCGACTTCATCCATCCAGACGACGCAGATGCTGTACGAAGGGATTTCACTGAAGCTAGCAAGTCGAAGGAGGCTCTTTCGCTTTACTATCGATTCAGAACTAGAGAAGGGGGTTACGTTCTGTTCGAGATTACTGGCCACTGGTATTACGGTACATCCTCGTCGGAAGGTGGTAACGACAGTGTCAAGTGCTTCTTCGCTATCGCTAGACCGTACCCTTCGAAGAACGCAGCTATGCTCGACTCGTTCCTAGAACTCAAATTTGAAAATGAAAGGCTGAGGCAAGAATTGTTGATGATGTACAAGGTGAGCACTCCTCTTTCGGCTTGACGTAATTCTGCATCATGCTGATTCTCTCGTTTGGCTTGTATCGTAATTTGTAGGACATTGAAGGTGAAACTACTCCCTCAGCAGGTTCGCGGATTTCCTCATTTCTTTCTCTACTCGAATGAAGCTGATCTCTTCTCCGTTATACAGCTCCTTTCCCACCTGGCATCTATCGAGTCGAATCAGAAGACGTCGGAAACACCAGCATTATCGATCCCGCTACCGGTCACGTATCGACTCAAACTCTCATCCCTTCAACCTCGAACACCTACGGAGCTCTTGGTATCGGAATCAGTGCGAACGGAGTTAAAGGTGATGGTATGGCTGCAGAGAGGAAGAAGAAGAAACCGAAAGCGGAAGAAGGAGAATTCGTTTGCAGAGATTGTGGAACAGTCGATTCTCCCGAATGGCGAAAGGTGAGCCTCGACGGACCTATAGTTGCTCCGACAAGCGAAACTGATACTTATAATTAATCGCTTTCAGGGACCTGATGGACCTAAATCACTCTGCAACGCCTGTGGTAAGTCTTTTCCGAGATGCTCTTCTCCCACACGAGACTCGCGTGCTCACTATGTCGTCTCCTTCTACCTCTCAGGTCTCCGCTACGCCAAACTCGTCTCCAAGAACAAAAAAGCTGAAGCTGCTCGCAACAAGTAAACGAATTACAAACTTTTCAAGCTTCTCTCGTACATTTCGCTTCCCCCTTTCGACAGTCGTCTGTTTCCGACGCTACTCCCCTATATCATAGTCTTCCTCGATTTTCCTCTTTCTCGCTATCGTTCGTTCGTTCTTCGCCTCGGATTCATACACGAAAATTTGTTGCTATTTACGTTCTTCTTTGTTTGTTTGTTGTATAGGATTATTTCTCGAGTTGGGGCTTCTCTCTCTCTCTCCTTTTACTTTACTTTGTATATGGTTGTTGTTCTTTCTCCATTTCCACCCGATGACAATATACGCAACGTCGTTCGGATTTTACTCGTCTGTTTGTCTCCGAAATGAGAGTTTTGCACCCTTGTGCGACTGTGACGGTCATCGGCATCGAGCTCAAGACACGCTTTCGCTGCTCGAAGGTCGAAACTGGCTCAAGCGTTCGAGCGAAAGAGAATCTTGCGAGAGCAAGTTACGAGTCACGTGGTTGTCTCGAACACTTGGAAAAGCTATTCAGTTCTTTGTGCTCCCTCTCAACCATTCTCTTTCTCGAAAATCCGCTTCGCGCTGGTTGGTTCGAGTGAGCGAAGGCTGAAGGATCGATAATTTGGCTCGACACTTCTCTCCTCTTAAACATTCACTCACTTCGGTCGAATCGCTTCAAAGATGTCTTCAGAGACCATAGAAGGTGGCAATGTGAGTCTTGTACCTCACTGAAGCTCTCAAACTTCTTGCTGACACGCAACTTCATTGAGCAGGAACCTTCATCAACTTCTTCTCGTATCACTCTCCTCGACCTACCAAACGAGACTCTGACCGATATCTTCAAGCACATCTACTGGTGAGAATGCATCGGACCCATCTGCAAACGCCTAGTACCATTCGTTCGAGAACATCTCTACCGTCAAATCTACTTGCGCACAAGAGACGACCTCATCTTATTGGTGAAAACCCTGAGCAACGTTCCCGAATGTCGAGTTTTTGTCAAGGCAGTGACGATGTCAGATCAATGCGAAGTTGACATATGTGAACGGGAAGGGGATGAGGAATTGGAGGAAAGTCGGAGCGAGGAGGATAGACCTTGTTGTAATAGGCTGTTGAGGATGTTCTTTGCCTTGGTTCCCTGGGTAGTCGTCAAGCATTACAGGCTGTTTTGGTGGATACGCTTGGAAGATGTACGCTATTTCATGGAGGATCCTGAAACGGGTCTCGATTTGAGATCTCGAATCCAAGCAATCGAGCTCAGCATGATGGACGACGAATCGGGGTTCGACCCCTTCTCACTCCTCACTCTATTAGAACTCCAGCACTTCCCGAATCTTCGATCTCTCTACATCCTCGACTTCGAAGAAAGTCGCATTCTTCCTCCGCCCAATCCAACTCCTTTCCCTTCATCCGCTACTCTTCCCCTCACTCGGCTCAACATCGAATTCGATGACAGCAACTACTCTTGCAAGTTCGTCGCCTCGTTCATCTCTCGCCTCCCTCATCTCAAGCATCTCGAACTGTGGGACTCGCAGAAGGGGTCCGGAGCTGTCACTTCTCCGAAAGTTTTGGACAATATCCTCTCGGCAGTATCTCAGACCCTCGAGATTCTTAGACTGAGACTCTCAAGAACGTCATTTCCTCTCCCTTCCGTCCTCGCTGCAGCTCTACTCCGTCTCTCCTCGCTCAGATATCTCTCGATTGCAAACTGCAACAACTTCAACCAAGCCTTCTTCGACTCTGTTCCTCTCAAGATGCCAGCCATCGAAGCTCTTGAGATCTCCGACGTGTTCGAGTTGGTGGAGCGCGAAGTACTCGATCGAATGGTTGATCGGCTACAACATTCGGGAGGAGGAAAGTTTCAGCTCTTCGACAGTCCAAAGTGGACGTTCGAAGGGGATATCCTCTATCGGTAGCTCAATAGGTCGTTGGGACTGTATGAATAGAAAGTCGAGCGCGAGGAAAGCCAAGAACTTGGTCGAAGCTGAGGAGGAAATTAGTAGGAGTCGAGCGAGATCTTGCGAGGGCAAGTTCTCGATTGAAGAAATAGCGGAATTTCAGGGATAGAAATCGCAGTGTAGGAGAAGTTGAAAGGCACGAGAAGAAGTCCGGAAACGCAGGAGAATGAAAAGGGGAAAGAAAGCGCAGAGTTTAAGCTTTTTCTTGCGTTCTTTTCCGTTTGTGCTGTTTCCTTTTTCCTAATGTAAATTACGGTGTTCTTCTCGAGTTAATGGGCAGGTATAGTCGAAAGTCTGGTCTGCGGCGAGCAAAACCTAGAAAAAGGCAAACGAGCGAGACTCGAGAATTGAACCCGCGACCGAGAGAATTCGCGCATAGGGGCCAAAATAGCGCAGTTCAACCGGAATCGCTGAACTTTTCAAATCCTCATTAGATTTTCAAACCCACCAAAGATTACGAGTTGTTGCTGTCTGATCGTTTCCTGTCTCTTTCTCTCCTCAGCACCTCGTTCTGAGACCATCGACTGTATCGTTAGCTCAAGGTTCACAATAGCTATGCTCACGTAAAGCTCTTTTTCCTTCAGAACTTGCTATTCGACTGAAATCTCGGATTCCTTCCCTTGATCTCTTGACGACTCTCACACTCTTTACAATCTACGAAGACTTGCTCCCCTCCCTCCCAGTCGACACGAAACGTTTTAGAAATTGTATGCATTGAGCCAAGAGCGCCCAGAGGGAGTCAAGAAGGAGAGAAACGGGACCGACTACTCTTCTCCTCCTTCTTGTCACTTTTTTTCGCTCTCCTCATCCCCTCGTCTTCTCCCTTCCCGACTGCTATACGTATGTAATCCTCTTGTTGAAATCAGTCTAGAAAGATCGAGATTGACTCAGAGGATATCGTTATCTTGCAGGCTCCGATTCAAGAATCCAACGAAACCTTTGAATCACTTTTTTCACCACCCGTTTCTATCGTATCGACCCAAATAAGCTATGGATCACTCTGGAATGGATATGGGACACTCTTCGTCGTCTTCTTCGTCGTCGATGAGCGGAATGGACATGTCTGAAGGTTCTTGCAAAGTTAGTCTCGCTTTTTTTCATCGTCTGTTCTTCTCTCTTCTCCCGTGGCCTTGACTAACATGTCGTCTCTTCAAAATTGTGTATAGATCAGTATGATCTGGAACTGGAACACTATCGATGGTAAGTTCCACACCTCGAACAGCTTCCTTCCGAATGAACCCGATGCGAGTAAAAAGCTGATCTCGCGCTCCTCCGTGCCCATCCACAGCCTGCTTCATCTCGAAAGATTGGCGTATCCGCTCGACAGGAGACTATGTCGGATCTTTGATCGGTGTAAGTTCTCGAGTCTTCCTTCTTGAAGGTTTTCCCACCATTCTCGAACTAATTCCATCACTGCTCTCGATCAGATCTTCTTCATGGTCGTCGCTCTCGAGATGCTTCGTAGATTCGGACGAGACTACGATCGCAAGATTCGAGCGGCTTACTATCGTCGCGAGACCGCTGCTCTCGCAGCTGTCGCGAGCTCATCGAAATCGGATCTACCTGCTAGCGCTCTTGTACCTGCTCCTTTCTGGTGAGCTTTTGCCGATTTTGTGGTAATCCCCGAGATGCGAGAGCTAGACGAGCTGACAATGCCCCGTGTTTGTCTCGTCGACTGAATTCAGTCCAAGCTACACTCAACAAATCGTTCGTTCAGCATTCTATGGAATAAGTTTCGGTACCGCCTACATTCTCATGCTTTTAGCAATGTCTTACAACGGTGGTGTCATTCTCGCAATCTTTTCAGGTGGCGCTGTAGGTCACTTCATTTCAGCTGTGAGTTTTTCTTCCTCCCTCGTTTTCCTCCGTCGCATCGGAATCGTACAGCTGACCTTCATGATCGCTATGCAGAGGGATACGGCAACTATTCAAGAAGTCGAGACAGTCGACGACTCACCTCAAGCTCGAGGAGAATGCTGCTGTTAAGCAGGCGCGAGGTCCCTTTCTCTTTACACCTCTCTTTCTCTCTTTGCGTTTTTACGTGTCTCATTTGTCATCTTTCTATCTGTGTATTAGTTGTCTTTCTACGTCCTTCTCCAGTCGTTACTCTCTTGTTCCTCGTTTTCGCAATAAATTTTCTCCCAACTCTTTTCGTCACAATATCTCAATCTGCTCTTCCCTTTCAGTTCTCTGAGTCTTACCTACGACGAGCAATGCGCCCTGTACAAGTTTGCGAAAGGTGGGGAAAATAGCGAAACGAAACTTTAGCCGGACAATTTGTTCGGG
The DNA here is from genome assembly GCA_010758995.1 of Sporobolomyces pararoseus. Taxonomy (NCBI): domain Eukaryota; kingdom Fungi; phylum Basidiomycota; class Microbotryomycetes; order Sporidiobolales; family Sporidiobolaceae; genus Sporobolomyces; species Sporobolomyces pararoseus. Next base: position 1,424,113 of record RSDY01000005.1, on the reverse strand, counting down.
TTCCTTTATTTCAGTTTAACCCGCCCGATCCTCTCTCTTTCTATTATGCTCTCTAGGTTATCAGTACGACCTTCGTCACTGCATCTATCTAGTCGTATGGCAACACAGCGCGTATCGATGGTTTCTCAACATCTCTCTTCAACCTCTGCCTCGTCTGCCTCTCCCTCTACCTCGTCCACTCCGAGTTCGAAACCTCAAGATGGATCGCCTTCTTCAACTGCACCAGTCCTCTTCGAAGCCGAACACAGTCTACGAAAAGTTATCTTGAATCGACCAAAGGCGCTCAACTCTTTGAATGATGAAATGGTAGAACTCATCTTGCCTCAGTTGAACAAGTTTGAGCAATCAGATCTAGCGAACGTCATATTGATCAAGAGTAATTCGAAGCATTTCTGTGCTGGTGGAGATGTAGTTTGTGAGTTTCTATCTCTTCCTCTCTCTCTGAGAGCGGGTTCCCGCTCATCTCAGGAAGCTCTCACTGACCCGTGTACTCTGTTCAGCTCTTGCAAAGTCATTGGACAAGGAGTCGGAATGGAAGAAAGCCAGCGGTTTCTTCAAGAAGGAGTACACTATGGTGAATTTTCTCTCTCCGTTTGCCCATTTCGTTAACTAGAATGCTCATCTTTTCCTCGTTACAGAACCACTTCCTTGCTACAATGAGCAAACCTGTTATCTCCTTAATGAACGGTGTCGCTTGTGAGTCCGCCATTGAGAAGATACGGATTCGGAAGAAACTTTCGCTAATTGTTTCTTTTACGCTCAGTCGGAGGAGGACTCGGTCTTTCCATGCACGGTGCCTTCAGAGTAGCTACCGAAACTACTCAAGTAGCAATGCCCGAGGTGAGCCCACTTCCGCAAGCCTTCCGCAGTTTTGAAGCTGACTTTCGATACTTTCGTCCTTTATGCGTTTAGACTAAAATTGGTCTCTTCCCCGATGTCGGCGCCAACTTCTTCCTCCCTCGTCTCGATGGTCAACTCGGTATCTACCTCGCTTTGACCTCTATCCCTCTCAAAGGAGCTGGTGCCTACTTCGCCGGTTTCACTTCTCACTACGTCCCGTCAGAACGACTTCCCGCTCTCGAGACCCGACTCGCAGAACTCGATTCGACCGCGACTGTAGAGGACGTCAATGCCGCTATCAACGAGTTCTCGGCAGATGCAGACGAACTCAAATCGGCCCTCAAGAGTTACAACTTGGTCGGACCCGTTCGAAGAGCTCTCGATTTCGTCTTCTCTCGATCTACCGCAGAAGAGATGATGACCGCTCTCTCGTCGATTGAAGACGGCTCGCTCAATGAGTTGTCAAAGATTGTCAGGGATGGTGAGAATTTGGAGCAAGTTCAAAAATGGGCGAAAGAGACTAGGGAAGCGATCGAATTGAGGAGTCCTACGAGTGTCAAGCTCTCGATCAAGGCCATCAGGGAAGGTGCCAAGTTGAACATTGAAGAAGTTTTAGCGATGGATAACCGTATCGCCGCTGCTTGCTGCGTGAGTCCCGTTTCTCACCCTACTTCGTTGCTTTCTCTTCAACTGAACGAATTTTCGCATTCTTCTTAGTCACCTGCTGTCCACACCGACTTCCGACAAGGAGTTACTGAATTCCTCATCAACAAGATCAAGCCAGAAGATCAAAAACCTTCTTGGTCTCCCTCTACCCTCTCCGAAGTCACTCCCGAATCACTCCAAAAGATCTTCTTCTCTTCTCCTCCACCTTTCGACAACCCTCCCGTCTCAAACTTCAAACCCTCCCGAAAAGATCGTTTGAACCCTCTACCAGCCTACAAAACTCACCCTTACTCGATCTTCGGTCTTCCTACTGAGAAGAAGATTGAGGCAGTCGTCAAAGGTGAATCGAAGGACAGCCCCGATTACGCAGTTACGAGGAAAGAAGTCGTCGAGAAGTTCGAGAGGGAGTACAGTGGAAAGGTCGGAGTCCGAGAGAAGGTTGAGGAAGTTTTGGACAGGAGAACTGTCGTCGCAGAGGAAAACACTCTGCGGTGGATCTAGATTTACCTTTGATTCGAAATCACTGAATGTAATTCTGTTTGAATAAGTGACAACACTGCCCAAAGGGACTCCGTGCAAGAGAGAGGGAGAAATTGTTTGTAGATATTTCAACAACGACAGGAAAAGGTAAAACTATTGACTGGAAGCTCGAGACGAGCTGATGCGTATTAACAAGCGAATGAAAGGGTGCAAATGACGAAATGAGTGGGAGAAGGAACAGATTGTGGGGGATCGAGAGGAGTGGTGGGATGTGGAAGAAAAGGAGTCAATAACGAGAGTCGATACGAAAAAGGGAACAAGAAAAGGGAGAGCGGGCGTGGGTTTCATCAAGCGTAGGGTCATCAATCGGAATCGTCAGCGTCGCTGTCGGCAGGGAGACCTTTCTCGATTCGTTGTTGCCTTCTTCTCCATCTCGCTTGATCGTCCGAGTCCCACTCTTCGGGATCTTTCTGTTCATACCAAGGCTGTCATCCGAGATGCACAGTGTCAGTCTTGTCAGAAGCGACAGCGCGAGAGAGCTGCGAGATAAAGTTAGAACTCACCTTTTCCTCATCTGAGCAACTGTATTCTCCTTTCTTCTTCTTCTTGACAGGTTTAGCTTGTTTGATGATCGACTGAGCAGTGGTAGGTTTGAGGTTACGATGGAGAGAGGGAACTTTGGCACGAGCTGAAAGACCGGGAGAACGGTACGATCCGATTCCTCGTTTCGCGATAATGTCGGCAAGACCTATCGACACATGCTCGGCGATTAGCATCAGCTTCTCAATGAGAAGAGTAGAGTAGGGACTCACTACCAGGTCGAGGAGTCTTCGAGAAGGGACTAGCGGAACGATCTCTTCCTCGAGCGAGAGCTGCGACACTCTTCGGTTTCGGAGTAGGCACTCCCTCGTTCTCCTGGAGAGGGCAAGAAGAATCAGTAAAGTCAGAGAAGAGGACCGCAACGAGATGAGAAGCTTACCTTTGCAGCTTGTCCTTTGTTCAAACGAGGTGAACTTGCAGCTTTCGACTTTCCTTTCTTCTTGCCGACGTCCTCCTCATCCTCGTCCTCTTCCGCTTCCGCTTCCTCTGCCTCACTCTGTTCTTCACTCTCGTCATCTGCATCACTGTCAGAGTCTGCTACTTTCCTCTTCTTCCCCTTCGCTTTCTCTTTCTCCTTTTCTGCAGCGACTTTGGATTTCTCTGCAGTAGCTTTCCTTTTCTCTGCTTGAGTCATGAACTTGAACGCATCCGGATCTTCCTCTTGAGCAGCTTCCATCACCATCCCCATCCTCTTCTCCCTATCTGCTTTCTTCTCCTCGATTGACATCGTTCTGCCTCTCGAAACGGCGGGAGAGACCGACTTCTTGGCTGCAGAGTTTGATCGAGCGGTGCGAGAAACGGCAGGAGAGACTGATTGCCGCCTTTTCGAAGTTGAAGCGGAAGTCGAAGCAGAAGGAGTAGGTTGTTGTTGAGCTGAATTCTTTCCCTTCGAAGACATTTCGATGTCACTCGATTCGGCAGGAGGTTGTGCTTCGGCTTCAGGCTCCGAGGACTCGATAACTTTCTTCTTGCCTTTTCCTTTCGAAACGGTTCGCTTCTTCTTCGAAGGCGGAGATTGAGCTTCTTCGACAACTTCCTCCTCCTCCTCCTCCTCGTCCGATTCACCGAGCCGTTTCTTCGCTCTGCCTTTGTTACCTCGAGGTGACCTCCTAGATCCTCCTACATCTTCGACCGGCTCATCGTCGTCGAGGTTCATTTGAGCGAGTCCGTCTTCTTCATTCTCCTTTTCCTCGTCAGATTCGATAACTCCCTTCTTTTTCTTTCCGCCTTTTTTAACAACCTCCTTCTCTTTCACTTTACCCTTTCCCTTCGCTTTCGTCTCGACTAGAGCGACGACTTCCTCCTCCTGATCTTTCGTTTCTCCATCTTTCAATTGTTCGATCGGTGCAGGTTGTTCTTGTTGCTCTTTCTCAACCTCCTCGACTGCTCCTTTCTTCTTCCTGGGGTTCTTTTTCGCAGGAGGAACGACAGAAGGTTCTTTCGATTTCGATTTGTCGACAGATTTCGACTTGCTCTTGTTTCTAGAATTCTTTCGTTTCGCCAAACTTTCGATTCCCCAATTTTCATCATCCTCCTCCTGGCGTTTATTGATCTGCTGTGCTTGTTCTTGGAACTCGTCTGTGAGTCGACGTTCGAGAGCTTTTCCAGTAGAAGCAGAAGATTCGACGACTTGGTCGAGAGAAGGTTGAGGTTGCGGTTTCGAGGAAGAGGAAGTCGAGGTGGTTTCGAGAGGGGCAGAGATTGGGTCAGGTGAAGAAGGAGGGATAGGGTTCGATTTCTGTTTCTTTGAATTTGAGACGGTAGAAGCGGCACGAGATTTAGGTTTAGTTTTCGATTTGAGATCTGGTTCGTCGTAATCTGTGAGCGGTGATTCTTCTTCTTCTCCTCCGTTCTTCTCAACCATCTTCTGTTTCTTCGAGTTCTTGATTGTAGATTTGGTTCGAACTGCTGCTGCTTCCTCCTCCTCGTCGCTGTCTTCAATCGCGATCGTCCTCTTCTTTCCCTTTGCCTTCTCTTTCGATTCTCCTTTCTTCACACTCTTCTGACCTGATGTCGTAATGACTTCATCCCCGTCATCCTCCGAGCTGACAGTCTCCTTCGATAAAACAACTTCCTTTCCTTTCCCTTTCGAAACCGAAGCTTTCTTCTTGTTTGAAGATTTCGACATCGCAGGACTAGGGACATTGACGAAAGGTTGTTGATGCTGTGCAGCGGAAGATTTCGAGGCTGAAGATCCCTGACCGGGGAGAGTTGGGAGACGACCAAATCCCGAGACAACAGGATTGTCTTTCTTCGGAGCGGGGATAGGATGGAGTTGTTCTTCTCCTATCTCGTGAGATCCTCCAAGTTGAAACGAAGCTGCTTGTGTCCAGTCTCGGGTCAGTTGGAGTGAGATCACAAAGGAGTTCTGGAGGAAAAGAGAGAGAACTGACCAGAATTACTCCCTTCGTTGTCACTGTCTGGAATCTGTTCTTCTTCTCCTTCGACAGTTACCCCTTCCTTCGAGGGTAAACCTCCCGAATTGGTCGAGTTCTCAATCTCGCTACTCATGTTTGCTTGCTTCAAGTTTGAAGATTGATTCGAAGTCGAGAACGAGTTTCGAATCTCGTCTGTCGTGGCAGCCGACTTTGAAAGGGAAGTGTCTGGATTCTCAATTGATGAATGATTGGTCGAACGAGACGACTTGAGAGGGAGAGGGGGAAGAGCTAGAGGGTTGACTGAAGAGGGGAGGATTTGATCAGAAGAACTCGACAAGCCGAGGGATCTAGAGGTATCTGCTGCACCTCCAGAAGTTGTCGTATTGTCCAGAGTACCGTGTAGCGTCTGGAAAGGAGTACTGATGGTAGGAGGAAGAGGAGGGAGAAGTTGTTGTTGTTGTTGATCAAAAGTTGAGAGGGAAGCTTGCGCTTGAGAGGCTTCGAGAGCCTGTTGTAACTGTGCGTCTTCAGCACGTGCGAATGCTGATGATCTACTCCTTGACATTCGTTGTAGAAGAGAGAGGGAGAGAGCTTCGCCTCTTCTTCCTCTTCCTCTCCGAATCGATCGCCGAAAAAGGACGCGTTCGGACGTGTCAAAGGAGAGAATGACACACAGGGCAGCCTGCTTGTGGTCATAGCATGAGATATCGCACAGAAACACACGAGATGAGGGAAAGATGTAGCGAGAAAACGAAGAAAAGCTCAACTCGATTCGCAGTTTTCTCGGAATCTTTGCTGTCAGGTGGTCCTTGTCTCCCTTCCATCACGGCTGAGAATTAGACAGAGAAGGAAGCAAGATCTGGCTCTCTAAGACGAAGATCGATCAAGAGGATTGAGAAGAGCCTTCGAGGGCGAGAGACAATCAATGATTGACAGAGAGAGAGAGCGAATGACTGAAGAATGACCAATATAAAAAGCTCCTACAAACAGCACGAAATAGATAGATAGAGGCAACATAGAACAGTCTAATAGAAACATATCGAGAGGGAACAGAAGAAAACCAAAAGAAACAGAAGCTCGGTTCAAAAAGTGTTCGCGAACGAAGACTTGACCTTTTGAGGGCGACGGTACGCTTAGAGCACGTATCTGAAATTGGGATTCTGGTCGACAGACTCCATCTTGTCCTCCATACCGGCAGTGGCAGCGAGTTTAGGATCGGCGGGACCAAGGTTGCGGTCGCGAGATTTGTTCGACATGTACATGATAGCCCAAAGGATAAGGTGAGCAACGAGCTTGGCGATGTATCCACCCATCCTATCGAAGAGAAGAGAAGAACGTAGAGCGTCAGCATGACGAAAATTGGCAAGGTGATGACGGAAAAAGCTCGAAAGGAAAACTCACATTGCGTAGGCGCCGCTTTTATATTCCGGCTTCTCTGATTCGTAGATGAACTGAGGACCTGCCATGTTACCTTTTTGCGCAAAGAGAGGAGGTCAGCACAAAGAAAAAAAGGAAAAAGTGAAAAAGCGAAAGTTCGGTCTTACCTGCGCAGTAAGCGGCGAAGACCATTGCGGAAACGATAGACCTCTTGGTGTATCCTCCAATGTTGGAACTGATCATGACGAGACCGAGAGTGAAACCGATCGATTGAACGTTGACGAACCAGAAAGAGATGAGTCGTCCCCAGGTGTTTGAAGTCGGAAGGAAGGAGAGAAGAGCAGTTGCAATGACACAGATTACATTTCCAACCGTGACCATAAGCATGCGAGTGTTCTTGCAGTAGTTGGCGACCAATCCGGCGATGAGGAGGGAAATGATTTGGAAGGAGCGACCGGCGCAATCGAGAAGAGCGGCGTCGAAAGTGTTGCTGTAGACGGTCGAGGTTGTTGTCAGTACGCGCCAGCACTCGAGAGTGACAAAAGACAACTCACAATCCCATATCTTTGATGATAGTTCCGGAAAAGTTGGTCAAGATACCTAAAGAAGAAAAAGCGAAAATGAGCTTTGGTTACGAGTTTCGGAAAACGGGAAGAAAGAGCTCACCGTTAGGCACCGAAGATCCGAACATGGCAACAGTCAAGCACCAGGCCTTGGGATCCATAAGAGCTGCCCACATTTGCGAACGGTTGAACTTCTTGTTTTTGATTCCGACTCCGTTGGCAGCAACTCGACCGACTGCGAGAGTTCGGTAGGCGGGTTTGAGCCAGAAAGCGTTTGAAGGTCCATCAGCGAGGAAGAAGTAGAGGACGACACCCCAGCCGATGGTGAGAGCTCCGAGGACGATGAAAATGAGTTCCCATTTGGGAACGGCGAGGGACGAAGTAGGAGCTCGTTCGATACCGGCAGCCATGAGGGAACCGATCATTCCTCCCCATCCGACGGAAGAGTACCTTTGGAGGATCGAAAGGGAGTCAGTCGAGTCGCTCTCGAGGTGAAAATGAAAAAAGGGAGGAAAACGAACCAGATGGTTTGACGAAGAGGAGATTCTGCACGAGTGTACCACATACCGGTCATGAGGGAGAGACCAGGAGTGACGGCAGCTTCGAAGAAACCGAGGAAGAAGCGGTTGACCATGGCAGTAGCGAAGGATCGGCAACTGATCATTGTGAGAACCTGTGAGGAGAAAGGCTCGTTAGTTCTCCGCGACTCGAACGGTCATGTTGCAATGTCAGTACTTACACAGATTCCCCAGAGAACACATGTTCCACCGAGAACTTGGTTAGCCTTGAAACGACCGAGTCTGCGAAAAGAGAAAAACAGGAAAAGGTGAGCAAAGCGTTTCAATGGAACGATGACAGTAACGGCATACTCACAGATACGATGCAGGCTCCTGTGCAACTAGATACCCGATACTTATTACGCGCAAACAGGTGAAGTTAGTACCAGAAGTCGTCATTCGTATCGAAGAACGAAAAATGCCTACTAGAAAACTGATGCAGCCCAGGAGAACTGGTTTCCGGTCAAGTTCATCGCTTTTGACATTCCGAAGACTTTGGCATAGTTCAAAGCAGTCTTGTCGAGGTATTGAAGAGTTTGAGTGATGAGGAAGCTATGTTTGAAACCGAGATAGTTAGTATTTGGGCTATCGACGACTATAAGGATGAAAAGCTTCGAAGCCTGGACGTCGAAAGAACTCACAGAGGAAGGAGGAACCAATCGATACGACGAACGATAGCTTTGTTCTCTTCGGGAGTCTAATAATTTTCGACGAAATTCGAGGTCAACGACGACGCGCCACGAGTTCGGACAGAGTGAAGGGGACTTACGATCTCAGCTACTTGTTGAGACTTGTGGTACTCTGCCAGACCGACGTTACCATCTTCGTCTTCTTCTTTGATCGCTTCTTCTTGAGGAGCGTATTCTCGGTGTTGGAGGGTACCCTTCTCGTATTCGATCGAACTAGTGAAGGAAGCTGAAGTAGAAGCGTCGGTCTCGGCGCGCTTGAGTGCAGGGAAGCCCATCGTTGGTCGAAGCTTTTTAAATTAAAGTCGAGAGTGAGAAGGAAAGTAAGGTTTGAAGCTAGACGAGGTCGAAGGAGGCTAAGGGAGGAGGGGTAGAGAGTGGAGAGCCGGGGTAGTGTGAGGAGAATGAGAGAGATGAGAGAGATGAAGAAGGAAAGAAAGGAGGGACTCCACAAACTAGCCAACTTGATAAAGCTTCCTCTCGTTGGGGCACTTTTCTTTTCCTCGTCGTCCACGCTGCCTCCCCTTCACGATGCATATTCAATTTCGCTGTTCCTCGAGAGAGCGTTGAATCGTTCCTTGGCAATGTCTTGATCGAGGTGGAGGGAATCCCTGCCTCGCGAGAAAGTTCACTCACAAAGTAGGAGAGAAATAGACCGTGCCAAGAGAACAGTGAACTTTACAGGATAAATTTGACCTGTCGGAGTCGGAAGGAGTCTCCTGTAGGACTATCACCCAATCAGAAGCATTTTAATTGAGTGGGGTGCCACCTGTGAAAAATTGATCGAAGTACTTACAATTTGTATTTCGCGAGAAAAACCGATCAACCTCCTCGCCAATCTCCTTTCCCGGTCGAGTGTCCATGCACTAGCGTAAGGAACAAACGCCGAACAAATGCCTTGGCTAGACCAGTCGAAGTGTCGAAAACTTTCAAAGCGTAAAGAGACTGAACTTGCGAAAGTTCAAAGCTGAGCTGAGAAGGCTAGAGAGACCTCAGGACTAGTTCCTCGTCGAGCTGCTGAGCCCCTCACCTTGCGAGAGCCATCAACAACGCCGTGGGAAGGTCCCGAACGACGAGAGAGCGTGGAGGTACGATTGTTTGAAGAGTCGGAGCCGGTCGGAGCAACGGGTTTTCGAACGATCCCGATTCTTTCCTCGTTCTTCAATCTCTTTCGTACTGGTCTGGGCGTCCTGGTCCACGATAACGACCATATAAGCCGTACCAGTCGTCAAAGGGGAACGTCTTGTCAGAGCCCAGAGCGAGAACACATCGTATTTCGTAATGCCTTGCATCGCGAAAACTGTAATGGAGGGAAAGTAGTCGAGACGTATTCTCTTGCGTGGAGGTTGAGCCTAGAGAAGAGAGTAAGTTCGGTGACGATGTGAAGTGGCGATAGAGGGGCGAAACGGCAGGGTAGGTTGAGAAGGAGAATCGAAAAACGTCGATGAGCTGAATTGGTTGAAGAATGCTACGGAGCAGTAACATCGACCTCTTTTCCAATCCGTTTGGTGTCTATTAGGTGTCTAAATGTGTTGAGAGTGGCGAAGGCGACTGAGAACTCCGATTGAGGGGACAGTAGTGCGTTTTCTCGATTCCTACATATTCAAGCAGATCAGCAATCATTCTTCCCTCGTCGTCCGGCTGACAGCTGCCTAGGTACAGAGAGATACATACCCAATATTCCGACTGCGTAGAGAACAGCCAACCGGAGTATTCCCCTTAGTCGGTGGATGATTCGAGAGGTTCCGGAGGTCTTGCTGATGTGATTTATAGAGAGAGGATGTCAGTCGTGAGTGCCTTCCGCTCGTTGATTCGGAGAGAGTGACCAGAGTCTAAAAAGATTATAGAGTGAAGAGAATACAGGGGGACCGAGTACCGAGCTTAGCTCGAGTCGACATTCGTCCAATCGGAGACAATTCGCTCGTTAAGCTTATCCAGCTGGACTGAGCCGCTTGAATTACTCCGGAATCGTCTCCAGCAAGCTGCGCAATACTAGACTCGTTGATCCGGTATCTAAAGGCAAAGACGAAGGTGAAGAGGTTCGTCGTTTCGTTTCCAAAATTTGGCGTTCGAAGCCTTGCAGCACTGACCGAGTGTCTCGTTGGATTTACCATGACAGCTAGAACCTTGTGGAGACGATCTTCCTGAACCGGGAATGCAGGAGATAGATCGGCTTGAGCAGGAGTCGAAACTCGACTCGAGAGGAAGAAACGATGAGCGACCATCTCTAGACTGGTCGATTCTCGAGACACAGTCGTGGGTCTAGTTGGACCAAATCCAATCTCCGGTACTGCGAGGCGATCTAGGCAAGAAATGAGCAAAACCGACGAACTTGAGCATGTAAAGAGGGAAATGATGAAAAAGTTTGGGATAAAAAGGACACAACTCACGAGTAAGTCCTGGGCTTAATCTACTCCTGTGCACCACCAGCTCCTCACTCGTAATGTACGGAAACGAGGACGAATCTCTCCTTGTTTTGACTCAGCCGCGGTCCCCTCAAAAAGTGAATAACCGGAGAGTGAACAACCGAACTTTTGCGAGAGAACCTACGAGAGGAAGACGGAGGAAGTCATTTCGAATCTAGTCTTGTGATTCACTGTAACGATGTCGTGAGAGAGTCGAAGAGGAGAGAAAGTGAAGAGTTGGGAATGAAAAGCGAAACTTTCAAAGAAGCGCGAGCGGATCGCCGAAATCGATCAACTCGTAACGAGCGCGATACCTCTCCTTGTCTTTCACATCGGAGCAGACTAGACCAGTCAGGAATACCCTAACTGAGCTCGCTTCACAGTCTCGAACCCCGAGATTCATCATCATCATCAACTCCTCATCACTCTTCCCCTCTCGCAAGTGAATGACCTCGACTCCACCTACAACGAGTACGCCAGGAGGTGCAAACGTCCACGAGTACCTTCACCTAGCTCCCTCCTACGCTCAACCGATACAAACCTCCTCGAATTCGATCCCCACCACGTCTCGACTCGGTTCAGCTTCAAAGACCTCTCTCTCGAGCAACTCTGCCAGCACCAAATCAAAGAACAGTCAAGAGCCTAGACCGTGGGAGGAGGAGGAACTGAGGGGATTCGTACTAGAGTACCTTTTGAGTAGTTGCTACGCAGATACAGCAAAGGCATTCGCTCAAGAGGTCAAAACACGGAAGGAGGAAGATGGAACAGCAGCTCAGAAAGACAGTCACGAAGAGAACGGCGTAGCAGAAGAGAACGGAATGGAAGGAATCGAAGCGACTCCACCTCCAGAAAGTTGGAAATCACACCATGTAGAGAGCAATGACTCTCAAGCGAAGGATACAGAGGAACTAGAAGCAGGTGTTGATGGATCGCTGAGTACAGAGCAATTGAAAGATGCGCGAACGAGACAAAGTGAGTTTACACATATTTTCAATTTTCTGACGCTTCGCACAAATTTCTCACACTAACGATTCTTGCTCAGGTATTCGGGAATCGATTCTAACGGGACGGATAGCACAAGCAATCACCCTGATCAACACTCACTACCCTTCGGTACTCAGCTCGCCTCCCCTTTCGACAGTCCCTTCTTCTCCATCCAAACTTCCTCCTTTCCATCCGCTATCGCCGAAACAATCCAATCCTTGTTCACCGAAGAATTTCTTTGTCCTCTCCGAACCCTCAATATCCGCTACTGTCTCTTCCTCCAACGCTCCAATTCCAGTCGTCGGATCTTCGTTCGGTTCTTGGGCAACTTCACTGTCTCCCGAAATTCTCAACCTTAATCTTCAACTTCAATCTTTCGTCGAACTCATGAGAACTGGTCACGCAACTTCTTCACTCTCTACCCCGTCGACTCCGACTTCTTCGGTAAACGGATTGAGCACATCAGCTGCCAACCTCGACGATACGGCAATGAGTTCTTCTATCACTTCTCTCGCTTCCTCAACAACCTCGACTTCTCTCCTCGCTGCCGCAATCACTTCTTCCCAGGCTCTGTTGGCGTCGATCCAAGCCCTACCTCCTTCGAAAGACAAAGAGAGCTGGGAACGAGAATGCGTGGACGTGTGTGGTCTACTCGCTTACAAAGATTTGACAAACTGTCCGGTGAGAGGCTATTTGGAAATGAGTAGGAGAGAAGGTTTAGCCGAGATGGTCAACGGTGCAATTCTTCGTGAGCTAACCTGCTCTCTTTTTCCTCTCAAATGTCTCGCTGAAAGGGGCTCGTAAACTGAATCTCTTCTCTTTCTCGTAGAACGAACAAATCGGACACCACTACCACTTCTCGAACTCGCAGCTAGATCAGCGACTGCCGTTTGGTCGACTCTAGCAGAAATGAAAGTTCAATTCCCTCCACTTCCTTTAACGAGTACCACCACCTCGAGTCAGAACGGAACGACAAAGACGAAAGTGGCAAAGGTGAGCCTCAAATGTTTACTTCCTCGTGATCGGAGGACGAGAGTTGACACTCTCGCTTTCGAATCGGCACAGACTTTCCCGAGTTTTGATTTCAGTCAATTCGTCAACGAGCACAATGATCCTCGTTCTTCGACAAACGACTCTTCCGACACTACGACTATGCAGTCCTGAACCACCTCACAACTCCCCAGTAGCTATCTCTCGCATCCTTTCGTTTCCTTCTCTCCGCAACCTAATCCTTTCCCCATCTCATTCTCCTCTCGTTCTTTCTTTTATCGATCTTACTTGTTGTATTCTCACCTCGTACTCAGCTCGTCTCCCTTTCGCGATTCTCGACGTCTTGTATTGACAATATCTCGATCTTTCATTCCGTTCCCAGAGTTTACAAGGACTCAGTTTCTACTCTCCGGTCCTCTGACTCGAGACGTCCCTGCAGTTGATTCTAGGCTCTCGACTGTACGCTAATGAACTCGTCTCAAGCCAGTGTTCCTCCAGCATTCTTGTCTGAACATTAAGCACTATCACAAATCATACACGAAGTCCAAATCTCGCCTCTCTCTCCCAACAACTACTCAACCCTGTCATTCTCACTGATCGTCACTCCGGTTCTCCTTAGCTTTCCACTCCTCGATCCTCCCTGAAACAATCTCGATTCCATTCAACCAGTTCCCGAAATCCTTCTCGACTAGCTCAGTTGGAGATCCTAGCTTCGGATAGAAGTTTCGACGAGATGGAGCAGCCTTGATCAAGATCTGAGGAGAATGTTCAAAACGGAAAAGGCAGACAGAGCATGGATCAGTTCGGAGGCTCGTGATGATTCGAGAACACAAGTGGAAAACGGTGCAGCTCACCTTGAAGAGAGGTCGGACGAGGAAATTGAAGTGTTTATCTACGAGCTCGGAGGAGGTTTCAAAGGTGAGAGTGATCGATCAGACGCGAGGAGTAAGTCCGTCAGTTCTTGATTTCGTCGCAAACACACACAAGCTCGAGCCAGGACAAAGATTGACGCTTGCTCACAAAATTCTCGATTCCATGCCTTTGTGAAGCTCACGCTGAGCTCCTCTTTGTCCTCTGAGCGGAGATTGGCTTGATAAGCCTCTGCACCAAAATTCAGAACGCTGGATTCGAAGCGAGCAATCTCACAATCAGTTCCCCTAGATGTGGTCATAGTGGCTTCATACTGAAAGCGGCAAACAGGACGTACAGCAACATCCAGTCGATGGCATCCGTCGCTGTCTTTTTTGCTTGAGTTCGTTCAATCGCAATAACCTGCTCAAGAGTCGAAATTTTCTCCTCCATCGTCCTATTTCTGATCTTCTGTGAGTGCGGCACAAACGAGCGAGTCTTCAGTTCCGCTTGAGCTTTTCGTCAAAGAAAACAGATTGACTCACTTTGAGCTCCGTCGCTAAATCATTTGTACAAAATCCTGCGAACATGGGTACAAGATGCTCTTCCGAGATGGCCAAAATGGTCATAGGGTATTGTAAAGTATACTTGACAGCGTAGGAGCACGGTCAGAGACTCACCTGCTAATCTGATCAGAGTTTCGCAAGCTTGACAAAAATCTTCAGCATTTGTGCCCTCTTCCTGCGTCCATGCCACCCCGTGAAAATCCTACTCGACATTTAGAGTCAGAGTCAGCTGTCAGTACAAGTGGAGAGAGACCAAAGGTCGACAAACTTTATATTCCCTTTGAGCTTGAAACCAACTCCAATCTTCTGTTTCGTTTTCACGTTCCGTCTCGACCTGCTTCATCGGAGTAGCAAACTTCCAAGTACCTCTACTGGGCGTCTTCACAGACTCGGGACGGGTTTGCATCGATCGTCTCGCCCCCAATGCACCAATTGGTCTCGAATCTCTTTCAGAGAGTGAAGGTGGTAATCCCGGTATCGGAGAGTTGGCTCCAAGCTATCAGAAGTTTGCTTCTCGCCACGGATAGCTGGAGAGAGGGAGAGAAAGAGGGAGAGAACCGAAGAGCCAGCATCCTCAATTCAGTCGAAGGGCGCGAGCTCTGAACAAACTTCAAAGTTTGAGCGATTCGAGCGAGAGGTCCCTGCGAGATCGCAGGGACCTTCCAGGAGTGGGAAACGACGAAAAAGAATCATGATACATCTGCTTCCTCAGCAAGCAAACAGCAAGTACATATAGGTCGCGGAAAAAGAAGAAAGGAAGAATCAAGGATAAATAGTATCATGCAGTTTCAACAACAAGAGTCCACCTTCTCGAATATTTACAGTCCTTCCTTCATGGAGATACATGGAAGATGCTCACTCACTCACTTCCCCTTATCGTCACCCGACAATAGATCCTGAAACACTTTCCACAAGACACTGAAAATAATTCCTTGGAGGCCGTTCGCGAGTAACCTAGTTTTGAGCCCTCTTCCAAACAGTCCTTTCGGTCCTTCTTTCTCCAAAATTTTTCTAGTTGCTTGACCTGATACACTCGAATAGAGGAATGATCAGCTATCTTTCTTCGAACTTTTGGCGTTTGAAATGAAGAGCAGAGAAAGAGCTCACGGTAACCAACATCTTCCTCTGCGGTTTGTCTATACGTTTTAACTACCCTCAGACTGTTACTGATAGTATCTGAAACGACCGAACTAATGAAACCGATCAAAGCTTGTCTAGACAGTTTCAACATGACGAAACCGAAATGAGAATGAATCGATGGATCTTGTGAAGGAGTTGGAAGGTGGAGTGACAGATAGTTGTAAGTTGCGAACCTACATATCAAACAAGCAATGAGTCAGTCAAGGAAAGGAGATGAAAAGGGAAAAAAAATGGAAAGAGGAACGGACCAAGGGAAAGAACCAACAAAGTTCGCAGCCGCGGTTGCCCAAGCTCCTGACCAGAGAGTACCAGGGCCATAACGTTTGACACGTTCTTTCAATACGACGAGGGCTTTACTGTTGCCTTCTGTTTGCATAGTTGTCTGGGATCAAAATGGAGAAGCAAAGTGCTCGCAAGTGTAAGCTCAAAGATCGATGCTGTCGAAGAGGAGGAGATTGACCATACCTTGAGAGTATCAACCGGCATCAAGACCATTCTAAACATCGCACCCAACAAACTACCTGCAGCAGTTTTAACTCCCGTCGGTAATTTCCTCAACCAATCATTACTTTCCAACAATGCCAACACTCCAGCGTTACTTGCCGTATCTCCGAACCTTGCGACGGGACCTTGAACTAAAGCAGGTAGCAATCCAGCGTAGAGACGAGAGTGTCTCCCGTTCGAGGAGGAGAGGAGGAGACGGTAGGAAGAGGTGAAGGAGGTTCCGCCGTGTCGGTATTGATAGTTCATGATTGTACGAAGGGGTAGTAGGAGTAAGACTTGAAGAACCATCGAGAGTGCTCCGGCTAGACCCTGTTGTAAAACATTGCGAAAATGCAAAAAGAGCGAACGAGGGCAGTGAAGAGGTTGCAAGGGTGTACCACAAGCGTAGGATAGCGGAAGCGAGTGATGTAATTTCAATGTATATGACATCAGTATCCAGCTCTGTCGGAACGCCAGGAGAAAGGTAGAAAAGACTCACACCTCCACCAGCTTTTTTCAAAGCACCTTTCCAATCAAACTCTCCATTCCCTTTCCTTATACTCTGGACTATACAAAACACGACTATACCAGCTACCGTTCCCCAAATCAAAAGGAACCGAAGAGTCTTTCTCCAGAGTGAAGCTGATTGATCCGATTCCGAAGTTTGTGGAGGTTTCCTTCCTCCACGGAGATCGCCTTCTTCTTCTGACGGGGTCACAGAAGTGATGGAATTTGGACGGGAAGTACTGGTAGGATGCTTAGAAAGAGGAGAGGAAGTGGAGGTTGGATTCGATGATGAGGCAACATTAGAGGAAGAAGGAAGGAGAGGAGTTCGCTCGGATGCTTGAGGTGGATCTGACATCTTCTTGGACTGTATCCCAATAAGCGTAAGCTAAGTGAGGGTTGGGACGTGAAGGTGAGAGAGAAACAAAGAGATTCGCGATCGGAATTGAGTGAGGCAAGGCTTCTCGGAAGTCGTATCTTGGACTGCGCTCGAATAGATCGACACGAATGGTTCGGTGCCGTCGGGCGACACGACCAGCGAACGAAGCGTGCACCGATCGAGTATTTAAGCGGTCACAGTCTTTTTCGCAATAGAGTATCATACCTTTGACTTTCTTTCCCTTCAACGCCGCTCTCCTACCCAGACTAGTCTCTAGACTCACTCGCCCTACTATTGGCCAGTAAACTTTTCCCAAGTTATCCGCCGTTTTGATCGTTGGATCTTCCTCAGGGCGTTTTCTTTCGTCTTCATTTTGTATCTTCTCTGTCCCGCTACCTCAAGGTCCCGCCGTTCTCTCTCGTATCTCTGAACTGACATGTAGTATCAAACCGTTTATAAAGAATGCACACCCGCTCTTTCTCAAAAAAATTCTACAGAAAGCCTCCAAAACGAAAAATCGACTTTTTATGCGTCCTCAACGTACTTGGCTCGGATACTGAACACACCAAAAGTAGAATTTTGATCAATTCTTTTGAGCTAACTTGTAGAGACGACGAGGAAGTAAAGCTTACTCCTTCCATTGCTTTCCAGCGTTGTGAGAATCCCAGAATGCCGAAGTGATCTTGTCGTAACCGATTCCGAAAGCGAAAGCTCCTATTCACCTCGTAGCAATTATACAATTTCGAGTACAGATAGATCGTATGGGTATATAGTCGAGTTGTAAGGGGAAAGGGAACAGGAGGTTTCATCAATATCAAAGGAAGAATCGTCAGCTCCTCCGGTCTTCGCCCGGTAGTAGAACCAAGGAGGAGATTACTCACCGAAGAATACGGTACCAACAAAGACCGAGTTCTTTGAGAAGAGGTTGGCGAAAGATTTACCGATCTAAACCAATCGAAAGTCATCAGTTTGAGCCGTTAGAAGGGGAACGATACGCTTGGTTTGAGCGAGTCAGAGATATCTAGTACTTACCGCAGGCATTGTCTAGTTCGGAAATTGAAGGAGGTGGGAGAATGCAAGTTCCAAGTTTCGCCTCTCACTCTGAGGTGTGAATCCGAAGTTGGATTCCGACTCTTCACTCGTACCGACTACTACTCTACAATAGAAAGAATGTCTACTTACTTTGAAACTGTTCAAAAAGTACGTCTCACCTCTCTTTTCCTCTTTGTCGCGTTCCCGCTTTCCCCAAAGTCGACGAACACGTCCTCTCATTCAACCTCGACATAACGACTGACACTGTACTCTCACGCGTTGTGTACTTACAGTCTTTCGCAGATGTCCCCGTCACTGAAGAAGGTGTAGACACTGTTCAATTCCTCGAAGCAACTCAAGGTCTCATTGGAATCTTCGGTAAACTCTCTTGCTCCCTCCTCTCTCTCTCTCGCTCGCTTTCTCCTCTCGAGCTGACCTCGAATCGAATACTTGTGTGATAGATCTCTTGGGTAGTGCAGCTTTCTCAGTAGTCAAGAACGATATGAACGGAAACGTCAAAGTAAGTTCCCTCACAAACCCTTGTGCTCAAAAGGGTACAAGCTAACACTCTTCTGGGGCGTCGTTTCAGAAAATCCGTGATCGCTACGAACAAAACCCTGCCGCCAATTCTACTTTGGAGAAACTCGTAGAAGGTGAAAAGGGAGAAAAGAAGAAAACTGCTACCGAAGGTCTCCTCTGGTTACTCCGGTAAGCTCTAATCTCCCAAGTTTCCTGCTCCATGCACTTATCCAGAATACTCACCGAAATCGTCCCGACACCGCCTTGTGGAATAATAGAGGATTGAAATTCACTCAAGTAGCTCTCCAACGTTCTCAATCCAACAAATCTGAAGAATTAAACACTTCTTTCCAATCTGCTTACGATGTAACTCTCAAACAATACCACTCTTTCGTCGTCCGCCCTGTATTCTCTGTACGTTCCACCCTTCTTTTTCTCTCCGAATAACGTCAGGCTAACGAAAACTTTTTTATTCCAGTTGGCAATGAAAGCTTGCCCTTACCGAGCTGATTTCTACGCCAAACTGGGTCCTCCTACGAGTAACGTCGATGAAGAGTTGGTCAAGTGGAACGGTGCTCTCGGAGAGATCATCGCTAGGTCGGAGGCATTCTATGCAAAGGGTAACTACGCAAAGGGAATGTAAAGCGAGGACGACTTTAGCCGGAACTTGCAGTTCTCTCGTAAATGACGGAGCAGCAGTATGTGCGATGCAGAGCAGTTTACGGATTCAGTTTTCTCTTCATTCTTATCTCTTTGTCGGATTCTTCATTTTCAGTTGATTTCAGTAGTCATTTCCCCCTCCTCTTTCTCTCTCTCTCTCTATCTATTTATCTCGTCCTCTTAGCAGGCTGAGCCTGTAAACTTTGATTTTTCGCATCTGAGCCGTCTCGGCAACCGAATTGAAGAAACCCTTCATCTCGCTCGTTCCTTCTCTCTCACAACAAAAGAAACTTTAGCTTACTCGTCATTCCACCCTCCTCCTAGCTCTCAACTCTAGCTGGCCACTGCAAATAAGAGGATCAACAGCTACAATCAAGCACTTGTAGCCTACTCAGCTTCAGTCATTCTAGACCACCTTCCCTCTTTCCCTCCTACCTTTCTCAAGCTCCACAATCCATCCATCCTACTTGGCGCTCTCTCGGCGCTTCGGTCGCAAAGTCCTGATCTTTGCTCCCTGTATATGTCTGTAAGCACTTTGTCTCTCCCTCTTTCTCGTTCCAAGCGCGTTTTTCGAATCGTTGATTCAACTCTTTCGTGTCGAGCAGGCGATCTATCAAGCAGGATCTTACCTCTTACTGACGCCTGCTTACTACGTTGGTAGTTCAATCAAATGTAAGTTCTCTCTTCGCTGTGTAGAAAAGGTAGTCGAACGAGAACTGATCTTGGACTATTCGAGATTCAGATGCTTTGGGTTATTCAACTCCTTCGTCTGCTGGAACAGGCACAGGATCTAGTAAAGATACTATCAGCTCAGTGAACGGAAGAGTTGTAGCTGCGGAAGAGACGAGGATTGGAGATGCGTCAAGGAAGGCGGAAGAGCTTGAACGAGAAGTAGCGATTCGTCGAGCTCTCGAAGACGCTGTGAGAGATTACGCATCTGATTCGGACGGAGACGGGGTTCAAACAGAAGGATCACGCGGAAAAGAGGAGGCTGAGCAGGAAGAAGGAGAAGAACCTCTCGTCTTGGAATCGGAGAACGATGAAACGAAAGAATCGATTCAACCAACAACCTCACCAGACCCATTCTCTCCTCCTTTCTCCGCTCCTTCAGACAGTGACGACAAGGAACCACAGTTAGATATCTCCCCTTCACTCCACTCGGTTCCTCCGGTCGAAGCTGTCGAAACCTCAATTCCTCTCCCTCCGACGACTCATCTCGACTCTCTCACCTCTTCACAATCTATTCCAGAATCCGAAGATGAACACGATCGCCTTCGTCATGAAGATCTTCGACGTCGCTCCTATGATCTCTCGACGACCTTGTCAAGGTTCTCTCGTCGAGCGACAATTTGTCTAACGACTCTCAACTCGTTTGAACCCTCTCCATCGAATCTTCCGACTCCAATTCCGTACTCTAACGAAGAATTAATTGAGCAAGTAGACCTAGCAGGGAATGAGGAGGTCGTGTCGAGAGAGAAGGAGCTAGAACTGATAGAAACGATTCTAGGGCAAGAATTGAAAGCTGTCGAAGCTGAGGTGGAGGACTTTGTCGAGCGATGTATCGCTGGAGAGCAAGATACAGCGCCGGTTACTCAGGTAATGAAACCGCAGCTCGAATTTAGGGCAGAGGCAGAAGAAGAGGAAGAACAAGGTTGGAGTTGGTTTCGAGATCAAGCTCATTACAAAGTGAGCCCTCCTTTCTCTGTTTAGCTCGTCTCCTATCAATTACTGATGATGGCTGTTATGGAGATATGCAGGACTTTAACCAGGTGAGGTGGAGTGAGCGAGAAGGCACCAACGCTGAAGATTTCTGTCAGGCATGTGAAGGTTTGATTCGCCTGGCAGGTAAATTCGGTTGCTATTAATTACCTCTCCCTGATAGTATACAGTAAGTACTGATATTCACCGAGGTAACATAGAGCACCTTGCCCCCGCTTTAGCCGGTCTCGCGACGAAAGATATCGGAATCGAACTCAAGGTACTGCTCCTCCTCTTCCTTCTCTTCTCTCTCTGTCGCATATTGACACTGATTGCATTCATATCTCTCGAACATTACAGAAGATCAGGAGTCGGACGACTATGGAAAAAGTTTCGACGCTTGAACAGATCATTATTCTCGAGCGAAATCAGCGTAGGAAAATCGCTACAGGAGCGATCAACTGGTTACTCCTGTACGCATCACTTTCTTCCTGATGTAACGTGGAACATCTAGAGCGGGAGCTCATTGTCACTCTGCTGAGGCACCCATCGGCGAAAATAGGATTTTGAAGTTCGGTACGAAAGCTTATCAGACCAATCTAGCTTCGATCGAGAAGGAGGAGTTAAGTGTCAGCTTCTCGAGGGTATGGGATCAAGAGTACTGTGAGTCTCTTGCGATAAACCTCTTTCTCCGTCTCCCACTTGCTGGCAATCTTGCAAATTGACAAAAGCGTAACTTTCGACTGATGATCTGTTCTACCTGCCCGACCCTTTGCCCTTCCACACTTTTCTCTCGGACGTAACTCTACGATTGCCGCCTTGAAACCTGCGCAGATAAATACTTCAACTTTATCGTTCGACCTCTGTTCAAGGTAAGCTTCTCCTCTCTGTCCTCTCGCTTTACGGAAGAATCCGGTTCACTCGCTCGAACTGACGCTTCCTCTGACGAAAACAATCATCATATACTCCTCTACTCAACGAATGGGGACAAGTCGACAGATCCTCGTTAGAGCTTGCCCATCGAGAGAAACGTTTTACTCGAAACTCGGTTCGCCCACTGAGCTTGTCGAAAGGGATTTCAGGAGCTGGTTGCAGGGTATAGAGCAGGTGATCAGTCTAATGGAAGAGTGGAAGACGCGGAACCTGAAACGCAACGAGAACAAGGCCTGAACAGAGACACTTCCTCGTACTCAGTCTCTTTTCCCGCTGCGATCAAGTTGTTATCCCGCCGCGATCAAGTTGATAGGTGACTACAGTCGCATGTTTGTACAGTCTTCTATCGAGATCGAGATATTCGGATCCTTTGGAGGGAGCTTCAGGCTCTCGTATTTCGGTTTGTAGGACAGACGAAATCGAAAGTTTTGCGAGTCTGGTTTTGTTGTTACCTCAATTCTCCTCTCCTAGCGGACTTCTGTCGCTGAACCAATGCCCACTCATCTCAATTGCTAACCACCTGCTCCAGATTCAAGACCGATTGAGGGGATTCGAGGTGAAGCAGCGCGAGGAGTTTCTGCTTTGACCGGAACGAAAGGAATCAGCATTCTCTCCCTCTCTTCGAAGATTGTCAGCGGGGTGAAGCTCACCGTCTGCATCATCTCTCATCGACATCTCTCCTTGAGATGAACCTTGCTTCTTCGTATCGGTCGCGAGGAGCTTCGAGACGAGCACTAATCCTCCTCCCTCCTCTTCTTTACACGACCATCTCGCTTCTCCAGGTTTCAAATGAGCAGCTTCCAACATCTCTTGACTCCTGAAATGACACCTTGTATGAGATGTTTCTGACTGAGACTCTGAAAAGAAATGACCTTCCGAAGAAGTGGGGACGACCGGAGAGGAAGGAGACGAGTGAAGGACGGCTGCTGGACATGGTAGCTCGTAAGGTGAAGCAGGAGAGCCTTGAATGAGAGTCGGAGAAGCAGGAGGTAGATTCGAAGGAGAGGGAAGAGATGGAGATGAGGAAGAGGTTGAATGAGAAGAACTGGGTTCAGGAGGTACTAGGAGAGTAGAGATAGTAGCTGGAGGTTCTGCTACGGCTGCCATAACTTGAAAGATCGAATGAAGGAGGCGGTTAGGAGGTAAAGAGAGAGAAGGAGTTAGAGCTTTCTCTCTCATTCTTTTCAGCTCGTTTTGGGATTAGATTCTAATTTGTTCAATTTCTTAAAAACAAAGTCTATCTAGATCAAGTGTGACTTTTTCGTACTAATCGTGCAGCGAAGAGTTGTATAAGAAGGAAAGAGGGTACTGCTGAGAAGAAATAATGTCAACAGGGGTAGAGGGAATTGATACAAGGGAACTAAAAAAAGGAAAGGGAAGTCTTTGCTAGAGGGAACAAGGGGTCTATAAGCTCACGAAGAGACAGACAGAGGAGGAAGGGAACGACAAGTAAAAGGGGAAGAGTTGTAAGAACGACAATAAAAATTGGAAAGCGAAGGAGAGAAAGAGAATGTGTTTTGAAAGTCGAAAAAGAGTCGCGAAATCAGAGAGCTCTTGCGAAATCGAACGAAAGGTGTACAGGCTACAGTTGAGAAGGGTCGAGAGTAGTAAAAGGAGGTTGCTACAGAAGAACACCACAGTATTAGCTCGAACTATTACAACTGAGAGAAGAAAGTATGTTGAACTCACTTGACCTATATCGCGCATCTGGAAGACGGTGTTGGGAGTACCAGCGCCGTTCGTAGAAGAATGAGACAGCAAAGCGCCAGACATCGTATCTGAAAACCAGCAGGATTCAGTCACGAGTCTGAAAGACGACTGAAAGGAAAAGAGATCTTACAAGCTGGATTGACTCCACCCGTTGCGGCATCTTCGAGGGCGTTCGTAACGAGTTCCGGAGGTGGAGGGTACGATAGAGCGGAAGCAGGTACGGCATGGAACGCAGGAGCGTTTTGAAGGGCGAGGTTCGAGTAGTGCTGATGCAGAGCGGCTTGAGCTTGAAGCGAATTCATCGAGTCGTCGAGTTGCATGTCGATCTGTGATACATCTCCAGCTCCTCCACTGAACATTTGCTGCTGTTGGTGAAGCTGTTGAGCAAAGACGGAATCTAGAGATGCTGGAGTCGGGAAATCTGAACCGCTGAAACCACCCTCGTTCGGCAGAACGATCTGGTGTTGTGGCGGTTGACCTTCAAACATTCCAGAACTTGCCATACTCGGTGATCGGTGTAGCGGTAGGGAGGATCCAGCGGGACTGACGTCTTGCGATCCCTCGTTCGTCGAAGTTCGGTACTCGTCGTCTCCTCCTCTCCGCTCTTGAGCCTTGATCATTGCTGCATGTAGACTCACAGCGTGAGAGAGAGCTCCTGGATCTGTGTATAGGGGCAGACGAGTAGAGTCAGTAACGTGGAGACGGAAACAGTCCCGAGTAAAACTCACCTTCGTTTTCACCCGTACCCGCAACAACGAAACTTGTCATCGCTCGTAGTTGATGAACTTTGTCTCCCATTTGGAACGTCGCGACTGCTTCGACCTCGAAAGACTGGCCGTGAGCTGATTCGGGAGGTTCTCCAGAGAGTATGTTGTCGTCCCATGAGAGCCAATCTGGAAGAGTCGGAGACATGAAGGAAGCGTCGATAGATGAACTCGAACATTGAGGGTCCCAGACTCGAGGCGCCCACGACCAGTGGAGGCCAACGAATGCAACTGCCGGTGCGGGACCTTTAATGCAACGAACGAATTCTCGGAACATCCATCTCTTGTCGGGCATCTTTTTCGCTTCGACTGTCCATATATGATTTCCTTTCGACTGTAGGGCGAGGTTCATAGAGTCAATTCACGTCAATCAGCCCGAAGCGAAGGCGGGGAACACTCACCTTTGCTTTCTTTCCGTCATCGTTGAATCGAGAGATGAAAGGTTGAGCCCAGAGATACTGACGGATCTTTTTGATCGGAACATCCGAGTCGAACGCTCCAGACGCAGCGAGTCGTTCCGAGAAAGCGGTAGTGAAAGCTTGAATTCGAAACTTGAATGGTCTGAAATCTGAACTTTGATCCAATTTCTCCATTTTCTTCGCCATCAGAGTTTGATGAATTGGTTCTCCCTTCGAATCCGTTGCATCGACTAAGCAGATTTGATCAAATGTTAGCCACAGTCGGAAGGAAGCTGAGGAGGACCGGCGCGAAAAAAACTTACGATTCGAACAAACATCCGCCAAAAACTCTAGGAAGACGGGATCCATTCTCGCCTTCGATTCAGGATCTACTCCAGCTGAAGCAGCTCCCATTCTACTCGAACCTCCTCCCCCTGCGTTGTGTGAAGCGGCCGAACCCATTCCCGAGTGATCTGGATCGATTTCTAGATCTCCGACTCCTCCTCCTCCCGGTCCGCCTTCGTAATCATCCATCTCGTCCTCTTCGTCTCGCTCGAATGGATGGAAAATCGAACTTGCAGAGGAAGCCGCTCGAGAACGACTCTCGAGGAGAGATTGGTAACCTGATCCTGAAGCTGCTCGAGATCGAGAACCGGATTGCGATGCTGCTCTGGAGCGAGAAGCTCGGATGGGACCACTCGAACCTGCGACAGATCCTGGAGTATTTGAAGTGACGGGTGATGCACTCGCAGTCGAGGTCTGAGGAGTGCTCGAAGAGAGGGAAGAAAGTTGTTGAGGTTGATTCATGAGAGTCGAGGGATCGATCGAGTCTGGTGGTACAGAAACGGGGAGGGAAAGAGAGAGACTGTTGTTGCTGCCGTTGGTAGAGTAAGTGAGATCTGGAAGGCTCATTTGCTGGAGAAGAGTTAGGTCGGAAGCGGAAGGATCGAAAGAATGCTGATAGGTAGGAGGAGGAACGGGTAGAGTAGAAGAGGGAGAAGGAGCAGCAGAGGGTTGGAGGGTAGGTTGCTGCTGCTGAGGTTGGTTCGGTGTCGGAGGAGGTGCGGCGGGATTCGAAGGTGTTGAGGACGAAGGGGGAGGAGGAGGATTATAGACGGGTTGAGCGAAAGCCGAAGATTGAGTGGCAATGACTGTTTGAGGAGGATTTGGCAAATTCGGGTTCGATCCTACGGCTCCTTCTTGCATCTGTTGATGTAACCTTTCCCTCGCCAACCTCAGACTCTCCTCGTGTAGTAACTGCTGGTAATGTTCTGCTGCCGCTTGTTGTTCTCGCATCATCTGTTGCTGTTGTTGTTGATTCGCTGCCTCTTGTTGTTCAGCTTCGGCACGTGCTTGAGCTTGAGCTTGAGCCTGAGCTTGCTGGGCTTGTTGAATCTGTTGAGCTTGTGCTTCCGCCTCTGCTTCCTTCTTCACTCGATTCTCCTCTTCAGCTCTCGCTCGTTCTGTTTCAGCTTGATTCTGAGCTTGAGCTTGGAGTTGAGCTTCGTACTGCATTTGCTGACTGACTCTTTGTGCTTGTTGCGCTTGAGCGATCGCAGCTTGTCGAGCAGCGTTGGCTTGACTGGTGACAGGGATGTTGGGAGTAGAGTGAGAGTGCATGAGAGGAGGAGGGCTAGTGTAGAAGGGAGAAGATGCAGGGTTTGTTGTCGTCGGTGATTCGACGTCCATTCGAGCGAAACCTCTTCCTCGTGCCTGTCGAGATCAAATTAGGCGATCAGTTTGGGGAGTTTGTAAGACAATCTCACGAAGAGAGAAAAATGCTCTCACTTTTGAAGGAGAAACTTTGTTGTTCCCCATCGCAGCCGATTGTCTCCTTCTCTCTTTCCTATCTCCCATGATCCTCCTCAAATCTCCATAAGCGGCTTCAATACCCTTCCAGATCTCTTCCTCATCTTGACCAGGTTCGACGACACTCGTAGTCAAAGCGGCTTCCATGATCGGTAGTCGTTTCTGGAGGAGAAGAATCGCTGAAGATACTGCATCGTTGTAATCTTCTTGCATCTCCTCTGTCGTTGTCAAGATAGGTGGAGCAGAAGGAGGTGCAGGGTGGGAAGAGTTTTGATTCGTCGGAGGGATGTCGATCGATAGGAATGGAGGACCTAGAGATGAAGAATTCGTAGAAGAACCGCTACCTCCTGCTGATCCCGGAATCCCTCCTGCAGCTGCATGAGCGTCCATCAGCATCTTCAGAGCTGCTTCTTGAGCCTGTTGCTGTTGACTCTCTCCTCCCAACATCAATCTTTGATCTCTCGCTCCTTGACCTTCGGAATCTCCGCTCTGCAGTGCTCCTCCCTTGTAGCCTTCTAGCCCGTTTGTCGAGAGGGAGAGAATATGAGCCGGGGCTGAGTGAACTCGTTGCGGAACTTGAGAAGCGAGAGGCGGAACTCCTAGGCCGATCGAATTTGATTCTACGATCCCAGCAGAGGTCGGAGGAGGTGGTGTACCGGACATTGAAGCTGGAGTTGTCGAGATATAGAGAGGGATTGCAGAATTTTGACTGGAATGGGCGGAAAGAGAAGGACGAGAAGCGTGAGCGTAGGGGTGATGTCGTTGAACGGTAGGATGTGAAGGAGAAGGATGAGCTGCTAATGAGGGAGTAGAACTGTTGTTGGCGAGAGCGTTCGGGGTCGAAGTAGCTGTCGAAGGAGCCGAATTTGAAGGCGGAGGATAATAGAAATTTTGATGAGCAGCGTTCGATTGACTCGCAAAAGCGTTTGTCGAAGAAGCCACTTGCTGAACATAGTTTGAATAGTTCATGTCGACTTCCATTGAACCGTTCATTCCGTTCCCGCTGACGTGTTGACTGGCTCCTGCTCCCGAGTTTGATCCCGCTCCGACTACATTCGCTAAAGCTAGAGACGCAGCTCTCGAGTACCCTCCGTTTCCATTCCCGTTTCCAGCGTCACTGAGACCTAGATTGTGACCCGAAAAAGTCGAAGAACCGGGTGAATCGATCGAGTTTGTCTGGGAGAAAGGTGAAGTGACTGCTGTCAGGTTGGCGAGAGTGTCTGGAGAGATCTTGATCTGCGGAGACGA
Source organism: Sporobolomyces pararoseus (assembly GCA_010758995.1). Classification (NCBI taxonomy): domain Eukaryota; kingdom Fungi; phylum Basidiomycota; class Microbotryomycetes; order Sporidiobolales; family Sporidiobolaceae; genus Sporobolomyces; species Sporobolomyces pararoseus. The sequence continues at coordinate 1,396,895 of RSDY01000005.1, read as the reverse complement.
TGTGTTGCCTGGTGAAGGATTGTTGAGAGGCGTCGAAGGCTGTCCGTTCTGGTGCTGCTGCTGTTGAGAGAATTGCCGGACAGGACTTTGAGCAGAGAGGGAAGAGGAAGCGAACAGTGTCGATTGCTGAGAGGGAGGAGTGCCGGGATAGGCCGAGTTGGTTGGTGGTTGCATCGGTTCGGCGCTCATAGGTTCGCAGCCCCTCTTTCCTTCTGTTTGGCGAATTTCTACCTCCACACGAGGCGCAACAGAGAGGAGAGACAGAAATAGATCGAACCGAAACTGTTACGTCGAAGTGGGATGGTTCAGGTGATGGACAGTGAGCTGTAACTCCTCGAGAATTGTGTGTAGACTAGAGTCGAGCTTGAGGTTCGTCGAGCCAGTTCTGAAGTGGGTTGGGAGATGAAGACCGTCGAACTTTTGTCTCGAGAGACTGCGAGTCAGTGTACAGCTGGGTGGGACAGTATAGTGATCTCGAGTAGCTTACGAGGTAGTAAGAATTGCCCGGTAACTTCTAGAGGTGATCCTGTCTAGATTGATCGGAAGTTGGAAACTTGAACAGTTGTCGAACTTGAGTGAATGCTGGAGCTGAATCTTCTAGTTGGTTCGGTGAGAGGTTTCGCCAGCTTCACTAGCACCCACACTGAGGGTCCTACTGACTGTTCTTTTGAGAGCGTGAGAGGGAAAACGGGGAGAGAGGAAGGGAAAGGGCGGGCAAGTGGATGCGCTTCCTGAAAGGGAAGTTTTTTTGGAAGATCAAATCTTTCCCTCTCTCTCTCTTTCCTTTCCCTTTCTCCTCCTCCCTCTTCCCCTTCCCCTTCTTTCTTCCTCCAGATAAGCTCAATCGCCACGGCTCCTGTCAGATTAACCACCTTCGATTCCGATCACTCGCGACATCAGTAGCTTCCTCTACCTCGATTATTTTTTTCTCGCCAGCTGTCGACTTTTTTTCTCTCTACCTCAATCAAAGGTAATCAAGCGAGCAGAAGAGCTCAACGAAGACAAACGAAAATATTAGATGTATTCGGTAGGTCCCGCCGGTCATTCGTTCGAGCTCTCTGCTAGATTTGCTGACCTTTCAACCCTCCCATTTTGCGTTGTTCAGCTTCCTCTTGACTGATTCGAACCTCTTCGACCCACCCCTGTATAACCTCGATGTCTGATACAACAAGACCGCCAAACTTCGACCAAAAATTTGTACTATCTATTCGCCCTACCTCGAAAAGAAGAATCTCCTTCCACTCGCTCAGAGCCCGCATCTCCGTATGACGAACCTCGCTGGCTCAGACAACCGACAGTTTAACGATCCAACTATTCCCGACAAGCAGGAGCAAGAGAATACTTTACATTCCCTTTTCCCACAACACAACAGTCGAAAAGACAAAAACCTAGAATTCCTCGGTTGGCTCCCTTTACTTTAGACAGTCCGGTACAAGCTCTTTCCATAGCTGTATCGGGATTCAGGGCAAGCTAGATTAGCTCGGTAGCATTACCGAAGGATTATAGAGGTGGCCTTCTATGGATTTTTTCAAAAAGTTCAACTCATTAACGATGAAGAAGTCACCGTCAGAACCTTCGTACACTCTTTATCTTCTTTTCCCTCTGGTGAAATCGACTACGTCTTCTTGAAACATCATCTGTATCGTCGTTGAAGCGAGAGAACCGCGACAGAGAGAGAGCTACTTTGCGAAGTCCTCACAAAGCATGATTCCTCGACTCGCTCGACTGCTTAGCGGCTCTTTCTGCATCTCTGCACGGCCACGGGCACGCCGCTGGTAGAGAAGTCAGGTGTTTAGGTATACTTTCAACAACGCGAAACATTCGCGTCAAAAAGCGTTTTCACCTTTCGACCTTTCGACCTTTCACCACTCTCTCGCACTTTCGAATGAGTCAAGCGCCAGCTGCAGTGCTGGTGCCAGACACACCTACAGCGACAGCGGAACAACCTCAGATGGAGGAATCGGCAGTAGGAGATTCTTACCTCTTCCAATTCGTACACAACCCTGAACTCTCTCCGACTACACAACACTCTACGATATCTCATGAAGTGAAGGATCACCGCTCTACGCAAGACCGTTCCTCTGGATCGACTCACAGTCAAAGACGAGGCGTCTCCCCTTCTGATCAACATTCTCGAATCGACAACTCTCAACACCATTCGGGGAAGCATGATCGCGCTATGAGCTCATCAGGAAGTCAGGCTAGGAAGCTGAGCGCGTCCAACTCGCTGCCAGTCGAAGGACCAGGTGGGTGTGGAGAAGTTAGTGAACTCGGATATTTGGGAGTTCAAACTCAGATGGGAGAGAGCCTGGACGCGAGCTGGAACAAGAGCAGGAGATTGTCAGATGTAGAAAGTAGGAGGAAGAAAGCAGCAGAGATGGAAGAGGAGGAAGAAGAAGGTTCTTCCGAAGTTGAAACGGAGAATGGAGAAGTCAACGCTCAAGCAGCAGGACCAATGGACACTACAGTTGGACAAGAGACTGAAGAAGAGACAGATCAACTCGCTTCCTCCGTCGAAGAAGATGAGACTCAGCCAGGAGCAGGAGGAAGAGAATCAATAACTCGAGATTCGCAAAAAGAGAACGCTTCTTTCCCTAGGAACTCTCTCGCCCCTCAAAAATCTAGCGCTCCTTTCGCCCTTCGTAGCTCGAACGCTCACCTCGATCCTTCCGCTTCAGCTCCTTCCTCTTCTCCTGCAGTCGCTGCTCAACTTCTAAATCGCTCTCCTGCTAAAAGACCTTCGAAAACGATGAAAGAACCGACATCGACCGCCGATTCTGCAGCTACAGACGCGAGTCAATCTCGGAGAAAAGAGCAGACAGGAGACATTAGCTGGGATGGAGATGGGGATGTTTCAGTTTCAGGTTCCTCTAGACCTCTCGTGCGTTTCGTCTCCCGTCTCTACACCTCTCCTTGCCTGACAACAAGATTCTACGAGACAGACATCAACTCCCGGGATCATGCAAGCATTCCCTCCTGCACCAGCTCCCACTCAAGCTCTCGCATCAGCTAATCGTACTCGCTCAATCCCAACTTACCAGTTCGTCTCGAAACAACCTACTTCCGAACCTACACCCGCTCTCCCAGCACCTCACAAATCTCGCTCTCTACCATCTGGAGGTACTGCAACAGCCTCGGGGGTCGCTCCCGATCTAGCGTTGTTTGCAAGTTCAGCAGCAGCGATGGCGAAACCTGTTTCGAAAGGGAAAAAGCAGAAGGAAGAATGGGATGGAATCTCGCAAGATACTCCTGAAGATCAACGAAAGACGAACGAGAAGAAGAAAGAGGTGGAGAGGGAACAGGTTCAAGAGAAAGAGCAAGAGAAAGGAGGTTACGAAACTCAAGAAACCGAACCTGAATTTTCGCCGACTCAGATTCACGAAGAAGAAGATGAACCAGAAAAGACTCAAGACGTTTCGATGGGAGAGGAAGAAGAAAGAGATCCAACTCCGAAACCGACTGCCGAACGAACAGTCGATATGGAATTGGACGAAGGTGAATCGAACGGTTACATCTTCAACGGAGATGACAGCGTAGAAGGAGGAGGCGGAGGAACTCTAGACACTTCGACCATCAACGGAGATGTCAACTCTCCATCTCAACAGAGAGAATCGCTTCCCACTGTAGAACCTGAGAACGACTCATCGAACGAACTTCCTCCTCCACCTCGAAACCAAGTTAAGAAACCTTCCTTCGTTCCTCCCGTCAACTCTGGCTCGACTTCTTCTTCTCCTTCTACTTCGCAAAGAAGCGAAGCTCGTCTAGACAGCTCGGCTCAAGAACCGACGAGCAAGAAACGGTTGAGCGATATTTCAGAGTTGAGAAGCAGTCAGGAGTTCGCTCCCACTCAGTTTGAAGTCGAAGCGACTCAACAAGTCTATGATGCAGAGAAGTCGCAGATGAGTGTCAACAGCGTGGATATGGACGTGACCAGTGAGCTCTTTGTCCTTTTTCTTTTCCAAAATCTGTTCGCTGAGTTTGTCGCACTCAGATTCCGCTACTTGGCATGCACCTTTCGCCAACGACGATTCAACTTCTACCTCTCATTCCCGTCAACGATCCAACCCTTTACCCGGTCGAGGATTGCGGAGAGTACCTCCTCCTCCAACTCCTGTAGTTGAACAACCTTCGACTAGCTCTTCCTCTTCTGCCGCTCACCAATCTCTTCCGATGGCAGAAGACTCCTATCAACCCGTAGGAACTTCATCTTCGAATCACCCGGTCGCTTCTTCTTCCTCAGCGAACCCAAACCTGAATTCGAATTCGCAACGTCAACCTTCTCCGGTAGTCGAAAATTCTCTCGCTCTCCCCATTCCTCCTGCTCAATTCTCTCGGTCGACGTCACCCCTGCAAGCAACTCAACAAGTCGCTGAAAGCTCTCCCGACGTTCCACTCGCGAAACGAGCTAGCGCAAATTCTCTCGGCTCGAATCGTCGTCAACCTACTCGTTCCCCTTCTCGTCCTCCTCCTCCTCCACAACTCAGTGACTCTTCCAATAGAGCTATCATACCCGATAGTGAAGATCCTACACAATCGATGCAAGAAGAAGAACGAGAACAAGTTGAACGTCCTCCGAAAGCAGCTTCTCCTTCGAAAAAGAAGAAACGAGCTGCAGCAGAACAGGAGGAGGAACCGGATGACGAACCTTTGACTGATCTGGAGGAGATCAGTCTCGAAGAGATGATTGCATCGTCGAGAAGAAGATCTAGGTCTACGAAGTCAGCAGATTCAGAGGAACCCGTTGGGAAGAAGAAGAAGACTACAGTTGATCGCAAAGGGAAAGGAAAAGCGAAGGATGTACAAGACGACGAGGAGGAAGAAGTATCTAGGGGAGGAAAGAAGAGAGGTGCTTCAAAGAGAGTGCAGGAGTCATCGTCCGAGGAATCTGGGGAAGAAGAAGAGCCTAAGAAGATTGTCAAGAAAGCCAGGGCGGAGGGAAAAGGTCGAGAGAAAGCAACACCGGCAGAGAAGAAGAGAAAGAGTGTCTATGAGGATGCGGTGAAATCAAAGTCGAAAGCTGGAAAGCAAGTAGTCAAGGGTAAAGGAAAAGGAAAGAAACAAACAGTGAAGGAGTCTTCGGACGAGGAGAATACGGAGGATGATGATGAAGAGAACGAGCAAGAAGAGACAAACTACTCTGATCAACCTCGAGGCAAGAAGAACCGCAAGAAACCTTCCCCAAAGAAAGTCAAACCAGTCGTCGTTGTTCCTCAACCTTCGAGAACAAATTCCAGGAGAAAGGCCAGTGGACCCTCAATCGTAGAAGCAACGGACGACGAAGAAGCTGAACAAGTTCAGGAAATCGCTCCTTCACGTCGAAAACGAAAAACTTCACCTCTAGCAGCAGAATCGAAAACTGTCTCGAAACGTTCAAGACGCTCGACCTCCACCGCAGCCTCGACAACCAATTCGAAACCAGCACCAGCTAAGAAGTCGTCTGTCTCTCGATCTCGCAGGAGCACAACTGCCACTCCAGCTCGTAGCTCTCAGTCAGTCGAACCTGCTGCCGTAGCTGGACCTTCGAGACTTCGTTTCGCTGATCGACCAAACGGCCAACAACATGTAGAAGACGACCAAGACCAGGAGGAGGACCAGGATGAGGAAATGGAAGAAGGAGAAGCAGAAGAGGTTGATACGAAACCCTCAATCTCTTCGAGACTACCTTCTACAGCTCCGTTCTCTCGTTGTTTCGGACTCTGGCGAGATGACGGTTACTACTATTCAGGGACGATCACGAGTGTCACGAAAGAGTTCTTCAATGTCAAGTTCGATGACGGTTCGAATGGTAAATTGAGACCTGAGGAAGTTCGACGATGCGAGTTGGAGAAAGGAGATTGGGTCCAGTACTGTGGAGGAGAGAGAGGGGATACTCAAACTCAGACTGACAGTCTCGACGGAGATTTCAGAGTTTTGAAAGTCAACAAAGCAGGAGATGGTGAGGGAGTAGAAGGCCAACTAGATCGAGGAGACGTTATCGTCGCGATTGAAGCAGCAAACTACGAACAAGGATCGGGAGGAGGAGGACGTCGTACTCAGAATTTCCTAGTCGAAGCAGTTCGAATCCTTCGTACTCGAGCCGCAATAATGTTCAACGATCGCAAAGTCACTCCCGCTGAAATGGATCTTTTTGAAGGAAGAAGTCGAAACAACTTGAAACCTCTCCCTCTCCTCCCAGCTCCTACTCGACCAGATGTCGCTGCGTTCCAAGGTAACGACAGCAACTCGGGACTATTCGGTCGCATGGCATTCATCGTCACTTACTCCGGAAACGGGAGAGCAAGTTTCCTCGACAAACTCAGAGACGGTGGAGGAACCATCATCGAATCTGATCACCTTCTCGAAGTCAGAGTCAACCGACAAACTGGGAAACCTCAAGTCATTTTCTCAACGAACGATTTCGCCGATATCGACACTATCCTCCTTCTCGCAGATCGACCAACAACGACAAAGAAATACCTCATGGCTCTAGCTCTCGGTATCCCTTGTTGTTCGATCGAGTTCGCTCATGCGACTGTCAAAGCTGTACGTGCCTTCTTTCTCTTTCAAAAGAAGAAAATCCAGTTAATTTAGCTCTTTTTTTTCGTTGTGACAGGGTATTCGAATCGATTGGGAATCTTACCTCCTCGCCTCGGGTTACCTCGATTCAATAAAGTCTTTTGGAGTAGGTGGTCAACTTCGAGCGTTGAGGAAACTAGATTTCGATTTAAACTCTTTAGAACGAGCTCAACAAGGAGAAGGAGTTTTCAAAGATCAATCTTTCCTAGTCATAGTTGAGAAACCTGGCAAGAGTCGAGAAGAAGTGAGTCACTACTGTCCTGTCCTCTTCCATTGGTGTTGGTACTCGTCGAAAACTGACTAAGCAGCTTGAGAAACAGAAAACGAATTTCAATTCAGATTGTTACGTAGTTCTCTCACTCCTAGCTAGTTGTTCAGCTTCAAAAATCGATTTCCTCGTACTACCTTTCGACTCGACCTCTGGTCCACTCTCGAAACCCTTCACCACCTCTTCTACCAATTCCGAATTGATCAAATCAGTTTCTATCTACACTCACGTTTTCATTCGACCTGATGAACCATTTACCAAATTAGAGAATGCCATCAAACCTCTCGTGAATGGTGGACACAAAGGAATCGTAAACATGAATTGGATTAAACAATGTTTGATGACTGGTCGATTGTTACCTCCTGAGAGGATTAAAACTGTTGTAACTGGTGAATCCTAAAAATGATTGTTCCTTCTTTAATCGAAGCTTCACTGTCTCTCTATCGTCTTCTTCTTCTTTTAATTGAACGTCTTCCTCTCTAACTCTCTCTTTGTTCTTTGTACAATTTCTTCGCAAGGAATAATTGAATTTTCTCTCAGACCTCCTACTATTTTTTTAACATTTAGAATCTGCATGACCACTCGAAAGGAAGCGGAAGAAGAGAAGAAAAGAAAAGACAGACAAGAGTGTGCAACAACTGACTGAGACTCGGAGAGAACAGATACAAGAAAGAAAACAAAACAAAAAATTGAAAAAGAAAACGAAACAAAACGAATGGAGGAAGGAGGAAGGAGGAAGGAGGAAGGAGGAAGGAGGACGACGGTTAAAAAGGAAATTCTTATCTCTTATTAATCAATCGACTGAAGAGAAAGGTTTACCTCTACTAGGAGGTCTACTAGTAGGAGCCAAATCACCTAAATCTCTTTCTTTCCTGATTGAATCTACTCTACCTAAAGGTCTAGGTCGAGTCGTATCAACCGCTTCGATCGGGAGAGTGAAACGTTCTTCGTCACAACCGTAAGCTTTCGGAGTCAATTTGATTACCGTGTGTCTAAATAACAAAAGGTAAGTGAGTGAGATTAGTTAGAGATTGGAGATTTCAGGAGAAAAAGAGGACGAGTTCTTACAAAGGAATTTTGATGTAGGGTAAATCTTCTTGAGGGAGGTTGTGGCTGAGAGAGGGGATACATCGTCAGTTGTAGAATACAAGAGACAGAGAGAGATCATAAACGTACAAATAGGCGTAAAGACATCTCAAAACTGCTTGATGACAAACTACTAGAATGTTCTCTTGTCTCTCCAATTCGAGTATAACTGGTTCCAACCTACGAAAGAGAGTGATACCTCGAGTTAGTTACAAAACACAAAGGATGAGAGAGAAAGAGAGGTGAGGGAGTATTATTTACCTGATGACGACGTCTCTGTAAGATTCACCACCTCTGTATCGATAATTAAACTTGTCATCATCCCTCGCGTTGTAATCTTCTGGATAAAACTGTTCAATCTCTTCATAAGTCATTCCATCACACACTCCCGCGTCCAACTCGTCCAAAGATTTCCAAGTCAATTTCTCATAAGGTAACAAACTAGCGGTTTGAATCGTTCTCTTCAAAGTTGAAGTCCAAACGGTCAAAGGAGTGTCCCCCAATTTCTGTTTGATCAGTTCTGGTAGAGCTTTCATGTACTTTTCTCCTTGAGCCGAGAGAGGAGCGTCTCCACCGATTTGACCATCAACGTTGTATTGGGATTCTCCATGTCTGGTGAAATAAATTGATCTAGGAGTTAAATGCAAGTTCATCAAATAGAACGCGATCCTAGATTGTAAGTAGCCATCTATACGGTTCACAGTGACTTGTTTACCAACGTTTACCATTTTACACCAAGTCATTTCACCATCCAATTCCAATTTCTCTTCCAAAGGTTCATAACTCTTCTCGTAATGTTTGATCCGTTCCCTGAAATCCCTCTCTGCTTGTTCAGGTTCTTGTCCATCGTAATCTGGATCCCCCGATGCGACTTTAACTGCAATGTTTGCCGCAATCACTTGAGGATCTGTACATAAACTTTCAATAAAAATCAACTTCAACCCAGGTTCTTTACTAACTCGATCTGCCAACGCTTTCCTCCTAGCTCTAGTTGAATTCGTTGCGTCATGAATTCCAACGTTACCACCATTTTTCAACCATTTGATTAAATCTTCTAAACATTCCGCTGCCATCGCTTCTCTAGCTTTAGAAGCTTCTGGATTGTTGGCATCGAAGAAATTTGAAGATTGATCAGCTTTTTTACCAGAAGTTTTAGCTAGTTCTCGATATTTTGCTCGACGGTATTGTCCTACGTTGAAAACCTAGTTTACAGACACACACACATGAAAAGAAGTATTAGGTTTTCTCTGTTTGTCTGGACCGTGGAACGAGAAGGCGGAAGGGAATTTTACCTTGACCTGAGGAGATAACGAAAGACAGCGATCGAAGCAGAGAGAAAGAAAGGAATTGAGATCGTTTAGTAGTTGGTTTTTTCGAATAAGCTTTTGAGAGAAAGAAGAAGAAAAGGTCTCACACTGTATTCAAGCCACTGTTAGAGAGGAAACAAGTCAATCAGTTTCAAACTCCAAAGAGAGCGAGAAAAAGAGTGTGAGAGAAAAAAACTCACCAACAAATACCTTTGCAACTTGTTTGATAAATAACTTTTACCTCTAGCCGGTAAACCAACCATTGCAACTACTATTTTAGCTTCAGAATAATCTGGTTTCTCTATAGTGTTTCCTGCAGACATTCCGAATGAAATTTCTTTATTCTCAATTCCTTCATGATGAAGTAAATGCTTATTATGAAGATGATGATGAGAATGGGTAGGTTGTTTTTCAGGTTTAGTTCCTCCTGCGGTAGTTGCTTGAGAAGCTAAAGAAGAAGTAGATGAATTCGCAGTAGAGTAAGGCCTGCACAGACAGAGAAAGAATTAAGTAAACGGAGAGAGAGATAAGAGATTTGTTAATTTGTTATTTTGGAAATTAAAAAGTGTAAAGTGTAAGTGAAGTGATAATTTACCAAGTACCTTTATGTTCATTAGTTGGAGAACTTATAGGTGAAGGTTGTACACTCCCAGGTCTAGATCTAGTACTCAAACTACCATGTCTACTCAACCTACCTTGACCTTGAGGAGGAGGAGGTGGTACATTGTTATTGATAACTGCACCTCCTACTGTATTGTTGTTGTTGGTAGTAGGGGACAAGATTGGAGAAGTTGGAGTAGATTCAGAGGAAGGGGATTGACGAGGAGTGAATCGGAATGAAGCTGCTCGAGAGAATGAACTCGATCTAGAAACCGAAGTTTGTAAAGGTGGTCTACTACTAGTCAATTCTTGCGTTGTCGATGGTGGTGGTGCTCCTCCTTCAGACATGATTGATTGAGAGAGAGTGCGAGAAGAGACTAAGAGGAACTTGGCGGGGAAATCTATTTAACTGACCAGTCAAATACCTTCTCGAGTCTTCTCAAACAAGAGGGGGGAAGGAAACGTGTAGAATTTACAAGCACACATGAGAATGAATCGATAGAAAGCTGAACAAACAAATTTACAACAAAAAAAGAAGAAAAAAAAATCGATTTCTCTCTCTCTTCGCGATATCAATCTCTCTTTCCTTTCTGATTCTGTACCTTGCCTCGATCCGGAGTTCCTCCCCATCCGAACCATCCAGCACTGTTAGTACTCTTTGAAGGATAATCCTCCAATTCTCGTCTCGTTTCAAAACTTCCTAAATCTTCATAAACGCTCTCTTTACTACCTCCCTTTAACTTACTCTCGACGTATCTCCCTCGATCATCTCCTCTTCTTGATCGTGGTTTCCTCAATCTAGTTTTCGAAAGGTTTGAAGTGGAGGAAGAAGAAGAAGAGTTTGAAAATCTAGGTACACTTAATAAACTTGAATCGTCCTCGTCCTCGTCCTCTAGTCCTTCTTCGTCTTCTTCTTCTTGATCATCACCATCATCATCAGAAGAAGAGGAGGTGGAAGTGGAAGTGGAATAATTCAAAGCTGCCAATTCCCTTTCCAATCTCTGTTTCTTTCTCAATTTAGATTCTACTTTCTTCTTCTCCCCCCTTTCTTCTCTTCCCTCTGTCGGATTTGCGGTAGTAGGTGGATGTAATAAAGCGTTAGTTGCTACCCTCAAAAAGTTTCCAGTCTGATCATTTCCATGAGTAGCATTTCCTCCTCCAGAAGTGGTTGTTAATACCCAACTCAACAAATTCTTCAAAACTCTTCCTTCTCCCCCTTCTTCCCGATCGAAATTCCCTCTACTTCTCACTACCTCCTCTTGTTCTCCTAATATCAAATTCCTCAAATTCTTGATTAATCGATTCAAAACCTCTAATCCAAACGATTTAAACTTTTGATTCAAATTCCCAAAAACTTGATCAATTTTCGATTCATGAGATCTGATTAGAGGTGATAGATGAAATTCATATAGATATGTTGAACCCTAAGAATACGTACTTGAATCTCGTGTCAGCGCTTTTTTGAGAGCTAGACAAGAGAAAGAAAAAAAGTAAATAATTTTTTACTTGAATTTGTGGTAAAACTGTCCATAATAAGAAAAGAGTTTTAAATTCGAAATAAAATGGTAACCTATCACAATCCCCACGCCAACAACTCGATCAAGAAAATCAGTAACTCTATTCCTTCAGAGGGGGGGGGGGGGAGAGAGAGAAGGGATCGTACCAATTAAAACTCCATTCAAACCAATCTTGATAAATCCAAACCAATCCAATCACACACCAATACCTAGTCCATCTTTCCAATTCTTTCGTCTGTCGTTGTTGTTGTTCTGCTGAAGAACTACTACTACTAGTCAATGAGGTAGAAGAAGAAGTTGTTGTTGATTTTAAAGCTTTGTAAGAAGCATAAGTTGGATAAAGGATAGTTGATGTTACACTGTGTGTGTGTGTATCGAATGGAGTCGAGTCGAGTGAAGTAGATGTAACGGTTTGGATGTGGACGAGGGGTAAATGAGGCGAAGAGAAGGAGTGAGGAGGGATGCGAAAGTAGAGACGAGGTGGGGAACAAAAAAAACCAGGTTGGAATTGTCAAATTAAGTTTGAGAGGGTTCAATTAGAGCATAGTATGGTGATAGGATAAGTCAGCTCATGATCCTCTGACGGAATTCGGGAGGGGGGAGACTCAAGGGAGAGGCTTAGAGAGAGGATGAGAAGCAGAGACGAGGAGAGAGAGCGAGATACTAACTTGATTATTCGACACAAGTAGTAGAACATCCCTAATACTGTGACTCTGCTCACTTACTGGTTGGACGTAGAGTGATGGCGGATTGATGTTGAAAGAAATCGAGGAGATCAAGATCAGCTGAGCTCCTCTTTCGTGGGTTCGAGGAGGACCCAACGGTCCTTTGTAGTGTAACCTAGACGTGTAGTGTTCTGACTGTATGAAAGTAGAAGGCGAAGTTGTTGGGAGAGTGGGAGAAGAGACATCAAAGACTGAGACGGAATTCACTCCTCTCTCGACGCGAATCTGTATTTTGTCATCGAGGGTATACTCAAAGTTTTATCTATAACACGAAAGAAGAAAGAATACGAAAGCTACTGCAGTTTATATAATGCTATTCTAAAAGTTTATTCACAAATTTCAATTTTACGAAATTTATCCGATACAAATTCTCTCTCGAGCTTTTTCCCCTCCTTACTTTGCTGCTGCAGTCGAACTTCCACTTCCAGAACCGGATCCAGAGGTAGAAGTGCCAGCTCTCAACTCGACTACACTTTCAACGACGTGTTCCGCTTCGTAATAACCCAACACTCGTTCAATATCCGAACTAAAAAAAAAAAACCCCCGAGCACTCGTCAGTGTTACTGAACAAGATTAAAGGAGAGAGAGAGAGAAACACTCACGATCTCAACCCTTTCACTCTATCGATCTCGACAGAATTGTAATTGGTCAAACCTCTTCCAAATTCGAAAACGTCCTCTTCCTCCTCTGCTACTGCTGCTCCCTCTTTGATGATACTCGTATCTCGGTTAATCTCGAAACTTTCTAAACTCTGACTCAGTCTCTTCGGGGTTGATCTACCTTCCGTCGTCGATGATGATGATGATGATGAATTCTTCCTCAATTCCTCTTCCTCTTGACGATCTTGCCAATGATCCGGACTTTTAGCTCTCTCCTCCCTCCTCCTCCTCGTCGTCGTCGTTGTTTCCTCCTCCTCCTCGTGATCACCTCTACTAGCAGACCTTCTCCTATTTCTACCTCTCCGGTTCTTGACGACACAAACTCTAACCGCTTGACCAGCTGCGAAACTACCTTGTACTCTCAAAACTCCTGCAGCCAACAACCTACCTCCGTTTCCACCTCCACCTCCATCTCGTTCTCCTCTAGAGATTGCCAAGTAAGCTCCGTAATCTATATAGACTGTACCTCTAGGAGTTAAACCGTGTAAGATCCAAAACCTTCTAGAACTCAATGGAGTTGATTTACGAACGAACAGTGTGTGAGGTGCTGAGCTCACTTCTCCAGGTTCAGCGAATTCAACTCCAGGAAGAGAATCAATACCTTCTCCTTCTACTTCTGTCGTTGATGAATGAGATTGAACGATTTCTAAAATTCTCGTAGGTACACTACCTAAAGTAATTACCGTATTACATCCAACCGCAGTTGCCAATTCTGCCGCGATCAATTTAGTTTCCATTCCACCAGTACCTAAACTAGTACCCAAAGTGTTTGTACTAACCAATTTCCTCACTTGATCTAAATCTCTAACTTTTACTACCCTTTTCGCACTCGAAACTCTCCTAGGGTTGTCGGAATACAGAGAATCTACATCTGTCAACAAGAACAAGTAATCTGCTCCACACATTCCAGCGGCGATCGCAGATAAAGTATCGTTGTCTCCGAATTTGTTGATGTGTAAGATTTCTGAAACTGAAATCGTATCGTTCTCGTTAATGATTGGAATTACTCCTAAAGACAAAAGGGTTGATAAAGTTGTAGTTGCGTTCAAATATCTTGATCTCTATAAACGAAAACAACCGTAAAAGCCAAATTCCGAGGAAAAGGAGGTGAGCTTAAAAAAAAAGGGAAATGCACGGTTTAAAACTTTCGACAAAAAAGAAAGCTCTCTTACATCTGCTATATCATTCCTAGTTAAAAGGATTTGAGCTATAGGTTGTTTCAAAGCCCCAAAGATTTGATCCCACAATGCAATCAACCTACCTTGACCTATAGCTGCCAAAGCTTGTTTCTCTCCCATAGTTCTACTACTACCTTTCTTCCCTACTAAAGCAGGTAACTCCATTCGGTGTAATCCCATACCTATAGCTCCTGAAGAAACTATTACTATCCTGTGACCTAGTGAACGTAGAGAGACACAGGTTTCGGCGAGAGCTGAGAGGGTAGACATTTGAGGGAAATGAGGAGGAGCAGGTTGAAGGATCGAGGAGGAACCTAAGTGGAGGGGACTACGTTAAGCTCTATTGAAGTCTGGCTCTGTGATCGTGTGAAGGAGCTTACCTAGTTTGATCACCACTGTGAGAGGATGGGGACTCGAGTTCGATGATGATGAAGTCGGATTAGACATCTTTCCGCCTTTTCTTGGTTCGTGTACTGCTCCTCTGGCTTATAATATATGTCTGATAAGTCTAGTGTAAAGCTGATAGAGTGCTTTGAAATGAGAGGTGAAGCGTAGAAAGTCAAAAGGTGGTGAATGAGTCAGAGCAACTTCTACTTCTCACCCTTCACTCTCAAACTCGCTTCTAGTATGCCGCACAACTCTTTCGCACATTCAGAACTACGACAAGCGCTATCCGAGATCGATTCATGGGGACTCGAATCGGCTCGAATTCTAGATCAACATTCGGCGGAAGGAGACCAAGCAACAGCTCAGTTGACTCTACTTGAGGGACTGGAAGTCACAGTAGACTGTTCAGAGTCGGGTTGGAGGTTGAACAAGCCGGACTCGTCACAACAGGTGCGTTGAGATCGAATCTCGTTTTCGCTCAGGTTCCGGAACTTACTCCCTTTTCGCACCTCCTCCTCTACAGTCTCTCGAAGCTGATCTATTTGACAGAAACTTTGATACGCTCGACGATCTGTTGCTTGCGGTATCTCCCCGATTCGAGCAGAAGAGGATGGAGAAACTGTTTGAGAAACTTTCAGGCGTCGCAAACGAAAGGAGAGAAGCTGTCACGGGAGATGAAGGTTCAGATATCGAGTATGGGAACTATGATGACGGACCAGAGCAAGTGCGGGATGGAAGATGAGCAGAGAGTATGGCTCTGCTCGGAAACAAAGACCTTACGGAAGAAACCAAGAACGCTTATTCAATGTAAGCTCGCTTG
This sequence comes from Sporobolomyces pararoseus, assembly GCA_010758995.1. NCBI lineage: Eukaryota > Fungi > Basidiomycota > Microbotryomycetes > Sporidiobolales > Sporidiobolaceae > Sporobolomyces > Sporobolomyces pararoseus. Next base: position 1,381,793 of record RSDY01000005.1, on the reverse strand, counting down.
TCCTGCTTGACGCCTTTCTCGCTGCGTAGCTGACGACTACAGCTAAGTTGTATAGCGCCTCGTGGCATCGAGGGGGACAAGACCCGTTCTCTCCTCCCATATCATCGAGCGAACCAGGTTTTTTCACCTTACCAAAGCTGCCGAGATCGAACTTCACAGCAATCGCTGTCCTCTAGCAGGGTTTGAATCCTGTAAGCTATCAATTATCCCAAATCTCGTCCGGATATCCGCAAGTTTCGAGTAGAGCAAGATCAATCTGACTCTCGTTTGCGTGTTTTCACAGCGATCTCAAATATTGTACCTGTTCTTTCAGGCACCTCAAATTATGAACTCGTCAGATTCAGAGCGCTAGAGCTCGTGTACCGCTCTCTATGACTGTCAATCTTCTCCAGCAATCCGAGTAGGGAACTGAATCTTTGAAATTTCACAACAATGTAATCAGATTACCCGATGACGAGCCAAGTATCTACCGAAAAGGGGAGCCAAGACGACGATCAAAGATGACCAGGCTTGCTGCTGTATAGCTGAGGGACGGGGAACCAGAGAGAGGAAGGTTTTCGAAAATCCGACCTGAACGCTGAAACCGAATTGCCGGAGCTGAGGATGCTTCGAAGTGCTTACAGCTGGGAAGAAGATGAGTTCGACCTGTTGCAAAGCTACGGGTCTAGCCTCTATCCTCTCAACAGCTGTAACCGAATCGAAGCTCTCAGCTCCCGTAATCCCGAACCAGCGCTCGATGAGATTGCGAAGACCTTCTTCACTCCAGTTCCTTTCTCCTCCGATCGAGAATCAAATTGAGAGTACGTGGAAAGGCGAGATTCGACTGCTAGGATCAAATATTCACAGGCATTCTTCACTCTATCGTCAAATCCAAGTCAGCAAGTATCAGCGATCGCCGCACACAGAGATGACGGTAGAGCGAAGAAGCCAAACGGACATTTGAGCCTAGCAATCAGACAAAGGAAAGGAGAAATTTGAAAAGAGGATGTCAGCTCGGATTCCTAAGGAGAGAGCGGGTTGGAAGAGCAGTAGGGACTCGTCGAATGTTGTCTTGTACAACACATGTCGCACAAGCTCGAAGCCGACGGGAGAGGTGGGTAACCCAATCTCCGTCGACCGCTGTAGGGTCTTCGACAAGAGAACGAGGAGCACCATCGCTCGAGTCAGCTCGTGATGAAGCAAGCCCAAGAATCGTGAGCTTGGCTTCATCGATAGCTGATTCAAACATGAGGCTCTCGTGACTATGTCGAAGCCGCTCAGCAGTCGAGGAGCATGGGTTACCCTCCTCTCCCGTCCGCGAACCACTCTTGACCACGCCGACGCTGTCGAGGGGGAAAACGGGCCAAGGTAGAGGATATTGTACTTACAGCTGAGAAAGTGTGGGCAGGAGAGAAACGAAAGGAGGGAGCGAAGCGAAAATTTGGCTGCTCCGATCAAGTTCGCCATCGGCTCCCTTCATCTGACGAGGCCTTCCCCGAGTGGCCGCTACAGGTGATGCCGCCACGCAGAGGAGGATATCTATAGATGAAAGCAGTCAAAGGTAGACTTGAGCAGAGCAACCAAAAGGAAGGGGTTTGTGCTGTGGAAACAAAACGATGAGAAGCGTCAGATTTTAAGCTTCTGATGCTGATTCGGCATAGAGCAGACTCACTGATTAGTCTGATTCGACTGAGGTCGAGCTAAGTTGAGGAAAGAAGGACAGAGTGAAAAGTGATGAAGAAGGAAGAAAGAGTTGGAATTCTCGCGCACCTCGTTTTGTTCTCTCACTCGAACCCCTCCCCGGAGATTCTCGGGATCAATGCGCGACGACGGCGATGACGACATGACGACGGGAAACCAAGACGACAGAAAGCCAGAAAGGCAGAGAGGGGGCAGGAGACATGAAGAGCGAAGAAATCGAGTACAAAGCTCGACGAACAATTTGATTCGATCGTCACACTCTCCAGGGAAGCGAGGCAGGGTCTTTCTCGACATTCCTCATTGGATCCATTGCAATGGTGACTACAACGGAATGGGAAAGAAGTTCTTGAGAATAGAGAGCTCGCGAGGGGAACGGCTGAGAAATCGTCAAGTCATCGCAGCGCAACGTTGTCGCCATGCGATCGGGTTGCTCTCGAACATAGCTGGTTCTGGTACAAGATCCTCCGAAGAGAACTTCTGCCAGATACAGCTTTGTGAGAGAGCAGCCCTCCGCACGGCGACAACGGTCTCCAGCGAAGAAGCGACGACCGCTCAACCGCCTCCGCTGCGCCCTAATATAGTCGACGAGGTAGCCGACAGCTTGCTGATAGCGTGTTACTAGCTTCTTGCGAGGTATTAGTACCACACAGAAGAGCCCAAACTCTACTGCTTCGACCAAATTAATCACGGCTCTCCACATTCTGTTTTCATGCGTCTCTCGCGGGTTATCAGGAGCGATCTGATATTACGCAAAAGACGGAGAAAACAGAATGAAGGGGACAGCAACGAGGAATTTGGGAAGAGCGGCAGAAGTTGAGCGAGTGAGGAAACTGAAACGATAAAACGATATTTGATCGATGTCAGTCGAAGTTCGAAGAAATTGAGATTAGCTGGGAAGAAGGAGAGAGACTTACCGACTAGATGAGCCTACTGTCTAAAACAGAGAACGATTGGCCGACAACGAGGTAGGTGAATTCCTTCGAAGAAACCGCTCGCACCTCAATCAGTCGTTCACGATTCTGATCCATGAGACTCACAGCTACTTGTAGGCTCATCCACTGAGCTGTCTAGCTCAACGGACAACCCTGTCAAGTAGCTGAAAACCTCACGCTTCCTTCGTTCGATCTCCTTGAGCTACGAGCTGGATCACTGGAAGGAGCACACCTTCTTCGCTGACGACGAGACGTCCACAATGGGGCGAGAGGAAGCTGTCGAGCGACGGGACGGATCCGCTTGAACGGTACCGGCTCGTCGACAGTGGAGAAGAAAAGGGAAAAAACGGGAATTGGCCGCTCCGATCAAATAGAACGAGATAATCCATCCTCTGTACCGCGAGCGTCCGACTAGCTATGTATGTCTCTTCAGAGCTAGTTCGACGCTCAACATAGTAGAGTTCGGAGCATCTCGTCACATTTGAAAAGAGCAACCACTTTGCTAGCGAATATGCAAAACAATACAGTCAGTGGTCAGGTCAAGCTCTGGAAGGCTGAAAGGGGTAGAAGAGACCGAGTTACCACTCACAAGTGTTCAATAAGAAAGCTCAACTTGAAAGGCTCACGTCGACCGAGAAGTAGGTGAAAAGCTTCCCAGCGACCGCTGGAACGAATCTCGAGACGGACGACAGGGAACTCCGGCTACGTAGCTGAAGAGGGAGTGTGACACATGTGGAAACGGTCACAGTCCTTCGATAGCTAGATTCCCCGAGTCCTCGTCGTTCCAATCTCGCTTTTCCGTCCAGCGATTCTATCGGAACGCTCACCTTCTGCCCTGTCGCGCGAGATCTTGTATCTTGCCCGAAGTCGTAGATCGATCGAAGAGAGAAAGAAGGAAAGGAATAACCTCGCTGCCCCGATCAAATTCGTCACCAGATTCCACCGTCTGCGGGCAGAACGACGGAGCAGCTACAGAGGATGATGGTAGCCTCAGAGAGCTGCACCTCGCGCCCACAGCAGACAGCATGAGTCTCAAGGACGCATTTGAGAAGAGCAACCAGGTCGAGAGGAAAAGGGGGAGGGGAACCTGCTTTCCAAAAATGATTCAAAGGCAAGGGATGGTCAGCGATTGCAGCAGAAAGGAGAGAGAGAATAGAGAAGTCACTACCTCTGGACGTCTTGAGACAGAGTTCGAGCAATCTTGATCGCAAAAGTGAGGAAGGGAAAAGTGAGGAAAAGGGAAGAAAGAGGTGATCCGCTCGATTCCCTCCTTTTCAACCTCGCACAAACCCTCCACGGCATATCCGAGGGACCCGTGCACGCACGACGACAACGAGGGCGTATGACTGAGAATGAATGGAGAGAACAAGTAGTAGTTGCAACACACACACAGAGAGAATTGAAAATTTACGATCTAGTTCGAGAGAGAAGACGAGAGAGAGAAAGAGCTGGGTCGTGCCGAGTTTCGAGTTGTTTTGCTAGGAGAGATGCGATATGGGAACGGATTCGAGCTTTTAGAAGAGATCGTCTTCTTCCATTTGATCTTCGAGCATTTTCCTATCCGAGAGCAAAAGAAAAGAGGAGATTAGAGAATTCGATACCCGACTCTTTTTCTCTCAAAAGAGGTTAGTTAAGACTCACGACATGTAAGGACCATCTAACTTGTAACCCAACCTAGCATAGTAGTTCCTAACTCCGATTCCAGAAATGACTGCCAATTTTTGTGAACCATGTTCTTCCCTAGCGATTCTCTCTGCTTCTTCCATCAATAAAGTTCCGATACCTTGATGCTGGAACAAAGTTGGATTCCTAGAATGTAGAGGTACCGCTGTACCGTAGACTGCGAGAAGCGAGTTGGATTTCTTTTTAGCTCGAGACGAAAGAGAGCGAGGGAGAAGATAAAAAAAGAACGAACCATGTAATTCCCTAACCATTGAACTCCTCAATTTACCATCTTTACCTACTAACTCTTCTCTAAAAGTTCCTTCTTCGGTACATTTCCTCAACCTCAACAATCCAACCAAAATATCTCTTTCAGGATCTTCATAACTTAAAAAAGTTTCCCATCCACCATTCGCAACGTAATCCCTCCTGATCAATTCCAATTCGTCTGGTCTAACTCGGTTATGAATCTCGTGTAAACCAACTTCTCGAGATCTGACATCTCTACAAGTCAAACCGAAATCCCTCATTCTAGCTAATGACAATTCTCTCAAATTTCCATTCTCAACTCCTGATGAAACTAATGGCATTGGAATATCCCTATTTTAGTCGATTCCAATAGTCGAGATTCAGCATTCAGTTCCAATAGGAGGGAGAGATAGAGGAGAGAAAGTTTAACCTACCTTTGTACACGATAAACTCGAGTCCAAGGAGGAACAAGAGCCAAAATCCTTGCTACAATATCTACTAATGCGTTCGGACTATAATTCTTATACCTACCAGTTCTCCACAATTCATACAACCCAGTACCTCTGATGACCAAAGTTGGATAAATTTTTAAACCATCTGAACGGAAATTTGGGTTTTCAAAATATTCATGAAACTGAGCCATATCTCTTTCGACTCCTACGTTTGGCAAGTCTGGCATCATGTGTGAAACTACTTTGAACCCGGCATCTTTAGCCATTTGGAACGCTTCACAAGTTGCTTGAACTGTGTGACCTCGATTAGTATCCCTAGCTACATCTTCGTATACTGATTGTACACCGATCTATATAGAGAAAAGAGAGGAGCTGTGAGCTTGAGAGAGAGAGAATTCGACAAAAGAAGAGAAAGAAAGTAAAAAAAAATTACCTCTAAACGAGTACAACCATATCTCAACATAGATCTAAGATAACAATATGCCTAATTTCAGTTACTGACTTTGATTTGTCCACCTAGGGAGAGGAAGAAAGAGAAGTTACTTACGATAAATGAGGTTTCAAACAATAATCAGGTCTAGTTTCAATAGTGATTCCAATACATTTAGTTTTAGCCATTTCAGCGTATTTAACCGCTTCGTCTACATCAGTTCCAGTGTACCCTGACAAAGAGTTGTGTAAACCTGTAACGAATTCTGAACGGTAAGATTCTGAAAGTGACATGAAAGTTCCTCCCATAATAATGAATTCAACCTGTTTTTCACACGAATCGACGGGGGCAAGAGATCGGTCAGTTTGAACATTCTCTGGAGTGAAGGAGAAGGGGAAAAAAGAGAGATTTGAAGGAATTTACTTTGTCAACTGAATGACCTAAACCTCTCAGTTGTTCTACTCGACCTTTAGATTGTTCATAAGGATCGTAACGTGCTCTGATAGCTCTCATTGAAGTTGGTTCATAACCCTGAATACGAAATGATCGAGTAGTGATAAGTACTCTCAACTCGGGGTGAGAATTGACAAGAGAAAGGTGTTTATTTTGTTTCTTACAGTGTAGGATTGAGTAGAGTACTCGAAATCTGAATCGGGACCTCCTGGACAGTAACTAGAATAAAGTCATATCGAAGTATTTCAGGTTGTTCAGCTTGAGGGGTCTCGAAAGAGAAAGAAAGAGAAGAAACATACACGCAAATGTTACCAGTCATCGCGATATGGGGACACCTATGAGGTTTACTCATTACTGCTACCACTGCGATCTATTCCTCTCACAACGTCAGTCACGAATCAGATCAGTTTCAAATAGAAACGAGAATAGTTTTGGGGAGAGAGATGAGAGAAAGGTGATTTAAACTCACACCTGAAGCAGTTCTAACCGGTTTAGCTCTCAAAACTGGTAACAACAAATCTCTACTCTCTTGAGGTACTGCACTAATGATATCTACCAACCTAGGTACGACTTTTGAACCATGTTTCTTGGCGATAGAAGTTTTCAACGCGTTCAAGTTTATAGTTTGTCCCTTTTCGTGAGCTTGTAACAAATGTGCTACGATATCTGAACAAACTACTATAGTACTTTCGGCTGCAGTGAGAGATGGAACGGTTGAAACCATTGTTTTTAGATCTAGAAAAGGTTTCTTCTGTTCAGGTGAATTGACGAGTTTGCTGATCGTTGTTTTGGCTCTCTGTAGCCCTAGTATGATCTGTGTCTGCTACTCGTTCGTTATTGGGCGGTGTTGGGAGGAAGAAGTGAGAGGTTAGAGATTGAGAGGGGAAGAACTCTTCATCTCTCTCTCTCTCATCACCATCTACTACTGCTACCTCACTAACTACCGAATCTCGCTTCTTTCTCAACCACAAGTCACGGCTAGAGGATAGTACAGGGATCTTCTCCCCTTCGTTTGAAAGAATGTCTTCCTCTACTTCATTCGGATTGTGGATCATCAACAAAGCAGGAGGTTTAATCTATTCTCGTACTTATGCTGGTATGTCCTTCAAACTCTCACTCTCCCACTCTCAAATTGATCTCGCTCAACCTTCGAAACTCGAGAGATATTTTTACTAGATGGATTATCTCAATTGAATTCAAATGATTATTTGATTTTGGCTTCAACGTTTCATTCGATTCATGCTATAGCGGCAAGAATAAGTCCAGTACCAGGTTCTTCAGGAGTTGAAACTATTGAAGCTGAAACTTTTAAAATGAATTGTTTTCAAACTCCTACTGGTATGAACTAATTCTCTCTTTCTCTTTCTCTTGTATGTGCTTTGAGGAACTGATGGAGCGATTACACTATGAATATGTGTATCTATAGGCATAAAATTCGTTTTATTAACAACCCCTTCACATCCTAATCCTGGTCAAGTTTTGAAAAAAGTTTACGAATGTTACGCAGACCAATTGAAAGATCCTTTCTATACGGTAGAAATGCCAATCAGGTCTGAAAGTTTTGATCAAAAAATGTCAATAGCTGTCAAAGGTGGTTAGTTTGGTAACCGAGTAAAGAGAATAGGTGGTCGTCGTTGTCAAAGTAATGTTTCTTTCCTTTTTTTTGTTTCATTCTGTTTTTTCTTGTTTTTCTGTTGCAGTATTTCTTTCTCTCCTTCTCTGTCTTGGCTTCTACATCCTATGTTGTAACGCTAGAGCTTGAGTGCTCTTCCTCTCAGAAACTTCCCCTATCTCTAGTTCATCACTGAGAAACTGAAAGAGAACGAGTTGAAAACGAAAAAAAGGAGGACATCGCACCGACCTCTGTCTCCCCGCGTCTTTTCTGGTTTTCTCGGACCGTTCGAGAATCTACTTTTCGCGCATTAAGGTGATGGCTTATAATAAGAAATTAGAAAACAGGTCTCGAGAGATTGTGAGGCATGATTGATTTCTTCTTTCGAATTGTCGGTACACAAAAAACAAAAAGAGAAGAGAAGAGAAGAGGAAGGTAGATACGTGTGAGTAAAGAGGGAACTGTTGCGAAACAGACGGGAGAGAGTGCAAGAGAAGAGAGGGTGTAGAGTGTAGAAAGAGAGGGAGAGAGGGAGAGGGGGAAGGGAAGCGCGTCGTATTCTATTGATAGTTTGCGTATCTATGTTTTCTCTCACATCCCATTAGTATCTTACTTTTTTCTAATCAGAGAGAGTAGAGAGAAAGAAAAAAAGAACGTACAAAGCAGTAGAAGAGAATTTACTACCACTCCTAATGACTTTTTCAACACTCTTCAAAAAATCTTCTTCAGTCGCCAATTTCCTCCTAGCTCTGATCGCAAACATTCCAGCTTCGGTACAAACACTCCTCAGTTCTGCTCCCGTCGCGTTCGGACACAACCTACTGATCAAATCGAATCGAATGTTTCGGGAACAAGACATCGATCTCGCGTGGATACGGAGGATGTGAGCTCGACCGGCTGCATCGGGAGGTGCGAATTCTACTCGACGATCGATACGTCCTGGTCGAAGTAAAGCTGGATCTAAAGTATCGGGTCTAAAACACAATTCGAAAAGTGTTGTATGTCAGCATTCTAGAGTAGAGAATGAGAGAATGAAAGTGGGGTTTTCACCGATTAGTTGCCATCAAAACTTTAATATTTCCTCTAGCATCGAAACCATCCAACTGATTAATCAATTCCAACATGGTTCTCTGTACTTCATTATCACCTCCTGCACCATCATCATGTCTCGCACCACCGATCGCATCAATCTCGTCGAAAAAGATTATACAAGCTTTTTTAGACCTTGCCATCTCGAACAATTCTCTGACCATCCTAGCACCTTCTCCTACGTATTTCTGTACCAACTCTGAACCGATCACTCGAATAAAAGTTGCATCGGTACGGTTCGCTACTGCTCGTGCGCAAAGAGTTTTACCAGTTCCTGGAGGTCCGTAAAGCATTACTCCTTTCGGTGGATCGATTCCTAATTCTACAAACCTTTCAGGCTACACAAAGAAAAGGTCCTCGCTGTGAGTTTTCGGAAAAAGGAGAGAGAGAGAGGGAGATCTTACAGTTAGTAAAGGAGTTTCGACTACTTCTCTCAATTTTTCGATTTGTTCTTTACATCCACCAACATCCTGATAAGTGACATCAGGTTTCTCTTCTACCTGCATCATAGTTACTGAAGCATCGATTTTAGGAGGTAAAGGAATCATAATCTTGTAATCTTGTCTATCAACTCCAACTCTCATACCTTCTTCAATATCAGTAGGTGCAACTCTATCCCCTAAAGCAACCACGAATTTTGCAATCTGTTTAACGTTTATAACGTATTTATCTTGTTCATCCGCGTTGGGTTTAGTTCCAGGTGCCAATTGAGGTGGTGATTGATTCGGATCTAATCTAATAATTTTAGTACACCTCGCAACTTGTAATGGATGTTCTTCTCCCATCCTTTGTTTATCTGCTGCTAAATCCCACAAGTTTGGTGGTGCCAAACCGGTATCTAATTCTTTTACTCCCATTTTCTCGTTTACTCTTTTTTGAATCTCTTTGATTTCGGAATCTATATCTTTTAATCGTTTAGCGTAAGGTCCTTGTCCCTATATAACATCTCGAATTGTTCAGTTCGATCTACTACTAATCATGAAGAGGATATGGGGAGAGAGGAGGAAAGGGAAAGCTTACGTAGGTTCTCAAGATTTGAATATCTTCATCATCGAGTGCTGAGAGGAGAAAAAAGAAAGAAGGGGAGAGGGGGGATTAGCTTTTCGGCTGTTTTCCACACTCTCATTCTATAGTTGTTTTAAGAGGATTACTCACGATTGATCTTTACTTCATCTTTCTTGGTAGGATCCGACTTGTCTATTTCAAAAAGGGCGGTGATTCGCGAGAGTCAGCTGGATCGGTTACTCCGACAGCGATAGGTCAGTAACAAGACTTACATTTCTCCCAATCACTGAGTGGCGAGAGAGGAGAGGAGAGAAAGAACGAGATGAGGTTGATCAAGACGACGTAAGCACTTTGTGTCAGGAACTCGTTGAAAGCGAGACAAACTCACGCTTTAGGAGGCATAGTCAGTTACTCAGTAGGTTGTGCGTAGGAGAGTTGTAAAAAGTGAAGAGAGAGAGAGAGGGAGAGAAGTTGCGTCGTCGTCGTCCGACTCTCTCTTGTTCTCTCTTCCACGCGTCACCACTCTCTCCTCCCTCTCACTTTCACCTGAAGAGAGAGAGAGTAGGAGATGAATTTCTTATCATCTATATCGAACGCAGTAATCTCTGCATCTTCTCAAGCATTACAATCTGCAACTTCCCAAATTCCTGGAGTTTCGGGTTACACTCTAGGTGATAAAGTTTTAGAATTTCAAGGGAAATCGATTTGGAATTTATATACTGGTACGAAACGTGTAAGGAACCTCTGTCTCTCTCTGTCTCTCGTAGGGAAGATTGTTGATTGTTTGATTTGTTTTCCTCCCCCCACCTCGACACACACAACTCACTCTTACTCTCACTCTCTATATACAGGATGATCAATCAAAAGTTTCAATATTCTCTTTCGAATTGAACTCACCAGGGGGAGGAGGAGGGTCAGGAGTAGATAGAAAACAATTATTACAATTAGCTAAGAATTCATTTCGTAAACTACGTTCGACTAGACATCCAAACGTTTTAAAATTCTTGAACGGTTCAGAATCTGATACTTCAATTTGGATCATTACTGAACCTGTAACTCCTCTATCAACCGTATTGAAAGAAGGAGGTGGTTTGAGTTTAGAAAGTAAAGTTTATGGTTTATTACATTTGAACACTGCTCTGAGTTTTTTAAACAAGATGGAAGGTGAAGGGGGTAGTAAAAGTAGTGTACATGGTGGATTGAGATTAGAGAATAGTGTTTGGGTAACCAAGAGTGGCGAATGGAAATTGGGTGGGTTTGAACTCTGTACTAGGTTGGATGATTCTCAAGGTACAATCTGGGTAAGAACCAACGACTCTATTTTCTCTCTCTCTCTCTCTCTCTTTCCTCCTTGTCATGTGATTGACGAGAATCTGGTCGATTTCGGAATAATAGAGTTTGGCTAGTAATTTACCAGATTCAAGATATTACGCTTCTCCAGAAATTCGTAAAAATGGTTGGACTTGTCTGAAAGAGTAAGTTTCCTCTCTCTCTCACACTCTCACTTGAATCAAACGCTCATTGAGTTCTCTCGAACTAGATATGATGCATCAGTTTATGATTCTTGGTTACTACATTTATTCATTTATCAATTGTTCAATTCTCCAGATGGTTCACTCCCTACTTCTTTTCTCTCCTCCTCCTCCTCTGAAACAGCTTCACTGCCTTTAACTTCGAGAGGGCAAATCCCTCCTACAATGTTTCAAGCTTGGAAGAGGTTAGGTTCTCAAAACCCCGTCTCTAGATTCAAAACTTCTCAATTCTTGGAGTTAGGTAACTCTCTAAGTGAAGGTTCAAGTGGAGGTTGGTGGACACAAAATAGATTAGTTAAATTATCTACCGCATTAGATAATTTCAGTTTATCTTCAGAGAATGAACAAACTACTTTGATTAGAACTTTGAAAGCAATCTCTTCTTCTTCTTCCTCCTCCTCTAATCCTCAAACTCAAACTCAATCTAATGGAACATCAAATAGTCAAGCATTACCTAGTGGTTTCCTATTATATAAAATCTTACCTTCCCTTTTACACACATTTGAATTCTCTTCTTCTTCACCATCTTCTCCAAACTCTCTCGCTTCTTCTTCCTCAATCTCATCTTCCTCTCTCCTACCCCTAATCCTATCCCTCTCTTCCCAACTCTCTTCTCCAACAGAATATTCTCAATTAGTAATCCCCCCAATCTTACGAATGTTTTCATTACCTGACAGATCAATGAGAATGGCTTTGTTGGAAACTTTGGATCAATACGTAGACAAATTGACTACGAAAGAAGTTTGTGAAAAAGTTTGGCCAAATTTAGTTACGGGTTTTGGAGATTTAGTACCTGTGATTAGAGAAGTTACAGTTAAATCAATTTTAATTTTAGCTCCAAAGGTAAAAACTATCTTTTCCTCTACTCTCTCTCTCTCTGTATACGAGTTACAAAAATGAGCTAAATCAAGAGAGAGATTTGTTGTTGTGTAGTTGAGTGATAGGATTTTAAACAATGACTTGTTGAGATATTTATCTAAAACTCAAACCGATTCAGAACCTGGTATACGTACAAACACTTGTATTTTATTATCCCGTCTATCTCCACATTTATCAAGTTCTACCAGATCCAAAGTTTTAATCCCCGCTTTCGCTAGAAGTTTGAGAGATCCTTTCGTACACGCTAGGATCGCTGGATTGATGAGTTTGATGGCAGGGTTGGAAAGTTGGGAGAAAGAAGATTTGGCGGGGAAAGTGATTCCTAGTGTTGGGATTTGTTTGGTTGATAAAGAAAAGTAGGTTCGAAATCTTTCTCTCTCTGCGGAAAAAAAGCTAGAATCGAGTAATTTTGACTGGAACTGATACGGATACTCGAGTTCGGTCTCCCCTGTTGTTGCATTGTATTCAGATCAGTGAGGGATCAAGGGTTCAAAGCTATCGATATGTTTGTTAGGAAATGTGAACAATTAACTGCATCAATGGTTAGTATTTCTATCTCTCTCTCTTGTTGCCTTTAATTGACTCTCTCTCTCTCCTGTCTTCGATCCATTTTAATAACTAGCCTGAAACTGTTCTAGCACCACCTACTAGTACTCTACAATCAGATTCTTCTTCAAACCCTTCTACACCATCTCTTGTAGTAACTCCAAACAACAACAACAGTATTGGATTAGCTACTAACGCTGCAGGTGCAGCAGGAGTTTTAGCAAGTTGGGCATTTGGTTCAGTTGGGAAAAAAGTAAGAAAAAAAAACTTCAACTAACTCTCAAAACCTTCTCTCTTTCTTTCCTTTTTTCCTCAATCAGAAGAGACTGACAGATTCGACACAAAAATGGTGTGTGTTTTCTAGTTATCTACAGCAGAATTATCAACTCCAATTGAAAGGAGAGTTTCAACTCCTACTTTACCAACAACAACTACTCCGAATCCTCCTCCTCCTCTCCAGAATCAATCTTCACTACCTGGTGGATTCAGTTTTGAACCTCAAATAGAGACCAATGATACTACTACTAAAGAAGGTGGAGCTGTAGGTGTAGATTGGGGAGGTGATTTGATGGATGTTAATGATGATACTGAAGATTGGGGTAAATCTTTCCTTTTCTCTCTCTCTCTCGCTCTGTTTACTATCGACTAACCACAGATTTCGAAATCGCGTTATGGCAAAAATTTGTTTCAGATGAGTTTGAAACTGGTCAACAACAACCAACGAAACCGACAACGACGACAATGATTAGAAAAGTAGATCCTCTAGCTGCTAGGTTGGCAAGTAAATCGAAATCTTCTCCCTTTGGAGGTGCAGGTTCTGGTGGTGGTAGAAAGATTGGTACTACAGGTTTAGGTGGTTCAATGAGATTGGGAAGTGCTAGTAAAAGTTCTGCTTTGAGAGTACCAATGGGTGAGCTTTTTGAATCTTTTTCGGAGGAAAAGAAAAAACCGCTAGGTTTGGTTCGAGATTTTACTGAATCCACTCGCTTTTTTTCGAATGATCTAGATATGGACGCTACGGATTCTTGGGATTTAGATTTGAACGAAGATGAATCAAGGACTACGACCACGAAAAGTTTGAAACCTAAACTTTCAGCTATGGATCCTTCTCTACTTTCTATAGCTTCTTCCTCAACTCCTTCTTCTTCTGCTTCCAAGAAACCAATCAATTCGATAGCGAAACCTATTCCATCGAAACAACCTCCAACGACCACGACACCTCATTCTAGAACGAGTTCAACCATTTCAAACCCTCCTTCCTCTACGAATTCCTCTCAACCTCCTCAACCTCAACCTCCGGCGAGAACAGTCTCACCAGCACCTTCAAATCCATGGAAAGATGAAATCTCTTCACCACCACCACCGCCACCAATTCCATCATTCTCACCTCACGCTCCAATCCTTCCTGAAACTTCTGTCGTCGTTCCTTCTCCACCTACATCAGTCGCTTCACCCCCTCCTCCTGCTTCATTCGCTGAATCGATCATTGATTCTAGACCGGCTACACCGAGTTCACCAGCTCTGACAGGAACAGGAGGTGTAATGACTAAAGAAGAGAAAGCGGCAAAAATGGCATTGGCGAGGGAAGAACGGAGGAAGAGAATGGCGGCTGCTAAAGCTGGTACCCGATGATAGAAACTCCACTGAAAAAGAGGTTCTATTCTTTGTGAGTTGATCTGTGTCATTTGAGAATCCCATGTTGTTCAAACTTTATCTCGAGATTAGGGAGAGAAAAAAACAAGATGCTTGATAACAGTTCGAAGATTGGCGATAGTGGACAGATTAGCTAAAGTAGAAGATATTGACAGTAAACTTCTGACTACACATTCCGCCAAGTTAGGCTCTTCGAGACCTCGGATAAAAGACCCTCTTTCGCTTTTCTAAACTCTTCTCCATGGTACCGTAGTCCCTGTGGTCGTGCTTGAGCGGCAATGATTCTTGGCTCGAACAGTGAGTCTTCTCCTTCTTCGCCTCCCGAGTTTCAGCGTCGCTCAAAGACCTGCGGGTGAGAGAAGAGAATGATATCTCCGTCAGGTCTCGAGCCTCGGTTTCAGTACGCGGAGATACTCACTCTTTGACAGTCTCATTCTTGGTAGAGTCGCCGCTGCCATGTCCGAAGAAAGATTGTAGCCACGATTTCGACGACGACGAGTTTTGCCTTCCCGGAGACGATTTCTTCGCGACTGGCCCTCCGTAGAAATCGGAGCTTACAAATTCTCACAAATGTCACGTCACCTAAATGACCACCAAGCAGGATGAGGATAGAGTTGTCACTCACCTGTCACCGGAAAAAGATTGAGGGTCTAATCCAGCCATTTCTCGATCGATTCCGCCGAGACCACCAGGCGTGAATCCGACGTTCGTGTAATTGTAGTCGACTGGTCTGATACGATTCAAAGATCAGCACGAGGCCAACCATCTGAGGTAAGAAGGGAGCCTACCTCGAATTACTAGGATGTTGTTTCGAATTCTTTTTGCTTGCTCGCTTCTGCCGTCCAGCATTAGCGTGATCTGTTTCCATGGCGAGAGACGACAAAGAGCAAGATAGAACCAGGAGAAAACCTTGGCGACTCAGGAGAGGAAGGGAACGAGCTTTAGCGCACGGACCATAAAAAGTCTTCTGGTTCCCCCTCGCGGTATCTGAGCTCCGAGCATACGGCGACAACGCCTCTATCGGAACACGCGTGGTAGTATCCAGTTCATCGCTCGGGGAACATACGAGGATACGACGTTCAGCAGCAGTTAACTTCGATACGACAGAAATCGAAAATTTCGAATTGTAACATCGTCTGCTACCGCTTCACTACCGATAACTCTGTTCCGACCTCTCCGCCGTCTCTCTTGCCCACCCTGAAAGGATTCGATCGCCTTGTTATCGAGGGCTCCCCTCTCGTAGGGTCGACATTCTCGGCAGGAATTTGTGGTTTCGTTCGAGAGTGACAAGATGGCTGTCCAGCCAAACGTTGGACGGTCGAAGCAGAGGTAGCAGAGGTTGATGATCGGTGACTGAAGTAGGGTTGAGGCAGAGGTTGTCGCGGCGAGAGATTCGCAAGGCGATTGTTACTCCAAGCGACCAAATTCCCAGGTTTCAATTCTTGCAACTCGCCTCCTTTCTCGCTGTCATTGCGCAAGGAGATAGATTATCACTTTGATCTTTGCTGAGCGTCAAGGCCCGAGAGGGTTGTCGAGAGAGGACTTGAATCGAGAGTGAGCAATTTTGCGACTTACCGAAGGTCTCTGGCAGCGATTTGTTCTGGCGAAAGTCGGGTCACTACTGGTTTGCGCGGACGAGACCTAGCAAGAATGAAGATGGACTAGAGTCTTCGGTCAGCTAGGCTGGCAAAGATCTAAGCGAGGGAAATTGGAACAAACGGTGGATTTGGTTTTGAAGGTGTTAAATTTGAAGATCTATAACGATTGTGCTCTTCCAAGGCTCTTTGGGCGGTGAACATCGCGATAAGTTCTGTTGCAACGGATTTGGCGAAGTGAGAGAGGGGAAGAGAGCAAAGGAAGGAGCGGAACGGCAGACGATCGAGATCTCTTGAATCTGATAAGCTCAAACCTCCTCTTCCTCGGTGCTAGCGAGGGCCGCGAAAAGATCAAGGTCAACTAGAGAGGCATGTACTCGTCGGGGGAGAACAAGGGTAAACGGCCCTCGAGAGCTCGGACTCTGAAGAAGGCTTTCCACCGAAAAAAACTATTTACAAAACGAAGTGAGGTAGGGGGATACAAATGTAGATAGTGATCTATGAGAACAGATTAGTAGGAGAGAAAATTGAGATCCACCAAGAAACATCAGAACTAGATACATGAAGAGAGAATGGAGAGAGTTTTTTTAAATGGTTCCCGTCGACACCCGTTTCCTACGAGACTCGGCGATGAGGGCGTCCCGGGCGTCGATAGAGGCTCGATTGAATCTTACGCCGTGAGGAGAGGGTGGAACCGAGGTGAGGATCATGTCGAAATCTCGAATGTCGACGGGAGTTTCTGGGCGAGATTTGTAGAGTCGAGGAGAAGATACGGTGAAAGAGGTAGAAGAAGAGCGAGGACTGAAGAGAGGATCGTAATGGGTGCTCGAAGAGGAGGAGGAGGTGGAAGAAGTGGTACTCGAGAATTCCCTCCACCGTTCTCGAGTTTCAGTTTCATCTTCGTCAAAGTATGAATCGAGAAGAGAGTCGACGTCGGAATCGATCAGTCCTTCATCTTCGGGTACATCTTGACTTGTACAGGTAGGACATAGAGGGCTAGATTTGGTGAAAGTGAAGTCGTTGCATTGGCAAATTTGAGTTTGGCAATCGAATTCGTCGGAAGAATCGTCCGACCAGCGAGACTGAATAGGTTCAGAGTATTCGAATGTATGTAGAGACGACGAAGAGGAGGAAGAAGCGAAGGAGGATGCAATCGATGATGAAGAAGTGTAAGGATCGTCGTCGTCGTCGTCGTTTCCTCCTCCTCGCGTTTGAGAATATTCTGGAATAGGTCGAAGGTAAGAAGAAGGGTATTGGTGGGCAGCGAGACCTTGACGATCCCTTTCGAGTACTACGAGGTGATGAGAAGAGAGGGTGAGAACGGGAGTCGGTTTTGGCACTTCGAGGGAAGGCGCTGAGTGCATAACATCTGAAAGCGACAGAGTCAGCTAAACGGTAGAAGTGCGAGAGAGTGTAGAAGGGCAACTTACAGGTCTGACGACGAGCTCTCTTGATAGTTAAGGCGGCATCGACGGGAAGCGGGGGAAGAACCTCATCGCTAGTTCTGTCGACGAGAAACTTCTCTGCTCGACGACGTCTGAGCATTCCTTTGAATCCAGAGAACAACTTTGAGCGATGCTTCGTCGATGTCGAGGACTGTGAGAACGTGACCTGGGAAGAGCTGAAGGAGGAGGAGGAGGAATCCATTGGGGACGAGGCGACAAGAGGAGTGAAAGGAGGTTGAATAGAAAACTTGCGCATATGGAAGGAGAAGGAGAGAAAAGGAGAGAGAGAGAGGAAGAGTTCGCGTCTACCTCCTCTAGGGGTCATGAGCTATGAAGGAGTCTGATGGGAAGAGCTTGACGAGTTTTGCATGAAAATTAACATGAGAGAGCTTTGCAGGAGGCGATATACCTCGGGCCTTCTCACGGATAAGCTGCCAGACGTCTGATTTCTCTAATCTGTACCTTGAAGATCCTCCGAGGCAGAACAGAGCAGACGGGAGGGTGTCAGCGACATTCCTCGAGACAGTTTGAATCGAAATCCGTGTCCTCCCGTTTCACATCAAAGCGCAGACGTCCTCTGTGGTTCTCAGGGAGCTCGCCATATCTACTTCTTGCTTTATCGTAGGTACTGTGTAAGGTTGTCGGTCAGAGGTCGGAGGGAGAGAAGTCGAAACTTCCTCGAAACCGATTTCGTTCTCCTTCTGCAATCAGCAAACTCCCCGGGGTCCCACTCGTCTGTCTAGCAAGTCCAACGGATAGTCTGGCGATTCGATGTCAAGACCAACACCCTAGCTCGTTCTGAAGGCTCGACAATTTCATTCAACTCTTCGTCTCTCTTGGCTTTCGAAAACTCTCAATTCCCATCAAACGGAAGGAATGCAATGTTGTATGAAGCGTACAAAGTAGAGAAGAGATCACGGCAAACCCGGTAGGATCTACGAACCGGAGTTCCCTTCCTTATCCGTTGGGAAATTCCTGCAACTCGTTGATGGAAAGATGAGGGAGTTCCTGCAAATGATTGCCGCTTGTCGCCTGCTTCTATATACTGTAGAGCTCAGCTATGCGCTTTCATTCGACTGACTAGCTTTGGAGGTGACAAGAGACTCACTCGTTTCCTCCCTCTCCATCTTTCCTCTCCTAATTCGCTTCCTCAACTCGTTTGCAAAGAAGCATGACCTCTTCGAGACCACCTCGTTCAAGATCTTCAATGTTTATCGCACCTCCTACAAGATCACCTTCGACTTCCTCTTCCAGTTCCTCGTCTTCTAAACTTTTCTCAAAGATTGGAGCTCTTCGAAGAGTTTCTTCTTTCTCTTCCCTCTCGTCTCGCACTACTTCTCCGCCCTCAACTCCGACTGCTCCTGCCTCTCCAAATATCACTCAGAGCGACACCTACGATACGCTACCGCAAGATATTCCCCGTAGCAGTTCAGTCATGAGTTGGTTTTCAAGCGACGAGGAAACGGATTCAGGTCGGAGAGCATGGAGAATCCCGAGACTACGACGCAAGACTCGAATGTGTGAGTCAATATCTAGCTCTCTACTTCGGGAGAGCACAGGCTGATCAGAAATCTCTGTGTCTTTAGCTCCAAAAAATCCTAATTTCACTTTCACGACTTCTGCCTCCTCTCTCTCGTCAGATGAGACTACACCCTGTTCTTCCCTCGGAGCTCCTCTAGTCTTCTCCTCAGAACCAGCATTCCTTCCCGCTGTCCATCCAATCGAGCTCGACCTCGCACTAGATTTCGACTGTGCTTTCCCTCGACCGTACGATTCAGACGATTCGGATCCCTCTTCGCCTCCGTTCACTCCGTCATTTCAACCTTCGGCTCACTACTTCGACTCTCCGATCACCCTCAAGCGACCTAGAGAAAGTGTCTGCTGGTACGACAATCGATCAGAGGGAGAAGAAGGAGGAGAAGAGGAGGAGGAAGATTCTCGCACTCTTTACGCTCACTCTTCGTCGAGTGACGCGAGCCCGGCTCCATCATCTCCATGGTTCACCAGGAGCTCGCATCAAAGTCCAGATATGACTGAAGCGGACGCCGTCGACTTTGAGGACGACCCAATGTTTCGAAAATTTCCGAAAGAGGAGGAGCAAACCGAGAATGAGCTCGACGAAGATGTCTGCCGGCAATTGGCAGCCTTCCGAATACTTCCTAAGCCTCCAGCTCTCGTAGCAACTCCCCGAACCTCTTCTTCGCTCAGATCGTCAAGCTCGAACGAATCCCTGTTAGACCCGCATTTCGATTCTCCTTCTTCACCATCTCCTACAACTCTCTACTCTCCGACCTTCTATTCACCGTCGATCATCAAGAGAGAACGGACAAAGACTGAATTCTCCTTCCCTCTCCCTCCGACCTCTTCCTCTTCTCTCGGAAAAAACTCGCAAATCAAAACTATCTCATTCCTTGGTCTCGAGATCGAGGAAGATGACGATTCACCTTGGTTCGACTGTAACCCTTAGCTCTCCCTCCCATTTTTGTCTCTTTTTGTCTGCACCTTGTTGTCGTTGGATCTTTTTTCTTCGTTTCTCTTTTGCCTCGTCCAGTCGCAGGATGTAAAACGCCCTCTCTTATAAACCTCGGATTCGAATACATTGCTTCGAACGAGTGACGTTATCGCGCGAAAACTCTGCTGCAGCTACGCTTTGATTCGATCCTCCCACCCTAATACGGTACCCCATCTCCTCAACCTTCCGACGAGAACTTTTCTCTCCTCCTTTCCAGCCCGTGCTCCTAGATCTTCCAGCGCTCTGACATCCTCCAGGAAAGATGCGAGTAGCTGGGTGTCCCTCGACGGGAATTGAGGGGAGTAGGCGTAAGATCGAAGAGACGACAGCGAGAGAAGAACGAGACCTTGAGTTGTCGAAGCCGAAAGAGTTTGCGAGGGTCGAGGTGGAGACAACAAAAGATCAAGTTGTCTACTCAGGAGGCATTCAGCTGACATTCCGAGAGCGAAAGGAATAGCGAGAAGGAAGCTCACCTGACAACCATCCAACATTTCTTTCGTTCCTCTGCTTTCCGCTTCGCACCTCCGTCACTCCTAGTCATACCTCGAACCCATTTGCCGAAAGCGACGAGAATGAGCATACTCGGTGCAACTCCGACGAATCCAAAAGTCAATTGTTGACTCTTGAGCATTTTCTCGATCCCGTCCATTGCCAGAGCGACATCGACTTTGACTTTTTGAACTTGGATCAACAGGGTGCGAATCAGTGATCCTCCGACTGCCGAGCGAATAGGAGACTGAGAGTGAATGGTCTAGGTGAGAATAGGTTTCGAAAGATTGTGCGAGAGAGGGAAAGGAAACTCACTTTGATATCTTGTTCCCAAGCTTTCAACACTGTCGTCAAATCACCAGATCGTACTTTCTCTGCCAATACGTCGAGTTCAGATCCTGATAAATGGTATTCATCTCTGGCAAAGTCGACTACCATCCTTTCGAGAGACTGAAAAGGAACGAAAACAAACTCAGTTTCTGTCGAATAACTGTTCTTCGAGTCTCGACTTACCTCTAAATCACTCCTCAAGCTATCCCTTCCCATTAGAGCCATAGTCTCTCCACCTCTGACAGTATCCAAGATCTTCTTGACAGGTTCCACGACCCAATCGATCAAGAACCTTTTCGTAGTCTCGACGGCATCGAATGCGTAATTGACTAAACTTTGTCGGTTGTTGTAGATCGTTCTCGCGGTGAGAGCAGTGACGAGAGGGATCGAAAGTAGGTAAGGCCAGGAACGGATGAGGAAAGAAGGTTTACGAAGAGGCGTGATGCTCGACTCGAAAGACGAACAGTGGGAGGGGAAAGTGACGGAAAGGAGGTAATGGAGAGAGTGGGCGAGGTCGGAGGGTACAGTCGGAGGAGACGGAGTCGAAGCCATCGAGGGTGAGGAAGAAGGAGGGGTAAGGATTGAATCGAGGTGTCGAAGAGTTGACCAAGTTGCTGAACGAATATCGGCGAGAGAAAGAGAATCATTCTCGTCGCTTGCAGGAGAGAGAAGACTTGCGAGGGATAGTACTGAATCGTCGCTGGGAGAATCGTTTTTCGTTCGAGGATTGATTAGGTGAGAACCGAGAGAAGAGCTCGAAGTTGTCAAAGTCAGTTCTCCAATTTTGCTCGCTAGCTCCTCTCGTCGTTTCTTGATCGTCGATCTTCGTTCGGCGATCTCATGTCTTGTGAGTGCGAGAGGAGAGAGGGTCAGAAAGAATAGGGAACGAGCAGTTCTTCTGCCGAGACGAGTCGCTGAGGAGATCGAGAGGGAGGAGGAAGAGGCCGTCGAGATGTCGGTTTCTGAATCGTCATTACCGATCACAGAGAGGTCTGCGAGTGAGGGAAGGCCAGATTTGCCGGAGAGGTGAGGGAAGACTGAAGTGACGAACAGGGAGGGAGGGAGAGCTCTGCGCCACGTATTGAGGTTCAAGAGGGAAGGTCGTTCACTGGTCGAGGAGATGCTCAACGACGAGGTCGTCAATTGTTTGAGTCGAGATGCGGTAATGGTTGCGAGCGAAGTGAATCTTTGAGGTCCAGCTGAATGGAAAGAGCATTCAGTCGAAGAACTGCGACAGAATTGCGAAAAGAGACTAACTCTGTAGCAAGAACAACCCAGTCTTCCAAGGATCACTTTCTGCCCTAGCCCAATAATCATCGTCTCCTCCTAACTCTGCAGCATCTTGCATCAAAGTCCTCAAAATCGTCCCATAAGCTGCGATAGTTAATTGAGCTACCGTGACGAGTTCTATTCCTTCCGTCTGAGTCGTGAGAGGAGTAGCTCCTGCAGCTTGAAAAGGTGGGAAAGCTTCCTCCACCAGTTGAGCGAGAGTGTGAGCCGATAGAGTCGGAGAATGAGAACGAGACGAGGGCCGCAGTTTTGCGAGAGTCGACCTCAGGTGAGCTTCTCTCGATTCTACTGCCTCGTTGTGAGATTCCTGCTTCCTAGTTGTTGCAGTTGCTGAAGTCGAGGCGAGGTTGACAGAGGAAGGTGAGGGGGAAGGTCGAACGAGAGTAGGGGAAACCCGTGCTAGTTGGTCCGACAGTGACGCTGTCAGGTCGGATGCGTAGCTCATTGCTACGATTGACTGTTCAGTCCCAAGTTTCGAAGATTCGGAAGTGAGTGGAGAAAGGGAGAAAGAAGACTTGTGAAATGACGCTTGATCTCGAACGACTCGACCTGAGCACAATATGCCTTCAGATAGACTGCAGTTGTACGCTCTAGCGGGATCAGATACCCATGACTTGGCCTCCCTGGACCCGCACAGTCTCGGTAAGCGGTTTCCTCCTTCATCTCTCAACTCGAGTTTCAACTCATCTCTCTCTTCGCCTTCTAGTCGCTGCTTCCTACTTGCAGCTGCTCAAACCTGGAGAATGGGATCTCATCGCCTGCAGTGATCCCGGGATGTCTCCTTCGGGTTCGTTCGCTCTTCCTTCGCTTTCTCTCTCTCGCTCTCGTTGACAGCTTCCTCTCTCCTCTGTGCAGGCTCTCTCCCATTCCTCAGACACGGTTTAGAAACTTTCACCGGATCAGCTATCCTCCACCATCTTCAGCAGCTCAATCTCTCAGAGGATGACTCGTCGAAGCAACCGCCGAAGAGCGACGCGAGAGCTTTCCAATCCCTTCTCGACACTACCGTTCTCCCTCTTGTGCTCCACTCTCTGTATTCTGTGAGTCTGAGCATCTCGACACCACGCCGGACCTCAACTGACGATTGGGATCGTTTTGTAGTTACCTCAAAATTGGGTTTTCGTTCGATCCCTCCTCGTTCCTCACCTTCCTTTCCCTACTTCATTCTATCGACCAGCTCAGCTAAGAGAATCAGCGCAAGAGATCGTCACTGCTCTCCATCCTGAATGGTGGGGTCTCGGAGGAGAGAGCGAAAAGGAGGAAGAGATGCAACAGAAACGAAAGAAGGCTCTGCTGGATACCGGTGTTGAAGGACTGAAAGAGCGAAGAGAAGAGGCAAGGAAGGAAGGCAAAGAGAGGATGAAGAAGACTTTCGGAGAGGGAAAGGTGAGCCAACTCTCTTCCCTCTTTCCAACTTGCATGGACAAATCACTAAGTCTGGTTTGTGAGTAGATCGTTGCTGCTGCTCGAGAAGTTTTCACATCTCTAGAGACTACACTGGCTGCTTCTTCGACTCCGTTCTTCTTCTCCTCACCTTCGTAATTCATTTTCTTTGCGCAAGATCGCTGTTCGTAGCTAACATCGTTGTCTTCCTGACAGAGCAACTCCCCTTGACGCTCAGCTATCGTCACTACTGTCCCTCATCCTCTTCCTCCCGCTGCCTACGCCTCTCCTCGCCGATTTGATCAACGCCTCTTTCCCCCGTTTGTGGGCTCACACTGCCCTTCTTCGTCGGACACTCTGGTCTCCTGAATCAGTTCCCTCACCTCGACGACCTTCCTCGTCGTATTCCGCTTCTCCTACTCCTCTCTCCGTTCTTCGCGACTTGATCCCCTTCCCTCGAGACTGGACCGCTTTCAAATCATTCGGTTTCTCCCCCACATCATCGAGGGTGACTAGAGGAGGCAAGCCAGTCAGCTCGACTCAACCTCTCACGAAGACTGAACGAGACTTTGTTAGGAAACGTAGAATGTTCATGTTGGTTTGTGCAGTCGGAATCGTAGGATGGGGAATCGGAACTGGTGCGATGCCTTTACCTGGCAAATTGGGGAAGCTACTAGGTAGAAGGTTCACTCTGGGAAACGAAGAGGAAGGAGAATGGGAAGAGGAGGAAGAGGAGGAGGATGAGGAGGAGGAAGTAGAAATAGAATAAAACAACTCGCATCTGGAAAGTACACAAACTTGCACCTCTCTCTCTCAACACCGTTCGACCTTGCGAGGAAAGGGTGAACTGAGAGTGGGAAGCCCATGAGGTGTGTCAAAGCTTGGCGATTCATCGCAGTCTACTCTCCCGGATTCTTTCGCAGTTTTACGACACTGCGGATTCATTGCTCAATCACGCGTGGTGTGAAGCATCGCTCTCTCGAGCTGATTCTCGATTCTTTCGTGAGTTCAAGCTCATCTCGTTTCAACCGTTTCTCTCGACGACATACTTCCAACTGATCTAAAAACAGCTCTTTCTCAACTTTGCACCGCAGTTTTCTAGAGCTAAAAAAAAAAGAAACGGTCAAGATTTTTTTCGCTCTCCCTTCGAGAGAGGGGCCCGTGATCTAAATTTTCTGACGTCCTGTCTCCTCGTTTCTTTCTTGAAGGTTCGCTTTCAACTCGCTCTGACTTTGCTCTTGACTCTTGACTCTTGACCCTTCACTTTTCGAGAGAGAGATTTAAAATGCCTTCACTTTTACATCGCAACAACTCTGCTTCTAACCTCGAGAAACCTCAACCTGCTCACACTCACACTCACGATTCAACGACAGCTGGAACCACAAGTCAGAATGGTCATGTAACGAACAACTCTGTAGCTCAACCCAACGCAGGACTCGGAGGAGGAGGCGGAGGAGGTGGAAAAGCTTTCGTTCATCAACGACCCACTGTCGGAGAGTGGTTCAAAACTTACTACGTAGATCTCTGTAAGTCTTCAAATATCTCATCTGCGTGGAAAAGGGCGAGTGGAGCGTGAACAAGAATCTCGAGACGGAATGAGGTCAAAACTGATTTCTCTCTGCTCGGACGAAGTGCTGACATTGTATTGTTTCTTCTACAGTGACGATGGCAGCTATAGGAGCTATCAGTCTGGGTGTATACGAAGCAGATCCTGCTCCTACGAGGTCCTTCCCGATTACCTTTTCTGTGAGTCTGCGATTCTCTCGAACCGTCAATTCGAGATGCGGCCTGTTCTTACTTTCTAGACGAGGGATCTCTCTGACAATTTCGACTTACATAGGATGGTCAAATCGTCTATCCAGAAGTAGCTTACCCCTTGAGGAAGAACAGTTCGTCTTTCCTTCCCTACTCCGTCTTTTTCTACTTTTCGCTTGAGCTGACTCTTCTGCTTCGTATCTCCCTCTCGCATCTACTTTTCACAGTCATTCCTATCTGGGCTGCAGCTCTCATCGCCTTCTTCGTACCTTTCGTTTCGTTCTCGCTCGTGCAAATCCGAGTTCGAAACTTCGAAGATTTCAACACGGCAGTTTTCGGTGTCTTGTTCTCTCTCATCAATGCTGCCTGCTTTCAAGGTGAGTCGAAGCCCTTTCGGCCGCCGTATCGTGTTTACCCGCAGGCACTGACACGACAGCTCGATTCTTTTCGCAAAGTTTTCATCAAATGGTTGATCGGTTCGAAACTTTCGCAATCTTCCTGGTCTGAGGTGTCAGCTCACAAACTCTACATGTACAGGTGGTCTGAGGCCTCATTTCCTCGCTGTCTGTGCGCCCGACATCACAGGAGTTGTCGGAAGCGGCTTTCAAAACATCATGTTCGATCGTTCAGTCTGCACTGGTGATAAGAACGAGATCAACGATGTGAGTTCCGCTCTGTACCGTGCTCTCAAGAAGACTGGATTTTACACGACGTCCCATTTGTCAAGATTGACTTCTAACAACTACTCTCCCTTTCCGAAAAATAGTCGCTTGAGTCGATGCCTTCTGGTCATTCGACTGCTGCTTGGGCCGGTTTACTCTTCCTTTCCCTGGTGAGATACTAGCTCGTGAATCCCGTCTCTCCTTCGACCGTGACTGATGATTCCGAATCACAGTACTTGAATGGAAAACTCAAAATCTTTGCCGACTACCGACCTCAAGTGAGGCGTCTATTCCCCTTCTCTCGACCTCTGAGATACCAGCTAACACTATTGACTCTCTATCGTGTAGTTCTGGAAGATGCTCGCATTCTTTGCTCCTCTAGTCAGTTCTCGTCTCTCTTCTTTCGCGATTCTCACGAATTGACTTCTTCGTCTCTCTCGAACAGCTCGGCGCTTTCCTCATCGCTGGATCACTCACGATTGACGAATATCATCACTGGTACGATGTATTGATCGGTAGTCTCATTGGATCAGCCAGTGCTCTCGCAGCTTATCGAATGTCGTGAGTTGAGCTCTGTTTAACCTTCGAGCTTTCTTCGACTAATCCTGTTCGGCTTTCGCAGCTACGCATCGATCTGGGATTTCCGCTTCAACCATCTTCCGCTCCCTAGGAACCCACCTTCGCTCCACTCTCATGCCGATTCGCACCACGGCTTGACTGCTCTCCGTTTCCCTTACTCTCTCGACGCTGCAAACTACGTTTCTCCCTTCGCATCGCAATGGAGGAGTCACGAAGGACCGAGAGGAGCTCCTGGAGATGCTTGGACTCGTGGGGACGGAGGAGCGACAGCAGGTAGGGAAGGAGGACACTTCGGAGGACAAGGGATGCAAGCAGTCTGAGTGGATTGAGACAGACACGAGAGGTGACTGGACTGGACGGTACGCGATGCCCGATTTTGGTCCTCTTTCCAGACAGAAGGAAGTAGCGCTGACTCGAAATTTTGATTTTTCACAGTGGAGGAAACGTTTCCGCCTCAACCTACAACGCCTAGATTTCTACTACTACCACTACTACTACCCCTTCTGCTCTTCTCTAGTGTGCATTATAGTACAAGTACATTTGATTACTCTCTTTCTCTCTCCCTTGCAAAAAGTTACAATAGGTTTTTCTGTGTCTACCTCTCTTCTCGTTGTCTTTCCTTTCTCTTGTGGAGACACGTTGAGAGCGCGCGATGCTCCAGAGATTTGTGAGACTGTGATATGAGGCGCGAACAGCTAGCTAGTCGAGGTCGACGGATTCGTTTGAACAAAAGCTTAAGAAACGAGAATGAACTCGAGCTGAGTCTGGAGAGTCAACGCTCGAGGGACTGCTTTTCTCGAGACTCCTCGTCGGGCTTGGCGATGTCGGTTTCAACGTCAGGTGAAGGAGAAGCCAAAGAGAACGAGCGGAAGCAAGCTCTGCCCTATCTATCGTAAGGCGGCAAAAACAAATTCCGGCTTCTCGGGATCGAACCAAGGACATTCAGATGATTCCACAAGTGGATTCATTATCGAACCAATTACAGTCTGACGCTCTTCCAACTGAGCTAAAGCCGGAGAAAGGCGAGGGAGCGAGCCAAATTTAGCGTATAACAAAAGTGTCAGATTCTTTTTCTTCGCTCGTCGATCGTTCAAGTTTTGCATGAAACGATTACAGCTGACTCTATGTCCTAGTACACTCGTCACGAACATTGTCGGAACTCTCCGGACTTGCCGCGGACCCGCTTGAATAGAATAGAGATCCGAGAGCGCGTTCAGCTCCCTTTGCCCTTTCTTCTTTCTCTCTCCCTTTCCCTCCTCCTTCGTGTCCACCACTCGACCCATTCTCAACGAGTAGAGAGACTACCCAAGATGGATATTCAGTCTACGGCAAACAACACCTCGTCAGAATCAGGAGAATGCGTAATCTGTGGGAAAGAAACTTCAATGGTCTGTCCTCCTTGTCACAAAGCTGGATTGAAGTGGATGTGCTTCTGTTCAAAAGAGCACCAAAAGCTCGTGAGTAACTCTTCACTCGATCTGGTAGTTTCCTTTAGTCAGAAGAGGCTGATATTCTTCTCTACCTTTTTCTTCCTCTATTCCTCTCGATCTTCGTCTCTCTCGACCTGCTACGTCCCTGATTCAGATCTGGAAAGTACACAAGCGAGTCTGCGGGAAGAACCCTTTCGAATGGCCTCCCCTCGACGAAGCAGAAGCGAAAGAAGCCTGGGAATTGAGGAACCTCCCCACGGACACGGACGACCCTAGCGAAACAGTCCTGACAAGGTTTGCAGGCAACAGCTGGAGCCCAGCGGCTGTGACGTCAGCCGAAGCAAACTTCAAGGTATGCACTCGCGGTTTTGTTTTCTCCTCTCCGCGCAGAACAAGCTGACCGTACCAAGCTTTTGCAGAAATTCCTCGAGCTCGGTCAGGCAGATACTCACCACGATCACGAAGATTGGCAGCATGACTTACTAGTCCACCGAACGTGCCTCTTCATGGCCAAAATGACCGCTTCGGACGACGGCACCTCTGTGAAGGATTCGAGGGTGGCCTTTGTCAAGCTCTTCGTAGACGATCCGTTTGGGGTCATCTCACGATGGTATGAAGTATATGGTCAAGGAGTTCTGGTAGAGACAGACCGATCTTCGGACTTCAAACACCGGCTCCTCGTCTTCACCGCGATCCTCCTCGTAAGGTACAAGGAGATCATCAGTTCCGGGACTACAAGCAGGTGGCAAAATGATACCTACCTAGGGCACTCGATGTCGGCACTTCGTCGAGCGGCATCTCAGATTTCACGGGTCAGGAGGGCAGAAATTGGGGAATGCGTTGAGATGCTGCTCGAACACGCTCTCTCGCTATTGGTAAAGCTAGATTGATGATCAGCAGCGCTTTTGCTTTAGATGAAGCCGTGTGCCGTGGATTGTCATACCCTTTCCCAATTAGTCGCTTTGTTCGATGATAAACCGAATTCAGCAAACTTTGCAGGTTTCTACGCCATCGGGACTCTATGGACTACTGAGCGGTGATTACGGATCGGTTCCCACATTTTCGGTATATGAGCCGTTCATGAGACTCGGTGTGAAGTCAGACGGTTGAAGACCTTGAGCCTTGGCTAAATTTAATGTTTGATAGTTGCAAAGTTGTTGCCGCCTTCAACAAAGTACGCTCGGCTAGCTCAGCTGGTTAGAGCGTTCGACTGTTAAGCAACAGTTCCATCGAGAGGTCGACAGTTCAATCCTGTCGCTGAGCGTTTCCTTTTGTCCTCTTGACAAGGAGTCTCCTTTTTGCTCTTTGTTTCTCCGGGTACCTTTGCCCACTTCCTCCACGCACCTCAGGTCGGGGCTCGTACGCTCGAAGACGCAGATGAGACGATAGCAGCTTTTCGGAAGTCTGATCACCTTTCTCCACGACTTTGACAGCGAGGCCCGCCTAGTCGCTCCTAGGGCGACGGAGATGTCAAGTGTACGGAAAAGTGTCGGAAGTAAAGCGGCATAGCTAGGATGACAAGCTCTGACCGTTTTCGTCTTTCTTTGCACCGCTCTTCCTTCAACTGACATCGCTCTCTTCTCTCTCTTAGCGGTGCCCTGCAAGTGTGCACAGTTGACGTGGCCTAGAATTTGCAAGAGCTACAGCACTTGACGAGTTCGTTTGTTTGGGAACTTCGAGCTTGTGGCTCCAAAGGGGAAAATTCTCTCGTCTCACTTTCGCGTCCGACTCATTGATTCTCTTGTGCTCTCTGCTCTCTCTACAGCTTGTTGCATCGCCAGTGAACTTCTTGTCCCAAGCTCCCGGTTGTACAGTCCTTTCGACTTTTCTTTGCACATTCTGTCCAACTCTCCTTTTACGCTGCTTTTGCTCGTTTCCGATTGCTGGTACTGGTCGTCAGATGTTAGAGAGCGAGACTGTGTGACGTCGCTATGCTCGTCGAATGCAGGCGGTCAGGAAGGCTCGCTCGAGAGAGAGTCACTTTGATCAACGGGGTTCTTTTCATTCGAACGAGTTGCGAAACTCTTGAAAGTCTCGACGACTCCCTCCTGCTCAGCGCTCGTCTTCTCCACAAGGGGAGTGGTCTGCGGCGCAAGCAGGAGCAAAAAGAAGAAGCCTCATCACGAAGCAAAAGATAACGCTCAGCGACAGGATTGAACTGTCGACCTCTCGATGGAACTGCTGCTTAACAGTCGAACGCTCTAACCAGCTGAGCTAGCCGAGCGTACTTTGATGTTGACACTGCCAGAATTAATATATACAAAGCAAGCCTCACTTTCGGGCGAACACGAGAGGCCCTCTTGACGTCCATTGTCTCTCAGCGTCTTGACGGTCACTCCTTTACTGTTGACATACAGCGATATTTCCAGAGGCTCACAGTCTCACAGATTGAGAGTCAGGCCAACTTCGGGGTTAATTTGTTTGAATTAAAGTCTAAACAGAGCAACTGACGGGAAGGGACAGTGTCTATCAATGCAGGCCAGTCCACTGGTTCTCACAATTTGAGCTATCTCTTGAAAGACAAGTCTCTTACCATTGGCTCAACAGCGGCTGCAACTAGCGAGTCGACGCATTTCTCGAACTCCAGATGTAAGGCCTGAGCCTTCCTCACAGCTGTAGTAGGTATATTAGAGAATAGGAAAACGAGTGATAGATTACAAGGGGGATTACTTTAATACGGAAGAAGTCAGAAGGAGCGACTTTAGGGAATTTTTGCTAGACTTTCTAGTTTGATCTCTGTCTATTACTTACGAGATCAAACTAGGTGTGTACTCCCTCTGTTTACTTTGGTTGGATCTCGGTCTATTACTTACGAGATCAAACTAGTTTGCAACGCTGCTTAGTGCCTCTTCTACGGATTAGTGTTGGTCGAGAGATCGACCTTCCACCAGACGTTTGTCCGACGAAACCTGCCTTCCGATTGAACGAAGTGTCGATTTGGAGTGCTTGATCTGCGGATCATCATCCCACCTGGTAAGAACTCCGGTGTCGATGAACAATTTGAATCTTGCGAGAAGAATTGCAACAAAGACGAGAAGTCGGTGCTGGAACTCGGAAGACCAAGACGATCCCTCCGCGAGTCTGTCGACGTGTAGGCGGTACAGACGTGAAGTCGCTCCAAAAGGATTGTCTACGTAAAGCTTGAGATAATCCGATTTCGTGGTCGCTCCCGAGGTGCTTTTGGTCCAACCGATCAATTTGGCGAAGAAGATAAGAGTTCGGATGAGACGTAAGTCCTTCTGCCAGTCCTCGTGATGAACATCTGCCTGAGCACGTTCCAAAAATTGCTGTGAAAGCTAGCTGCTGTCAGGTTGGGTTTCCAGGGGTGTAAAGAAGGGAAACGAGGTCGGTGGGGAACGAACCTTGAAAGCGTCTGCGTGAGCGACGAGCGGAAGTCTGGTGCAGGTTTTTCTGGCGAAAAACGAGAGTACCGTCTGACTTGGCTCGCGATTGTCGGGAAGCAATTCAGTGTCCCTCATCTCCCAGGCTTCTTTCGCTTCTGCTTCGTTGAGGGGAGGCCATTCGAAAGGGTTCTTCCCGCAGACTCGCTTGTGTACTTTCCAGATCTGAATCAGGGACGTAGCAGGTCGAGAGAGACGAAGATCGAGAGGAATAGAGGAAGAAAAAGGTAGAGAAGAATATCAGCCTCTTCTGACTAAAGGAAGCTACCAGATCGAGTGAAGAGTTACTCACGAGCTTTTGGTGCTCTTTTGAACAGAAGCACATCCACTTCAATCCAGCTTTGTGACAAGGAGGACAGACCATTGAAGTTTCTTTCCCACAGATTACGCATTCTCCTGATTCTGACGAGGTGTTGTTTGCCGTAGACTGAATATCCATCTTGGGTAGTCTCTCTACTCGTTGAGAATGGGTCGAGTGGTGGACACGAAGGAGGAGGGAAAGGGAGAGAGAAAGAAGAAAGGGCAAAGGGAGCTGAACGCGCTCTCGGATCTCTATTCTATTCAAGCGGGTCCGCGGCAAGTCCGGAGAGTTCCGACAATGTTCGTGACGAGTGTACTAGGACATAGAGTCAGCTGTAATCGTTTCATGCAAAACTTGAACGATCGACGAGCGAAGAAAAAGAATCTGACACTTTTGTTATACGCTAAATTTGGCTCGCTCCCTCGCCTTTCTCCGGCTTTAGCTCAGTTGGAAGAGCGTCAGACTGTAATTGGTTCGATAATGAATCCACTTGTGGAATCATCTGAATGTCCTTGGTTCGATCCCGAGAAGCCGGAATTTGTTTTTGCCGCCTTACGATAGATAGGGCAGAGCTTGCTTCCGCTCGTTCTCTTTGGCTTCTCCTTCACCTGACGTTGAAACCGACATCGCCAAGCCCGACGAGGAGTCTCGAGAAAAGCAGTCCCTCGAGCGTTGACTCTCCAGACTCAGCTCGAGTTCATTCTCGTTTCTTAAGCTTTTGTTCAAACGAATCCGTCGACCTCGACTAGCTAGCTGTTCGCGCCTCATATCACAGTCTCACAAATCTCTGGAGCATCGCGCGCTCTCAACGTGTCTCCACAAGAGAAAGGAAAGACAACGAGAAGAGAGGTAGACACAGAAAAACCTATTGTAACTTTTTGCAAGGGAGAGAGAAAGAGAGTAATCAAATGTACTTGTACTATAATGCACACTAGAGAAGAGCAGAAGGGGTAGTAGTAGTGGTAGTAGTAGAAATCTAGGCGTTGTAGGTTGAGGCGGAAACGTTTCCTCCACTGTGAAAAATCAAAATTTCGAGTCAGCGCTACTTCCTTCTGTCTGGAAAGAGGACCAAAATCGGGCATCGCGTACCGTCCAGTCCAGTTCACCTTCGTAAAAGCATCAGGAAAGCACCAGGAAGTGTCAGTAGAAGTTGGGAGGAAGTAGAGGAAGAAAAAAAATCGGAAAGTGCGAGTTTCGGGCGGCTTCGCCGCAGCTGCGCGCTTTACGCGCCCTCCACCCGCACAGCGACCAGAGACAACACTCACGTGGATATCAGCTCCCTCCTTGTCTGTAAAGAGCAAAAGAAATGCGAAATCAGCGAGATTCAGATAAAAAAAATGGAAAAAATTGATCGACGACGAAACAAGAAAAGTCACTTACACTTGTCGTTGACGAATTCAGGGAGGACACGGAAGGTGTGAGCACCGAAGTAATCACGTTGGGCTTGGAGAAGGGAAGCAGGGAGACGCTCGGTGCGGTAACCGTCGAAGAAGGAGAGAGCGGTGGAGAAAGCGGGAGTGGGAATACCCCAGAGAGCACCTTGAGCGACAATTCGGCGCCATCCAGGTTGGGCCTTGTGGACTGCAGAGCGAGAAAACTGAGAGTCAGCGAAAAAACGAAAAAACGAAAAAAATCGCAAAAGATCGTGACTACTCACCAGCCTTGTTGAAGAAGTCGTCGAAGAGGAGGTTCTCAAGGTCTTGGTTCTTCTTGTAGGCGTTGGTGATGTCACCGAGGAAGACGGAACGGATAATGCATCCTCCGCGCCACATGAGAGCGATCCCGGAGTAGTTGAGGGACCACTTGTACTCCTTGGCGGCTTCACGCATGAGCATGAATCCTTGAGCGTAGGAGACACTGTCGAGAAAAGAGGGAGAAAGAGTCAGCAAGGAGTAACAAACTGGAATACACCGAGCAAAACTCACATCTTGGAAGCGTAAAGAGCTTGCTCGAGGTCATCGATGAATTGCTTCTTGTCACCAGTGAAGGCCTCGATTTGAGGACCACCGATAACCTTGGAGGCGCGAACACGCTCCTCCTTGATCGAGGAAAGGCAACGAGCGAAGACGGCTTCACCGATGAGAGTAACGGGCATTCCGAGGTCGAGAGCGTTGACAGCGGTCCACTTTCCGGTACCCTTTTGGGAAGCAGCGTCGAGGATCTTGGTAACGAGGGGCTTGCCATCGTCGTCGTTGTACTTGAGGATCTCGGTGGTGATTTCGATCAAGTAAGAGTCGAGGACACCCTTGTTCCAGGTCTCGAAGACTATGATTCCGATCGCCAGTCAATTTTCAATCTTCCGGAAACAGAACGTAGAAAGTAGAAAGTAGAAGGGAGGCTCACCAGCAGCGATTTCACCTTCAGACATTCCGAAACCACGCTTGAGGATATCGTAAGCCTCAGTGATGAGTTGCATGTCTCCGTACTGAGAATTTCGAAACAGAAGGTTCAGTTACTTGTACTCGAAAGAGCTCGAGTAGAGTCAAAATCTCACCTCGATACCGTTGTGAACCATCTTGACGTAGTGTCCAGCTCCGGAATCTCCAACCCAGTCGCAGCAAGGCTCACCGTCGGTTTGAGCGGCAGTCTTTTGGAAGATTTCCTTGATGTGAGGCCAGGCAGCAGCGGAACCTCCGGGCATGAGCGAAGGACCGTGACGAGCTCCCTCCTCACCTCCAGAGACACCAGATCCGACGAAAAGGAGACCCTTGGCCTCGAGCTCCTTGGTGCGGCGGACAGAGTCGGGGAAGTGAGAGTTTCCTCCATCGATGATGATATCTCCCTTCTCGAGGTGAGGTTCGAGTTGACCGATGAAGTCGTCGACAGCTTGACCGGCCTTGACGAGAAGGATGATCTTGCGAGGAGTCTTCAATTGGGCGCAAAGTTCCTCAACGGAGTGAGCACCGACGATAGACTTGCCTGCGATCGTTCGTCAATCAGAATCAGTTTCTAGATTAGATCGAATGTTGAGTAAGAAAATGAGAACTAACCCTTGGCCTCGTTCTCGAGGAAGTGGTCAACCTTGGAGACGGTACGGTTGTAGGCAGCAACGGTGAATCCCTTGTCAGCCATGTTGAGGATGAGGTTTTGACCCTGTTACACATTGAAGCAGGCGAGGTTTAGCGACTTTCGGTAAGATGGAAAGATTTGGGGTTCAAGGACAAGGTGAGATTCGAGGTTCGTACCATAACGGCGAGACCGATGAGCTGTTCGAGAAATGCATGAGATCAGTACAGTACACGAGAGTAACCAAGGGAAACAGTACTCACTCCGATATCAGCACTGTAAACATCGAAACGAATCGGAAATCAGAGGACAAGTCAGCAATCGCGTCACCAAAGTTCCAACTACTTTCTTCGCCTCTCCGACAAGTGTTTGACTGCCTGATCCGGTAGATCTATACCATCTTGTCGTTTCTAAGGCGGTCTCGCAGTGTCGAGACGCTCTGGAGAGGCTAGAGATGATCGATTGATCCGACGCTCACCGAATCGAAATCGATTCAACTGAACTCGTTCAAAGAGATGGAGGACTCACACAGCCTTGTCAGACATTTTAGTAGACTTTGGAAAGTGTTGAAGTAGGGAAGAAAGTCGAGAAGACGCCGTAGCGGAAGATTGAAGAGTGGAGGAGGAGGAGGAAAGGAGAAGTAACTGAAGATTTTCAGTCAGACCGAATTGAATCATCGATCTCTCTCTCTTTTTTCTCTCAACATTTCTTGCACACCTCGTTCGAGACTCGACGAATATGGAGTATGCGAAATCTAGTAATGGGAATGGTATAACAAGCAGAAAATCTATCGATCTTTTTTAGGTTCCGAAACTTCTCGGTCGTTTGGAACTTCGTCCAACTCTCCATCTTCGTCCTCTTCTCCGTCGTCCTCGTCGTCACTCCTGGTATCTTCCGCCGAGCCTCCTCTCAAAATATTCCACAGAACTCGAAGAACTATCACAAGTTGAAATGTGCGAGATCAGTCAAAGATCAAGATCGTTACGAGAGAGAGACAAAGAGGGTAAAAAACTCACTCATTCCTAACCAAATGAGAATAATCACTTGAAGGGCACACAGCAGAACACTGAAGCTGACATGAACTCCACGGCTGAAGAAGTATCCTTCCGTCGCTCTCCAATCGTACGGCAAGATTTTTGGAGCTTCGAAAATCACACTCCAAAGGATCATTCCGTAAATGACATGCCGAGTAGCGATCCACGAGACGAGGAACAAGGCGAAAGTTGTATCAGATCTCTTTTGAGCTCCAGCGTATTTGAACAGTTTTGCGAGCTATCTCGAGCGGGTTGCCGTCGTCAGTTGTCGGGCGACAATGAGTTCAGAGAATTCGAAAACTTACGGGTAGTAGAATGTCGGTGAAATCCATTGTACACAGAATAGTGTTTCCAACTCGAGTAAAGTTTAGAACGTAACTGAACGAGACGAGCAGTGTCGTAATGATGTGGTGAGCAAACATTTGAGCGTAATCTTTTCGTCTAGCTTCGAGATTTAGAACGATGATTTGTTGAATCCAAACTGCGAGCTCAGGATTCCGTCAGCTACAGCTCGAGCTCTTGGGAAGCCTGAAGTATACGCACAGGCAGTTTGAACGAGATCTACAAGTGAGAGAAAGATTAGCTCGGGAAACTACGAAAAATAGACTCAATTGACTCACAGTACCATTTCGTCAGAGCAGGAAGAGCATCGTGAGGGTAACCTTTCCAGAAATGTTCTGTCCGTAGTGTTCTGTATTCACTCGTTTGATTGATGTACTGCCAAAGAAAGATTATCAGTCCTCTGCGAAATTCCGCTCGACTCGGCCAAAACTCACCATTCCGAGTGACCAGAATATACCTACGCGGCCATCACGATGTCAGCTACGATCGAGAGCAGTGAAATGAGTCGAGAGACTCACTAGGATACAGTAGCATCCAACTTTGTTCAGCGAAACGAATGACTGAACGTCTTTGTTTAATCCCACACCGTCTCGCGAATGGAATGAACGCCCACTTCATCAACGCTTCCCTCAGGAACCAGAATGCAATAACCCACCAAGCGATCACGAAAGCATCACTGGAACGAGTTGCGAGAGAAAGATTAGCGAAATTACTCGAAACTTCGGTACGAGGAACCCGAAACTCACTCTCTTCCCTTGTAATACGTATCTGAACCTGGTACACGAAACGACAGGAACAAGAACCTCTGGAAAATGTGAGTTTGGTGGTAAGAGGGAGAAGGAGTGAGTTCTGTTGAGAGGTGGAACTCCGGTCTGTGAAGCGCGTTCCCTGCCAAGATCAACGCGAGAGCTCCAAAGGATAATTCTACGAGTACTTTCTACATCAGCTTCGAGCTCACGGAGGAGAGTAGAGACGAGATAGATCAAACTCACCTAGCTGTCTATCCATTGCCCACGCCAGAGTACCTCCTTTCCCTTTCTGACCTACCACAGGTCGACTAGATCTCCTAGCTACCTTGGGTGGAGCGTGACCGTTCCCGGAAGCTGTCATCGTGACGAGACGGAATTTGGGAAACGTTGGAAATTGTTTCGAAGCTGCTTCTCTCTTTCTAACCATTCACTTGCTTCGACTACGTTTTTATCAGATATACTCCAGCTCACTATAGACAGCTCAGGAGGGTCAAGTCGTGTTATTTGAGCTTTCCTCGCTTTGATCCGCTCAAACTCCACATCATCACGTTCTCAATCTCTCAACTTCCCTTTCCTCCAATGACCACAATAAGAACGGATCAGACGTATCTCTCGAGTCTCCCCGGTGTATTATAGGAGAAGGCTAGAAACAACCTCGGCACAAATCTATCAAGAACAGCAAAATCTATTTCGTCTAAAGTCTATTTCTAAGCTCAACGTCTAGTTCTATCGACCCTGTCACTCCATTCGACCTTCACACAGAAGCAACTCTACCCGTTTCCACTTCAACCTCGAGAAGTTCGGCGACTGTCCAACTCCTGAGCTCTGAGCCACATTCTCCGGAGTTCGCTGGAAAGCACCGTACTGTTCCGAGGTGATTGTGGTATGTAGCGAGGAGAAGGAGGATAAGAGCAGCTCGAAGCGGGTTGAGCGGGTGATGGAGAGGAAGGGCTGCGGAGATTCGCTTCGGCAAAGGGAGGTGAGTAGTTTGGTGGGAAGTACTCCTGGGCTCTGGCTCTTTCGTTCACGTTCCTAACTTGACGTAGAGGTGATCGAAGTGAGGGCAGTGAGCTTTGAGAGCCGCTCTCGAAAGGGCAAACCTGTCGCTGTCGAGCTTTTCTCTGTTCTTCTCCGAGATTTGCTTTGGATGCTCTCGAAGACTCAAATTGGAAAACTCTAGGCTCGGATCTAATTGGTCAGGGGGATCTGAGATGCTCGAGGCAGGAGGAAAAGAACTTACTGAGTGACCGTGATTCCGTCACTCGCGCCAGAATCTGCTCTAGCTCTGGAAATTGGATTGAAAGCGGATCGAAGACTGATGGGAGTACGGCAAGTGCTTGAGCTCGATCAGTAGCCAAAAAATGGAGATTGAAAAGGTTGACGAGGCTCACCGTCTTCGCAGACCTAATCCGCTCCTTCCTCGTTTCTCCTCTTTCGCTTGCTCCGTCTCTTCCCTTTCTCTAGCCAGGTCTTCATTTTGCTCCTGAGCATCGCTGCTGGTAGAACGCGTGAGTAGTCATCCTAGGATGCAGGGAAATCGAGACTCACCTTCTCGCGCTTCTTCGAGAACGAACCCCTTTCCTCATCGAACCGAGACTGTGCATCGACGCAATCAATCTTACATCGTTGTTGGAGCGGAACAAGCGTCTAGTCAAGAGGACGAGGCTATGCTGTCAGTTGAAGTTGAACGAAGGAAGATAAGGGCGAATTGACCCAGACGAAGCGTTCGAGGGTGAGCTCAAACTACTGGAAGATCGACGCCTCCCCATCCCGATCGCTCTCAAAGCGGTGGCTCAGAAAAGAAATGCAGAAGGAAGAAAGGGAAGCACCTTCCGAAGAGGTACGAGGTTTTGAAGAGAAAGTCAGTGCTCAACCGCGTTTTTCGTGCGACCGCAACCTCTGTGCTCGAGCCACTCTTGGAGCAAACAAGGCAGTTTGCTGACTCTAGTGACAGTCTCTCGCCTCTCGGGAATACCGGAAAAGAAAGAACAGGAGAAAAATGTTGACAGCAAAGTATGACTAGTGGGGAAGAAACGAGAACGAGCTGCATCACGATATCAACAGAAGTCTCTGGGAGGCTATGAAAGACGCGGGAATCTCTCCCGCCTGAGTGGGGGACTCCTGAAGTAGACCAACAGGTCAGTCGTCAACGACAGAGAAGAAGCAACAGGGCGTGAGATCTTACATTGGATACTGAGCGCCGGGTAAGGTTGGCGGAACAGTGCCGTCTTGATGACGACGGGATCTGGTACTGTTGATCGTCGCAGTACGATGTAGAGATGGAGGTTTCGGAGAAAGCACTGATTTTCCTGAAGGTCTGCGTCGATGTTGCGCCTGAACTTGGAAGGCGGTGGCTTCATGAATTGTTGGAGTGTGTTCGAAGGAGCTGATTGATCCAAAGCGGCCATGACTCGCGTCATAAGGAGCATGCGAAGATGTCGAAGATGGCGTCGGAGGAAGGGGAGAAGTCGGCGATGGGCCGGGCGAAGGAGGTATCCGAATCGGAATAGGTTTAGGAGCCCGACCGCGTCTGCCACCGAAGGCAGGAGGAGTCTTTGATATCCTCTGCAAGGTCTGAAGTTCCTCCTTTTCCTCGAGTTCCCTCTCGCGCTCCCTCCTCTCTCGATCCTGCCTGTCCTTCGCCTTTCTTCGCTCTCGCTCGACGTTCTCTTCATGTTCCTGCTGTCTCCTCCTCGCTTGCTTCTCTTCCGCTTCTGCTCGTTCGTCGAAACGTTTCCAAGGCTCCGAGATGTCGGCATCGAGAGGGGAGAGTGGTGGACTGCTGTCGTAAGCTGAAAGCTGGAGATGGCTAGAGTGAGAAGAATGAGAGTGGTGTGGAGCGAGCCGGCGAGTCGAGCTGGGACCATCCTGAGCGTGAGACTGGGACAATGGTTGTACGCTTGTCGATCTACTGGGTGGCGACTCCCTGGATCCGTCGTTCAAGTTTGAAATCAAGCTGAGAGCGAAAGTAGAAGCTGTCATGAGCAGGCAATATCGAATCGCTGAAAAACTTTCGACTCACACCGGTCTGATAGTCTTAATCGGAGGAGGCGAGGTCGTCACGCGAGCCCTTCCGAGATGAGGATCCACTCTATCTCGAGAGGTTGGCACAAAATTACGTCTTCAGGGCTAGGAAAAGAATCAGTTCTGACCTCATGAAGCCCTGCTGGAAAATGGAAAAACTGACGTTGTAAACTTAGACTCTTCTTTCAACTTTCTATCCTTACTCCGCTGCTTGAACGGGTTCCTGAAGAATAGATCTCGATGACGTGGTGCGTTGTTGTCCTCGAAGAGCGTGAGTTCTCCTTTGCGAGCTGCCATACTATTTCCCTCAAGGTAAATTTCAGCTTGACCTCACAAGCTCGAACGAAAGGAGTACCCACATCTTTCGCTGTTTCTTATCCACCTGCCTTACTTTGCGAGCTTCTCGCCATTCGCGAATGCGACTGAGGCTATGCATGCTCATCGAGCTCGTTCGAGAGCGATCCGAGCGACTGTGAAAAGGAAAGGGGTCAACTTTGATAGCTGCACTGGAAGGAGTCAATGCTCTTACCTAGAGAACTCAGAAAAGATTGAAGACCTGCTTGATATCGGCGAGGAAAGCATTGCGATGGAAATTGTTGAGTGGAGAGGGAGGGGAGAGAGGAAGGAGAGAGAAAGAGGAATTTCACTTCGAGCTTCATGGGGCGAGCAATGCGCTAACGAAACGAGGGAAGGCGTCTGCTGAGAAGGAGAACCGTGCGGATGAACGAAGCGGGACCGATTTAGACACAGTTTTCTTCTTCTTCTTCTTCCGTCATGCTTCTGTAGAATGAGCCTTGAACTGTACATAACTAGAGCACTGGGCAGACTCAAGGTCGTGAGTGACTGTCTGAAGTGTGATTTCACTCAATACAAAGTGGGTAACTCAGAAGAAAACGAAAACAACTCGACCGGTCACGAGAGCAGAGGAAGTAAAAAGTGACGGAGCTCAGAGGGTCGACTGTCGCAGAACTCGAGGTGTATGCCTAGTTCGGAGAGAATCGAGAAGCTCGTGAGGATTTGTAGGACTCTTGGGAAAGGTAGTAGGAGAGGGAAAGACGGAGTATGTTGCGGAGGGAGGGGGACTAGCTATGGACTGAGGTTGACTTGAACTTGATGTATTCGGCAAAGGTGGAAGAGGTATACTCGGAGGTGGAGAGAGAGGTCCTTCTTGATACCTTGACGACGGCTGGATGCGAATCGGTGCTGGCAGCGGTCGTTTCTTGCGAGGCTCCGAGCGCGTATCGACTATCGTCTGATCCGGTTGGCGAGCAGGTCCCGAAGGTCCGACGCTGAGCAACTTTCAAATGAGTTGTTGAAACACTGACTTCGACAGGAAAGAATAGACTCACGGCTTCTTAGAGGGGTGCTGATTCAGGAGCCAATGTGAAGAACTCGCCACCGTCCCCCTTCTATGCATACAGAACGAGAAGGTGAGCTCTCCAGCGCGATCAGCAGAGGAAGCGAAATGTATCTCACGCAGGCGCTGCGTCCTTGGGTTCGTCAACCTCGTTAGCGTGAGTATACCTGTGACCTCTATCAGTGTAAAGCTTGTTATTGCGATGGTGGCCGTCTAAGACTCGGTTGCGCAAGATTCGAACGTTGGGGAATGGTGCAGGTTCGAGTTTTGCTCTGATAAATCGATAACAACGTCAGCCCTCCTAAACGTGATCGAGACTCCATGATACTTACTCGTGCTTGCGAGGAATGAGCGGGGGCAACGGCAGCAGGGGTTTCGAATACTCTCTAAGCTGAGAATAATGCTCCTCGTCGATTCTGTGGAAATGCTCAGTTTTAAGTGGTCAGAATCGACACACAGCTGAAGACAAAGAGAATTACTCACGTTCTCGAAAGTTGTTCTTTCTCCCGCGGGAGTAGCGGTTTGGGGCGAAGCCATTGCAGAAATCCAGGGCGTTCTTTTCTGACCAAACCGGGCTGAGGCGAATGGACCTGTTGCTCGATTCTGTTTCTCGGCTTCTCGACGCCTTCGCTACAGACCATGGTTCGTAAGAGTCAATAGATTGAAACAAAGAACAGAGCGGGAGAAAATCACGAACGATTTCTCTCTTTTCTTTCGACTGAATGGGTTCAAACGTCTCAAACTATGCATACTCCTGAGCGAGCTGGACGAGTCGGTGTGTGCCGACGTGATACTGTCCAACTTTTCTGAATCAGCACGAGCTCAATGAGAATAAAAGTTGCGGGCTCACCTCGATGCATAGTCACCCGAGTCACCACTGTCGCTTCCGTTTTCCGAGTGAGATAGATGTACCATCTTCAATTTGCTGTAGTCACTCTGTAGGGAGAAAAAGAAAGAAAGGAGGATCTCGAAGGGGAGAGCTTCGCTCAAAACGCTCAAGCACCGAGGACTCAGTCGGAAGAAGCGAGATGAGCCGTGCGAGTAGCAGGGCGAAATAAGCTCAATGCGCGAGGTCACGTTCGGAAGGAGTGTGCTCGAAGGGGAACGCTTATTCAACCAGACTTTTCTTCATGGGGATCAAAATTGGACGTCGCTGTGAGAGAATGTCGCAAAGACGAGGTACTGTAGTGTTTGCAGAGGAAAGAGCTACTGTTTCAACCTCGATTGTGCCTGCGAGAAACGGAAAAATCAGCTCGAACTCGAACGAGAGCGAAGACAGGTAAGCGAAAGTGCTCACATATTACCCTCCCCTTTCCTATGAGTATCTCTGTACTCGTCAAACTCTCTCGTTTTTCTCAACTCTTGCTCTTCCGCCTCGTATCCCCTCTGAGTATCATCCTCCTTTTCTCCCTGTTCATCTTTCCTCGCTTGATCGACTTCCTCACTCGTACTAGGTCCACCACCTTGCAACACGTTCCCCATCTCGTTCTGTTGATCCAAGTACTCATCAATCGTCATCGTAGGTAATCGATGACTAGATTGGAAAACCTCAGATTGTAACCTCAACCTCGTTTGTAACTGACTAGCCGATTTCGAAGAAGGTAAAATCGTGAAAGGTCTCAAAACTTTACCAGAAGGTGAAAGTAATGGATCATCTTTCGTCAAAGAGACCTTGTCTAACCTCCAAGTTAAATCTTCTGAATCTTCTTCTCCAATCCTTGAATCGTCTTTACCTTTGCTTGAGCTTGAATGAGGTGAAGGAGAAGGGATCTCGCTCATCTTCATGCCGTGTTCTAGTAGTTCTAGTTCTTGTTCGAGAGAAGAGAGTTCTGCGTGCGCTCGAAGGTAGTGAAGCTGAAGAAGGGAAATGAGGAGTGGTCGTGCTACGTCATCGGATTCGTCGTCATCTTCCGAGAGGAAGTCTTCGTCATCTTCGGGATTTGATTGATGAGCAGGAGCGGGAGAGGAGGAAGTCGAGGCTGAAGGAGAAGCGACAGAAATGTTTGTCCGCCGAGTCGAGCGTTCTCTGCGACGCTTCCGTAGTTCCTACAGATCCAATAGATCGTAAGTCACGGTACCCTGGCGGTAAAAAGCTCAAACTTGAAAGACCTCACCTCTAAAGTCGATTTGATCTCCTTTTCTCGCTTGAATTGAGCAATCTTCCCTGCTCTTCGTCTCGCTGAATCCATCTCACTGGCACTAACTCCTTGGTAAGCTGCTCTCTGATCTTGAGGGACGATCTCGTATTGTTCGACTAATGAGTTGTACTTGCGAAAGTGATCCTGCGAGACGAACGAAACGTTTACGAGCAAAGTCAGCGAGAACAATCGCCTGCGACCTTACAGAGATGTTCTCACTGTTGCTCTGTTCAAGTACTTCATACGTTCCTTTCCACCTTTCGTCTTTGCCAACAGGCAGAGTTGACCCGAGAGAGCATCAGTGAGCAAACATCTCAAATCGTTCGTGTTGATATCTTCGAGGGTCTCGTTCGGAGAGAGGATACCTAAATGGTTGATGAGCTTGTTGGCGAGGTTCAAATCGGCTAGAGTAGCTTGCAGGAGTTGCTGAATCGATTGATCGTTTGGTGAAGGTGCCGAACTAATTCTGTTCGAATGGTTGATAGCTCGGGTCAATAGCTGGCCTAGAGTGAGATCTTGAGCTGACTGATCCATCTCGGAACAGGTTCTGATCGAATTCGAAGTGATTGGAATGAGATTGACCCGCCCACTCTTAATTTGCGACGTTTCCGTTTCTTTCGTTCTGTCCTCTCTCTCTCACTCTTTCTCGACTAGACCAACTCACGATAAACTAGATAATGTCTGCTGAACCTACCACCGCCGTTGAAGCCTCCGCAGGAGAACCAGTCGCCGATACTCCCGCCT
Organism: Sporobolomyces pararoseus; assembly: GCA_010758995.1. NCBI lineage: Eukaryota > Fungi > Basidiomycota > Microbotryomycetes > Sporidiobolales > Sporidiobolaceae > Sporobolomyces > Sporobolomyces pararoseus. The sequence continues at coordinate 1,338,053 of RSDY01000005.1, read as the reverse complement.
CTCCTCGTGCTTCATCCGATCAACCTCCCCGGACTTCAACTTCGGGAGACGCAGCTGAACAATCTACCGAACCAGCTTCTACATCCTCTGAAACCCCTGCCGCATCTTCGACAGCTCAAGCTACCCCTGCCGTCTCTTCGAACACTTCGTCGGCTCCTCAAACTTCCTCAACTCCTCAAACGAGCGAATTCGCTCATGCTGCCCTCAAGAAGTTCAAGCTAGTATTCCTAGGTGAACAATCAGTCGGAAAGACCTCTCTCATCACTCGATTCATGTAGGTTCTTCTCTCTCCTCTCGCAAGATTGTTACATAGCGTTGATCCTTCTTCGGATCGAGCGCAGGTACGACACTTTCGACAACACTTACCAAGCTACCATCGGTGAGTCTTTCGATCCCTCGATTCTTCGAGAGGAGCCTGCAAGCTAACCAAATGCGACATTCCTCTTGGTTAGGTATCGATTTCCTTTCAAAGACCATGTACCTTGAAGATCGCACAGTGCGATTGCAAGTGAGTTCCCCAAAGTTGTGTACAGATCACTCATGAGCAAATGGAAGCTGACCTCGATTGCAAACAGCTTTGGGATACTGCCGGACAAGAACGATTCAGGAGTTTGATTCCTTCTTACATTCGGGATTCAAGTGTCGCAGTAGTAGTCTATGATATCACCAGTGAGCCAAAGCACGACCTTCTTGAGTAGAGAGCGTAAAGCTGACTCGCATTCGTTGTATTAGACCGTCAATCTTTCATGAACACTTCGAAATGGGTCGACGATGTCAGATCAGAGCGAGGAAACGATGTCATTATTGTTCTCGTCGGTAACAAGACGGATTTGAATGATAAGCGGTGAGTTTCCCCTGTCGGATGCACTCGCTTCAGAAAGCTGATTTCCGTTTGTCGATTAAATTTAGACAAGTAACGACTGAAGAAGCTGAGCAAAAATCAAAAGAGCTCAACGTCATGTTCATCGAGACGAGTGCCAAAGCAGGTCACAACGTAAAGACTATGTTCAGGAAGATTGCTCAAGCTCTACCGGGTATGGATCGAGAACAAGAGGGTCAGGGCCAAAATCAAAGTGAGTTTCTGTCTCTCTTGCTCACTGCGTGCGAGAAGTTCGGAAGCTGATCCGGTTGTTCGCTATGCAGTGATTGATGTCAGCGTTACCCCTCAAAATACGACCGGTAACGAAGGAGGTTGCTCTTGTTAATTTTTCTGCATTCTTACTTTGCTCGTTTCGTTCCCTCATCTTTCGTCGTTACTCTCTTGTCACAATCAACATACACCTTTCCCCATATCACTTTACTTTTACTTGTTCTCCTCTTTGCCCATGTGTCGTGCGGTTTTCACTTGTACTTTTTTTACTAGTTTCAGTCTTCCTCCTCTCTCCCCCTCTCTCTTCTCGCTTATTACTCTCTCTCCGTCTCTCACTCTCTCACATTGATTAATACTAGAAAAGGTCATTTCCGTCAAACCAACTTCTTTCAGACCCTACCACTGACAAAGGTACTTCAAAGAGCTTCACGATTCCGAGTTCTCTGCCGTCTCCTTGCCACTTGCTCACCCAAATTCAGCGATCACTTCATTCTCTACTTTCTCGTATCCACGTTCTAATCCTTTCCCTTCCCCGGTACAGTGTCCTCGATGAGCTAGAGAGAATTCAGGTGAAAGTTCGGCAGGTTCGTTCGCGCGAGGTTCAACGACCATTCCTCCTCCTCCTCCTCCTACTGGTAGGCTTTCACGAGCGAGGAAGAGCTTAGTGACACCTTCGAGAGAGGTATGTTGCTCGACTGAAGATACGGGAAAAGTCGAGGAGTCTCGAGTTTCGACCTCCTCCTCTTCTTGCTTGATTCCTTCCACAGGTCCACAGAGAGCTTATCAGGTGTGGTCGGAGTGTTGTGGTTGTTTAAGGAAGAGGAAGAAGGAGTATGAGTTTCGTCTCGAGTGTTTGGAGTGACTTGATCAGGAGGAGAAGGAGTAGGTTCAGAGATGAGATGGAAGCGGACGAGGAGTGATGCGAGCATGATAGTAAGCTGAGTACGATGTAGAGAATTCGCAGTGATGTTAGCGAGAAGGTCGAATGCGAAGGAAGAAGAGAGGCGTTTGAAATTTTCCTTGGCTCGATACGCAATCTTTCCAAGCTAAGACTCGCCTACATCTCTACATTCTGGCGGATCAGCTTCTGAGTGATCAGGATTGACGACGTGTATATCAAACGCACTCACTCCAGTAGATTGGTGGGAAAAAGTAATCATCGTTGCAAACGATTCTCTTTCTTCGAAACGACTTTCCTCAACTTGAGCTTCCAAATCTCGACTCCTTCCCACACTGCTTCATCTTCCCACCCGAGTCCACTTTCCTTCGATTCGACTAGTTTCTTCAGTTTCTTATGATCGACCCGCGAGCATTTGAAGTTCCAATCTTTCTCGGCACTTTCGAGAAAAGCCGATACAAGTTCGGGATCTCGAGCTTCTAGAGCGATGTAGACTGTCGGTATTGGGGTTGACGATGAGCTTTGCGGAGAAGGAGGAGGCGATGAGAGTCCATGAAGAGCTCGAAGTAGAGGTTGAGACAGTTCAGGGTCGTAAATCGTATCTGCCGAGACTATCAAGTCGAACGGTGGTTGTAGTGGCTCCTTGACATCACCCTCCTGATTCCACTCCCAATCTTTCGGTTCTTTGAACCAGTCGAGAACTTTTGTTTCAAGTCGAGGTTGATTCGAACTTCCATTTATTCGGAGGTTCGATTCACTCGCTTTAATGTTCCGTTGTAATACTCCGTCAACGATAAGGTCGAGGTCTGTCGATAGGACGTCGTAGCCCATACTAGCGAGAGATAGGGATGTCAATCCGGTTCCAGCTCCGACGTCGACCACCCTTTGACGAGAAGTTTTGCTTTTCGAATTCGAACTGGTCGCAAAGGGAGATACCGTTTTAAGCAGATCATGCAGATAGACCGATAAGACTTGTCCTCCTAACCAAATCGTTCTGCCTGAAACGAGAACGTCAGATAGAGCGTAGGGAGAAGAAAGGGAGAGAGTGAAGCGAACCTGTGGAGTCTGGGGAGGAGCTGTCCTGATGGATCGTGATTCTGGTATCATTAGGGAGTTGGTAGTCGAGGACGTCTTGCTCTTTGGTTTCGTAAGCTGGAAGGTTCATTGAAGAGTGGAAACAACCTTAGAAAGATTCGAGACTTCCGAGTTCACTCTCCCACCTCTCACCCTCGATACCCGGTTGACCCTCCAGGCAGTCTCAATAGACTCCCGAGAATCAGCAAAAGCCGACTTTAGAGCCGCGCAAACTCCCGAAGACCTGAATTCAACTTTCATCAAGTTGCAAGTTACCTCGTTTCTTACCGGACTCGACCTCCTCGATCCTCTCTAGACCCTATCTTTGACCTCTTTCGACCCACCAAATCTTCATCCTCTACGCGACATGTCGTTCTTTCAAAGGGATCCTCGTCAGCAGATGTTGCTAGGTTCTGGAGAGCGTGTTTCTGGAGCAGAAGTACGTGAACAAAACGTACAAGCAGCAGTATCTATCGCCAACATTGTCAAGACTAGTCTGGGACCTCACGGATTGGACAAAATGATGGTTGATGACATTGGAGTGAGTTTACCTCGAACCCTTTCTTTTCCCAAAGCTCCTTCTCGTCTCTTGAGAGGAATACTCCTGGCGTGGGAGAGACGGAGCTGACCTTCAGAGAAACTTGCACAGGATGTCACCATTTCGAACGATGGAGCTACCATTCTTCAACTCATTGAAGTAGAGCACCCAGCGGGAAGGATCTTGGTAGAATTAGCTCAACAACAAGACAAGGAAGTTGGAGACGGTACAACCTCAGTAGTCATTGTCGCTGCCGAACTCTTGAAGCGAGCGAACGATCTCGTCAAGAACAAAATTCACCCAACTACCGTTATCACTGGTTACCGACTCGCAGCGAAGGAGGCAGTCAGGTACTTGACCGAACAACTCAGCGTCAAGGTGGACACTCTTGGAAAAGAATGCTTGATCAACATTGCAAAGACCAGTATGTCGAGTAAAATCATCGGAGCGTGAGTTTTTCCCCTCCTTCCTTCCTCGTTCTAACTCATTGAGCTCACTGTCTCGACATCGCAATCGCATAGCGACGACGATTTCTTCTCAAACATGGCTGTCGACGCTATGCTCGCTGTCAAGACTATCAACGCTCGAGGTGATATCAAATACCCCGTAAAGGCTGTCAACGTTCTCAAGGCTCACGGAAAGAGTGCTACCGAGTCAATCTTTGTCAAGGGATACGCTCTCAACTGTACTGTAGCTAGTCAAGGTTAGTCTGAAGTTCTCTTTCCTCGAGAGATCTTAAATTGACCTCCATCCTTTCTCACAGCTATGAAGACTCGAATCACTGGAGCCAAGATCGCCTGTCTCGACATGAACTTGATGAAGCAACGTATGCATCTCGGAGTACACATCACCATCGACGATCCTGAACAACTTGAAGCTATCCGAAAACGGTTCGTCTGAAACTTTTTTTCTCCGCCAATTTTTCTTACCAGTTTACTAATTCCTCTACATCCCTTTTTCAGTGAATCCGATATCATCATTGAACGCATTCGCAAGATTCTCGCTGCTGGAGCCAACGTCATCCTCACAACGAAAGGTATCGACGATCTTTGCCTCAAAGAGTTTGTCGAAGCTGGAGCTATGGCAGTCCGAAGATGCAAGAAGGAAGATCTTCGACGAATCGCCAAGGCTACCGGAGCGACAATGGTCAGCAGTTTGGCCAATTTGGACGGAGAGGAAACTTTCGAGGCTAGCTCACTCGGATCGGCGGAGGAGGTTGTGCAAGAGCGAATCAGCGATGACGAATTGATCTTGGTCAAGGGAACCAAGGTTGTTAGCAGTTCTTCAATCATTCTTCGAGGTGCCAACGGTGAGCTCTCTCTCTCTCTCTCATTCATCTCGTTGTCCTGCTATCTCTCCCGCCGAAAGCAAATCAACTAACTCGTTCGAAATGTGCAGACTTCTTGCTTGACGAGATGGAACGTGCTCTCCACGATTCCCTCTGTGCCATCAAGCGAACCTTAGAGAGTGGAAGTGTTGTACCTGGAGGAGGAGCAGTTGAAACCGCTTTAAGTATTTACCTCGAAAACTTTGCTACTACTCTAGTGAGTTTGCTCTTTGCCGACAGCTTTTTTGCTACACCCGATGCTAACAGTAAACTCGCCTCGATATAGGGTTCTCGTGAACAACTGGCAATCGCTGAATTCGCTGCTGCTCTCCTCGTTATCCCGAAGACCCTCTCTGTCAACGCCGCCAAAGACAGTACCGATCTCGTAGCCAAATTACGAGCCTACCACAACGCTGCCCAATCAGCGCCTGCAGGAGACGCGAGGAGAGGACTCAAATATTACGGTTTAGATCTCATGAAGGGAGAAGTTCGAGACAACGTCAAGGCTGGAGTTCTAGAACCGATGGTGAGCAAGGTAAAGAGTTTGAAGAGTGCTCTTGAGGCTTGCACGGCTTTACTCCGAATCGATGACCGAGTAAGCGACAACCCTTCTCTCTTTCTCATCTCGACCTTGGTTTTCTGAAACTGACGTTGAGCTCGCTTTTGCGTTTGACCCGTTTTGCAGATTACTGTACCGCCAGAGCAAAAAGGAGGAGATGATGGTCACGGGCACTGATCGAGAGTGATCGGTTGTACGACGTAGCAGTTTCTAAGCATCTAGACAATCGCAAAATGTTTTCACTGTACGAAGCTTGAGAGTGTCGTCTCATTCATTGACGAGAGAGTCATTTATTTGATCGGAGCTAAGTAGAGTGCGATCGAAAGCGGGCCAGTTACGAAAGAAGGAAGCACGAGCGATGGAAGATTGCGAAACGAACTGGCTTCGCTCTTTTTCTTTTCTTCGCTCGCCTTCGCATCGACTAACGAGAGAGACTTCAGTGAACTATACTTTGTCATTCGACTCCAGTCTGGGGCCTCTCAGAGAGATTCGACTTGCTACTCTCTCTCCACCTCTAGACATTATTGTCGTCTCGCGAAATCGAAAAAGGGGAAATGTTGTTACCTTCACTTTCCATCGACACTTCCAATTTACCGCCTTGCGCTGGCTCTCCTCTCCTCTACAGTGCTACAAGTCTCGAAGGATCCTCGTCAAGCGAAGGGTAAGATTCTCTCTCTTCTCTCTCCTCTCGATTCGGTCATCGGAACTGAGAGCTGCTCAAACAACAGATCCGAGTCGTCTGATCCCTCGAACATGGATCCGGAGAACTCACCTGCAAGTTCAGTATCTTCTATACGCGCCAGGTTCGAGCAAATCGCGTCTGGCCAAAGTTCACCTTCGCCTGCTTCATCACCAAACCCTTCCTCTACTCCTCAATTCCAGCTTCCGACTGCCAAACCAGCTACTGCCTTGACCGGAAAGCCAGTATCGGTGACTTCAGAGAGTTTTGCAGTGAGGAGGAATGGGTCAAAGATCGGTTCGTTGGATGCGGTGCAAATGGAGAGAGGAGGAGAAGACGCTTCGAAGTCTACGAATAGCTCACAAGAGAGTTGGCACAGTGTGGAGGAAGTGAAAGCTGAGGCAAGAGAGGGAGAGCTCGGATCAGTTCCGCCGACTCCAACTCAAAACTCAATTCGACCACCTCGTCCGCCTAAACCTACCTCCCTCCTTCGTTCTGCCACTCTCACTGTCGACGACGCGATCAGGAACCCTTCGATCATTCCAACTACCTTGCCTCTCCCCGTACCTATCGAAACTCGACCCAATCACCTCGCTCGTTCATCGACGGGCTCCTATCGAAAAGCTCCACCTCCTCCGATCTCCCGTAACAAATCCTCCGTCAGCTTCGTCTCTTCAGTCTCTACCTCGAAAGAGGACGAAAAAGAACCCGCGACACCCATAGCTCCGACGATTGGCAAGCTTCAGCCTCAGATTTTGGACGAACCTCGACCCCCTTCTCCCACCGTTTCCGTCAAAAGTCTCGCCAGTCGTTTCAGTTCAACGACACTCGTGTCAGAGACTCGAGAAGGTAAAGGGAACATTTTCGACTATGGCAGAGAACAACCTCAGTCAAACGACGAATCAGAGGCAGACGAGCGAGACGACGAGGATGGAGATGAAGATGAGGAGGAAATCGCTTCAGACTCGACTTATACGAGCTCAGACGAAGATGAAGAAGCCCTCTTACCGGAAGCGGTCAAAGGACGACCGACGATCCCACCTCGACCAACTCTCCCAGTTCAATCAGACTCTGAACCTGTTCCTCGAACTGTCCCACCTCCACCTCCTCCTCTCCCTGCTCGATCGGGCACCGGCTCTTCTACAGAATCTAGATCTACTGGACCTTCAACTCTCGCACCTACATTCACGGATTCCTTCGTTCGCTCTCCCGCAAATTCAATCTCGAATGGCTCGAATCCTCCAGTTCCCGTTCTTCCTCCTCGCGCCGAATCTGTTCCCGTTGCAGCCAACAGACCTCCACCTTCTCTACCTACCCGTCCTACACCTTCTGTTGCCCGTTCTCCCTCTCCAACAAACTCGCGAACTCCGATAGTGTCCTCGACTCCTTACATTCCACCTCCTCCTCCGACTCGAACAGTTCACGCAACGGAGAAGATTACTCCCCGGGCGCCGACCCTCAACGGAGATGCCTCGAGTGACGAAGAAGAGATCGACGAAGCTGCAGCACGAGCTCAAGAGTTTCCTGATGCAACTTTCGCAAACCGTCGACCTCCGAGTCTCCGACAACGAAGGAGTATTCAATCGAACAATCACTTCTATTCGTTTGCCATTCGAGGGCATCAAGTTGTCACAGCTCATCACCGGATCCATATTTGGCGACCAGCGAGTTCAGGACTCGCTGACGAAATCACGATCGAAAACGACAAACATAAATTCCTTTCACTCGAGTTTCGTGCTGCCGGTCTCAACGACCCAGAGGAGGATGGTAGATTCGTTTGGGCGGGAACGAAAGAGGGTCACCTTTACGAGTTTGATTTGGCGGAAAGAGCGATTACTCAAGTTCGGACGAATCTTCATTCACATCCCGTCTCGCACATCTTCCGTATTGGGAGGGCGATGCTCACGTTGGACGACTCGGGCAAGTGTCAATTCTTCCCGGAGGTGGAAGACGGTCGAGCAGCGTTGTTGGGAGGTCCAAGTCGACAGCAACGAGTTCCCGACAAACAGACCTTCGCAGCTCTCGTCGGAGAAGAGCTGTGGACTTCCTCCGGACCGGTAACGAAACAAGGAGCTACAGCAGTCTCGATGAGAAGTCCTCAAATCCGAGCGTTCGATCCAACCGGAGTTCGACTTTTCTCTCTTCTCCCGCGACCTCTCGTCACTCCCGAATCTGCAGGAACCTTTGGAGCAGTCACTGCATCAGCTGTCGTTCCTTCGCAACCCAACCTCGTCTTCCTAGGACACGACAACGGTTTCGTTTCAGTCTGGGATCGCACGACCTACTCTTGCGTTCTAGTTCAGAGACTGTCTCCCTACAGTATCTCTGCTCTCGTTGGAGTCAAGAGATACTTATGGGCTGGATTTAGAACGGGTTATATATACGTTTACGACGTCGACAAGGAACCTTGGACGGTTTTGAAAGCTTGGAAAGCCCACAAAGATCCGATCGTTTCTCTCGTGGTTGACCCTTCTGCTCTATGGACTGTAAGCTTTTTCAAAACTCTTCATACATTGATACAGTAGAACTGACAAAGGTTGTTCAACAGGAAGAGATACTGCAAGTTGCGAGCGCGACCGCTGACGAGCTTTCGCTTTGGGACGGTTTCTTGCGAGATGATTGGCTAGGTGAGCTCTCGATTCCTTCTCCTAGGTTCGCAATCTGAACTGAGAAGTCTTCCTCCGTGGAGACCATGAATTACACCTGCGCCAACCCGATTTCTGCACCTTTCGATCGATCCGAGCTCTCTGCGTCTCTTGGAACATCGATGCTTCGAGACCTCACGACCTGGTCGGAACTATGGAGAACTTGGAATTCCTTAAGAACGCACTACACAGCACCGAAAGTCCAGACATCATCTCTTTCGGTTTCCAGGAAATGGTAAAGTTCTTTTTTCCCCACTCTGAAATCGATTGATAGTCTTAGCTGACAACCTCTCGTATTCGACACCAGATCGATCTCGAAGACAAGAAACTTACAGCCAGTGAGTAGCTTCTCAGAAATCTCTATTTCGATATTTCTGGTGATTGACAGTCAATTATCGTCAACCAGAATCGATGCTTTTGAGCAAAAAGAAGACTACCGACAAACTTTCGAGCGGAGTCTCTTCCGCTTATCGACAGTGGCACGACAAACTCGTACAAGCTGTGCGACTTGCCATGCCTCCCGAGGAACCTTACACCGTCGTTCACGTAGGAGATATGGTTGGAGTAAGTACCCATAACTTTCCACTTTCGAGTTTGAAGCTGACTGTCGCATGATTGGCTCATTGGTAGCTTTTCTCGTGTATCTTTGTCAAGACGAAAGAAGCCGACAGATTGAGAGACATCTCGTTGATTACGGTGAAAACGGGAATGGGAGGAAGATACGGCAACAAAGGAGCGATTCTATCTCGTAAGGTCACCCTCTGCCTCTCTCTCTGATCCGACGTCAAACTCACGTTCTACTCTGAGTTGATAGGATTCGTCATTGATGACACTTCACTCTGTTTCATCAACGTTCATCTCGCTGCCGGTCACTCTCACAGTCGACAACGGAATCGAGATTTAGTCGATATCTTGGAAGACAAAGCATCTTTCTCTGAACTAGGTTCTTCAAGTTTCGGTGCTTATTCTCCAGGTGCGAGTGGTACAAACGTTTTCGACCACGAGTTGACAATTCTCAGTGGAGATTTGAATTATCGAGTTAGACCTTTCTCCGTTTAACTCCCCCTCTTTCCCTCCCTCACTGTGGCTGACCTCTAAAAACATCTTCCGGTGACTAGATTGACGCTAGGAGAGATTTCGTCATTTCCGCTATCGCGTCCGGACAAGCTTCGTCTTTACTTCCTTACGATCAATTGAACAAAACTCTCTCGACCAATCAAACTTTCAGATTGAGATCTTTCCGAGAACCTACCATCAACTTCCCACCTACTTACAAATACGACCCGGGGACAGACAACTACGACAGTTCAGTGAAAAGGAGGATTCCAGCTTGGTGTGATCGAATTTTATACCGTTTGAGTTGATATTCTCTCACCTCTTGTCTCCCTACTACTCGTGTGGTGAGAACTGACTGATAGAACGATTCTGATTGTTAACGATGAAACAGGTGCAGATAGAGCCGATAAGGTAACTAATTTACATTACAAACGTTACGAAGTAAACGTTTCAGATCATAGACCTATCTCTGCCGCTTTCGATTTACAAATCAAATCGATCGTTCCGGAAAAGAGATCTTTGGTATGGAAAGAGATTGAACAGAGTTGGAAAGGAGTAGAGAGGCAAGTTTTAGAGGAAGCGAAGAAGTATTACGAAGGGTTCTGAAACAACCTTCGAACGAACGGAAATATGAAGGAGCCGATGATCTCTATTGATGGATTCTAAGAAGAACAGACACTAGCTTTCCCCAATTTTCGCGCAGAATTTACGTTGTATAAACGAGTTTTCATCCTATCCTCTATATTTAGATTTTGCAAGTTGTATTTTTCGCTGTTGCAAGGTTTGCTAACGAGAACCGGTATTTCACGTCGAGCCAGTGTCAGTGAGTGTAAAGAGTGATAATCGTGACAACACTAGGGAGATAGATATACAACAAAGACGAAAAACAACAAATCGTAAACTTTAAACCAAACTATTCTACCCCACCTTTCCTTCCAACCCCCTTCATTCCCATGCTCGTATATCGGATCCGCTGCGAATCGATCTATCAACGGCGTCGGAAGATGCCGCGTGACGAATCCAGTTTGTCTACTTTGGACTCAACAGAAAGATTTTTCAATTTGTTTGATCAACTGGTAATCTAACTAATTGATCAGGTCTTGCATTCTTGCCTAACTCTACGTTTTCAAGATCTTGCTGTTCCAAACCTTGTTCTGCTAAAACTTGTTGTTTTTGAGAATGAATTGAACCTGGAAAAACAAAAACGTAAAGAAGAAGAATCAGCGTTTTGCCTGTGCAAAACTTCGTCAGGGAGATGCACTTACCTAGCGCGAGTGAAGTTGATCTGAATACATTCTGCCAGTGCTCGACTACGTCTCCTACAGCTACAGATCGCGTCGAATCGAGGGGTGAGAGAGTTAGTTGAATGAGCACGCGGGTTTGGTTTCGTAAGTCTGACAGGAAAGTAGTAGGCTTACCTTCTGAGCCACCTACTAGTACATGATACTTGTCCGAGTAACCTTTGTACAGTTCTAACAGGTTCTGAGAGTGTTTGAGGATTTGATGAAAGTGCTCGACTTGACGTTGTTTGTCTAGGAGAGAATTGATAGCTGATGGCGAAGGGGTTGTAGACGTATTGAGAGAGTTGGTACTAGCTCCTGGATAGAGTGATTGTCGGTAAGACATTGTCGCTCGAGTGGTCGAGATGAAAGGGAGAACGAGCGATTCAACGTCGCGCTCTCTTTCTCTCCACATTATTCACTCGAGTCAGTCGAGAAGATGTCAGACTCTATCAACGATTTGTTCGACACGCTCTCCCAAGTATGGGATTCGATAGTACCCGCCGAAGGATTACCAAACTTGCATCAACTACCTCATCAACTTCACGAAGCCCTGTTCGCCCCGGGAGGAGTGTTTGACAAGTTGACAAACGGTGGAACAGTACCTCTACCAGTACCTTCATCTTGGTTGGAGAGTGTTTCCTCTCCTCCTACTCCCCCTCCTTCTTCGATCGTTTCCCCACCTCGCTCTTCTCTCACTCCTCGATGGGTACAAGACGTGTTCACTCACTTGGCATCTCACCCTTACCTCTACACTCTAGCGACTCTATCCGCAACCACTGGAGCAACTTGTTATTACTCTCCTCAAACTTTGAAACCTTTACTCTCTCTAATCTTACCCGCTTCCGTCTTACCCGTACCGAAGAACCGTCCAATGAGGTTGTTACCTTCGACGACGAGTAACGGTCAACGTCACAACGGAGTAGCAGCAGAGATCAGGAAAGAAGCAGTTCTAGTCTTGGGCGCAGATAACTTTCAAGGTAGGGAAATCGCTTTGGATTTGGAAAAGAGAGGTTGGGTAGTCATCGCTACAGTCAGTGATCCCGACCAAGTCGACAAACTAGAGAGGGAAGGAAGGGGTTGGATCAAAGTACTAGTTTTGGATCCCTCAGAGGTAAGTCTCCCCGGTTTTACTCTCTTTCTCCCTTTTCCCAAAAACTAATCGTTTCTTTCGCCTGAGTGAAATAGTCATCATCAGTTTCACCATTCTTGCGTTCACTCTCTACCGCCCTGTCCCTTCGATTCCCACTCCACACTTCAGGAGATCCATTCTCTCGACCCTCTCACGCCCTCGCCCTCACTTCCTTAATCGATTGTCTCTCGCTCCCGCCTCCAAATTCTCCATCATCTCTGATCCCCCTCGAAGCGGTCGAACCGGATCAGATCAAGAAAGATTTGACGGAAAGGATCACGACGTTCATTTTAGTCACGAAAGGAGTTTTACCTTTTTTGAGAAACTCGAGTCAGAGACCTGGTGCTCCTACTTCAGTTTATTTACTCTTGCGTAAGTCTTCCATTTGATATCTCTCCATTTGAGGGAAGGGATCTTGTCTTTTTTGAACGAACAGAGTTTGCTTTCCCCTAAACAGTTCCCTCGATTTCATCAAACGTTTCATTACCTTTCGAATCTCTCAATTCATCCCTATCGAGTTCCCTAGAATCAATGTTCCATTCTCTCAGACGTGAACTGTTACTCTCTACTCCGAGGCCAAACTTGCAACTCTCGATCCTCCAAATCGGTTCATTTGAGCAACCTCCTTCTTCAATCACGAGAACTTGCACGACTTCTTCCTCTGAGATCAAACCTCTTCCTATTCGACTCTCATCACTTTACGCTCCAGCTTTGTCCCGTCGTCAACGATCGATTGCCTCTTCCTCTACAAGCTCATCATCATCGAACAAACGAACCTCCTTCCCTTCTTCTTCTTCTTCTTCCCTCTCTCGATTAACTCGAAAAGTGTCTCTACTCCTCCTACACCCTTCACATTCCCCCGTAATTTCTCTAACAGGTACTTCCTCTTGGACTTATTACTATTTGACGAATTTACCTCCGATTTCAATTTTGTTTGGAAATCATCGAATGATGGATTGGATCTTGTCTAGTAGGGAATGGTTGATCAATCGTTATGAACTTTTAACCATCAACAGAAGAAGAGGTAATCAATCACGTTTAGGAGGAGGAGGAGGAGGAAGTAGTGGTAGTGGTATTCCAGAAGTTTTAAAACCTGGTTCAAAAGAGAATAATAGTCCTCATCAAGTACCTACCAAAGATGGATTCTTTGTACCTAATTCAACAACAACTCAAGCTAGTGTCAGAGGAGGAGGAGGAGGAGGAGGAGGACAAAGTTCTGGATTTGTTTCAGAAGTTGAAAGTAGCAGTACTACTAGTGAGAGTGAGGATAGTTCTATTGAAGATTTAGGTGTTTCTACTGGATCCCTTAGAACTGGAGGAGATAGCGTTTATATGACTGGTAGTTTCGTAAATGTGTGAGCGAGCGAGAGATGGGTGGGTTAATTACTATTTTTTTTCTGGCTCTCTCTTCTCTCTCTTCGTATCTCGTCTCGTGTCTTCTCTTTCCTCTGTACATAATATGTCCTTGTGATTTTTCTGGCTCTTTCCAATCTGATTTGTAACCTGTGTGCTCCTTCTTCTCTCTCTCTCTCTCTCTCTCTCTGTGCAAAGCTCTAATTTTTTCCAATCAATTCGAGGTTTCGTCGTCTACCCAAAGTTTCCCAACTTGTTTCTCAAGTCTCTCATCTCCATCCTTCCACAACTCTTCGACTTGGTTCCAAACTTTCTCTTCAACTTGTTCTACCGTTCCTTCTGCACTAATTTCCTTCCAAACTCCTCCTCGTTCTCCTCCTCCTAGTTGTTTGAATTCTTGTTTGCCCATTTTTTCAAACACTTTTCTAACTTTTGTTTGAATTTCCAAAGTTTCGTACCTCTCTTGACCGAATCCAGATCTCAATTGACTAGTTTCTAGAGACAACGAGAGGAACAAGATCAAATCTGGTAAAGGTAATCCAATATCTGGTGATTTGCACCATTCCCAATTCAAACCCTTTTTCTCGGTGGAGGTGAGTGAGAGTCTACAGGGTCAGAATTCACTCGTTCTGACAGAGGAGGAGGAGGAGGAAGAGGGGTTTCTAACCTTGATGTGAGAGAAAGCGATTCCGGAAAATGCGTAACGATCACAAATTACTGTTGTACCTTCTATTAAATCTCTCTTGATTTCTTCCCTATACGAACAACAGCACACACACTCTCTATGTCAGTCGAGTTTTCTCGCGGTAGAAAAGAGAGAGAAGGAGGTGGGAAATTGAAAATAAAATAAAAATAAAAATTGGGTTTACGCTTTCTCCCAACGGTTCGCACTGAATAACAGATGAATCGCTTCATCTGAAAGTTTTGTATCTTTTTGCGTCAAGTAGTTGTTTATCAAGATTCCAGTCGAGGAAGTACGATCTAAGCTTAGAGAGAGAGAGAGAGTCAGTCAAGTTTCAAGAGTCGTCTCTCGTCTTTGAACGCGTCTCGGTTTGGTACCCCAAAAGTGATTCGAATGAAAATCTGACACTGGTCTCGTCCTCACACAAATTCCAACCAGTTGGAACGATCCATGCGTCCGTTTGATAGCTCGTTCAACCCTTTTCTCTCCTTCTTTCCATCTTTGACCAAAACGAGGAGAGGTGACAGAAGAACTTACCAGGGAATCCAATCTGTTTAACTTTCTTCCCTTGCCTCTCCAACCTTTGACCGAGTTTCTTGACTTGAGTAGATTTACCAGATCTGTCGAGTCCTTCAAAAATGATTAATGCTCCTCTCTTCTTTCCCGTTGTACTACTACATATTGTCGTTGTTGTTATTGAAGAAGAAGACATTCTCTCGGCGTTCAGAGGGTGAGAGATTCGTGAGATGGAGAAAGCAGAAAAGTGATCAAAGTGGGGTAAAGAAGAGCTCGTGGTTTCTGAGCAACGGTTTCGGATGAAGCTTGTGTTGAGTAATGTGATAACAACAGGATAAAGAAACAGCAGTAATAGTAAATAGTAGGTACGAAAAAAACAAAACAAAACAAAAAACTAGAAAACCCAAAATTCAGAAACGAAAAACAGCACTTGAACCTCCCTGCCCACCTACTCTACTGCGGTTTAATCTCCGCTACCACCACTAGTCAAAGTAGAATCCCAACCTTGAATACCGCCAGTCAAAAGTTCCAATTCATTCTTGATTGAAACCCTTGCTAAACCATCTATCTCTTTAGATAACAAACTAATCAATTTCTATACAGAATACACAACCATAAAAACAAGTCCTGGGTCAGTCTTCCGAAGTTAAGATGAAGTAAGCTAGAGGGAGAGAAAAAGAAAAAACTAACTTTTAATTTGGCATCGATTTTTAAAACGATTTCAGCTAATCCTTGACTTAACAATACTCCTCCTCCTCCTCCTCCTCCCGTTGCTGTTGTTCCACCGTTACTACCAATTCCACCTGTAGGTGTTCTGTACTGATGAGGAACATGATGTTGTTGGTTGTATTCCCCATTCATTCCTAAGTAAGTAGCGATTTTAGTATAAACTTGAATCAATAAATCACAAGTTGTAGTTAAAACTTCTAAATAATCCAATTCGAATGGCTAAGATTGTCAAATATCTCTCATAGTTTTTTTGATCAGCTTTGGAACTAGAAGAGTAACAAGAGAGAGAAAGAGAGCGAGAGAGAGAGAGAGTAGTAGTGAATTGTTTTTCTTACGATATTTGGAATGAATAGAGAACCAGTTTCAATTCCTTCTCCACCTCCGAATGCGAAATCTGCTCCTCCACCTCCACCACCTGATGATATATTACCACTACCAGTTCCTATACTACCGTTATTACCAATTCCACCTGAACTTGAAATACTGATCCCTCCTCCTCCTGCTCCAATTCCAATTCCAGAAGAAAAACTGGACCCGTCTGACGAAGAAGAGATAGTACTAGACCCTACAACAACAGGTTTGTTACTGTGTTTAGATTTGTTCGAATTCAATTTGAATAAAGATTTTTGACCCTAAAAAAAAAACGATTCGAGAGACATTAACATACTCTTCGTCTCATTTCTTAGCAACTCGGGATTGTAATCAAATCGAGAGAGAGAGAAAGAGAAGCTCGTAGTCACGATCTTACACTTTTTGAACCTCCGCCTCCGAGATTACCTGATGTTGTCCCTCCAATTCCTCCTCCTCCTCCTGCCACTCCATTGCCACCTAAACCTAGCCCAAATGCTCCTCCACCGTTATGATTAGAATTGATCAAGTTTCCAAATTTCTCTTCAGGGATTTGATCAAACTCTTGTAAAACGTTCAACAAACTTCTTAAAAATTCTCCTGCAGGTTGTTGTTGTTGATTGGAACTATAGTTATCTGATGCTGATGATGAAGAAGGAGGTAAGAGGGGAGATAGAGACATTGACAAGATTGTGAACCTAGTTGAACGAGATCTCATTTGATGATTTTGAAAATATTTCATCAATTCTTCTCTAGTTAAAAGTATCGTCTACGTAATATAGAGGCTTTTTGATATCAGCTCTACACATAAACGCACACACACGCAACCCACATACATACAAGAAGAAGAAGAAGAGAGAGAGAGATAGCCTGAGCCTTACGTTGAACCAATAAATTTTACCTTTTGAGAAATTTTTCAAATAATTCCAAGCGGTTAACCTTTTTTGGACCAATCCTTTCAAATGTTCCAAAGTAGAATTTGAACTCGGGGATGGTACGTTTGGGAAACTACCTGTAATCATCCCAACAGTTGTCGTCGTCGTCGTCGCAGAGGAGGAGGAGGAAATTGAGGAGGAAGGAGGAGGAAACATTCTAGATTCTGTTGTCGAGGTTGTTGGAAGAGGAGAATCAGGTGGAGGGAAATGGTTCGTTGGAGAAGTAGTACTAGTACTAGTAGTAATAGAAGGGGAAGGTAAAATGAAAGTGAACTCTTGAGTCGTAGTCTCGTCGTTGTTGGGAAGGGAAGGAGTTGGAGGTGGGATCGGATAAGAAGATTGAGATGAACGTGATAGCGATAGTTTGAACGCGGAAGACTACCAGTTTAGAAGGAATTAGCTAGATTAGATGAGAGATGAGAGAGAGGGGGAGGGGGGAGGGGGAGAAACGCTGTACTGTACCTTTCGACGTAACCGAGGGGGTCTGTTACTACTACTAGTGTCCATAAAACCCACCACCTTTTGACCCAATCGACGCGTAGTGAGCGAGAGGTGAAACTTCAAGAGAGAGTTCGATGATGTTGATCCCGACTCCTCTCTTCTCTCTCTACTTTGGACTCAAAAGAGAACTAGCAGGTCATGGTACTACAGAACAAACATAAGCAACTAGCTTCCAAACAGTACAAGAAATCTCACGGTATCCCTCTCAATTCATCATCATCATCGACAACGACAACGACAACAAATCGACCTCCTCGAGAGACTGGACAAGAGCGAGCACTGCGATTAGGTTCAAACGCTGACAGGTATGAAGAATCAGATGATGATCAGGAAGGTATTGATGGAGATCCAGACGAAGTAGACGAGGAATTGTTGGGTCAGTTTCTCTCCCTCTCGCTCTTTCACACACGAGACGGTCCACTGATGGGAGTGTCCAAGGGTTTTCAGCTCACAAGAAAGCAGAAGAAGAAGCATTACAAGATTTCTTATCGAAACAACAAACTAAATTAGCTTCAACAAGTAATCGAGAAAAACTCGACGACAAAGACGAAGACGATATAGATGATTCTTTCTCTCATTTACGGATAAACAACTCGTCATCTTCAAACAAGAAAGGTAAAGTAGTAATGACGGATAGTAGAGACGCCGAACTACTGAAAGGAATCGAAGGGGAAGCTAGAAGAGCTCAAGCTATTAGAGGTTCGTTTCTCTTTCCCTCTCTCCTTTTGCTTTTGTTAGGAGAGTTCTAGCCCTGACTTTCCTCTTTGAATCGAGAATAGATTTGAAAGATCGTTTCTCTGTCCCCTCTTCTCCACCTTTCTCGACAATAACTTCTTCAGCTCAACCTTTTTCGAAATCGAAATCTTCCTCCTCCTCCTCGTCTCAACCTAGGAAACCACCTCCTCTACCAGGAATGAAGAATGCTGAAGAACCTAAACGAGGCGGAGAAGATTTCCTAGATTCTCTACTGTGAAAAAAAAAAAACCATTTCGAACAAAAGAATCTTTGTGAGAGAGGTAGTATGTAGTAAAGAAAAAAAGAGAGGCTGCTTTTTGTTATCTATGAGCTTCTCCCAATCAAAGATGTTTTGGAGCGTCTATCTCTCTCTCTCTCTCTCCCACACACACACTCTGAACCCGCTACGACAACAAGAGGGTGATAAGAAAAAGATTCAGAAAGTTTCAATTGAGATATTTTGATTCAGGACAAACAAAGAGAGAGAGAGAGAGAGGGAGATCACTAGATAAGAACAACACCCGAAAGAAGAGAGAGAGAGCCAGGTCCGAAAGCAACCAGATATCAAAACAAAAAAGGCGGACGGCAGAGAGAGGGGAGAGGAGGAAGAAAAACGAAAAAAAGGTAGAGAGAGAGAGAGAGAGACGAAGACGTGGGTATTCATATAAACATGATAAGAGGGTAAGATAAGTGCAATGCCTGCAATGATAGAAGAAACGAGGGTCACTAGAAAGCGAATCCATGATCTCTACGTTTTTGTCTAAATTTGATCGTTGGACTTCCAGGTCTCTCTCCAATAATGCCAACCAAATCTATCGGTTCAGGGTTCCATGAAGCTGAAGTAGTAAACTTGTTGCTTGTTGTTGTTGTCGATTGAGAAGCTGGGTTCGTCGTAGTAGGTAAGGAAGTAGAATAAGCAGTTTTTGAACGACGAGGAGGTGAAACGTCGAATTGGAAACTGGAAGGTTTAGTCCTAGTCGGCGGTTGTTTAGAAGTGGAAGTGAAGTAGGAAGCGTCGAGTTGGAAAGGAGGGATCTCTAGTTTGGGTAAATGAATTTTCCTCCGAGAAGCGATTCCGAAATTTAACGAAGTAGGGACCTTTGAAGGGGAAAGAGGTTGATTCGTAGAGTCTTCTTCTTCGTCTTGATCCCTAGATGTCGAGTACTCGTCGGAGTAGTCTAATGGAGTAGAGAGAGGTGAACAAGAGTTCGAGAGGGATGAAGAAGAGTAGTCGGATTCGAGGGAAGGAGTAGAGAGTGAAGATGAAGAAGTGGTAGAGGAACCGTAAGAGACGGCGGTGTGGAGTTTTCCAAAATATCCTCCTGATCCTACTACTACTCTCTTTGATCTAGCGGGTGAATCAGTCGGACTGAGGTAATTCAACGCTTCAGTAACTCTGTCCATCTCTTCCTCCTCCTGGTCCCGTTTCCTTGACTGCTGCGGTCGTGGGTGTGTAGCAGAAGGGATAGTGTCTAGTAGATCTTGGTCATCCAATTGAGACGTCTGTTTGCTGTTGAAGTAATCCATGTGGGAGGAATCGGATGTTGTTTTCGAACAGTTACCGAATGGGGTTGGTGAATTTGGGCGAGAACCACAGAACTGGGCTAAGAAAGTGGGTAAACTAGTTCCGTTGGTCATTTTGATGTGAGCTCTTGTCTCCTCGAGAGAGTGTGATAGGAGGAGGGGAGGAAGAGGGTAAAGGGAGGGAGGAGAGGAAGAAACTCACGCGGCCTTCTTTCCGGGAAAAATTCCAATTAGACCGTGGTAGCGCTTCTAAATCAGGTGCTCTTTTCGGTAAATTCCGCTTTGACTCGAGGAGGGAAAAAGAGGAGAAAGCTCAGAATGTGTTTGTAAAAGAAGAAGAGAAGAAAGAGAGAAGAGGACAGAGGGTGGCACAGTAACCCTCTGAAAACCAGGGTCTTTCTCCAGTTTCAAGGTTGCGAGGGTCGACTCTGCGGAGAGAAAACTTGATGAGCGCGGGACTCCTTTCTCCTCTCGCGTGCGTGTTGACCGAACATTCTCCTCTTTTGTAGTGAACACTCGTGAGCGACAGTAGATCCCTTAGCTTCTCTCCGACTCTGGTGGCATCGTCTAAAAACTCTACGAGCTTTTTCACTTTTGAGCTTGTATTGAATTCAGTCGCTGAATCCAGTCCTGTTCAGAGCTTTTCCTTGACAGAGAAACGTTCGAAAGCCTATCGTCGTATGCGACTCACGATTCGAAGATCGCAGGAAGAACGCGGAGAGCGCTGGGGAGCGAGCGAAATGATGAAGCTCGACGAATCGACGACTCGCTTTTTCGTTACGGATTCGTATCTTTCCCTTGACGATAACGGAAAGCTTCTAGATACAGATTCTTTGAGCTTCTGCTATGGATGGATGTATCCCGATACGTAAAAGCTCTCTCTCCCTCTTTCACCGAATGTTGGAGAAAGAGACGTAAAGAGATTTTTGATCCTTGAGAAGGTGTCGAGAAAGCTTTGCCAGCCGAAAGCTTTTGAGCGAAGGAGTCAACGTGCTTACTAGTAAACGTGCTATTTGACATCTAGTAGTGTTAAGAGTTTAAAATTTAGCGTGTGCTTTTCATTTGCGAGGAAGGGTTACAAAAGAAAGAACGCTAAGCTCGCAAGTGCAAACTCGACTCACGACGACGGTAAGGTCACGGCCGTTTCAAGGGTGAAGGTAGGTTCATAGTCTCTCGTGATACGAGTTTGTTCCGGATCGAGTTGAAGCACCGAAACCACGGGAACCGTCTAGAGAACAAAAAAGAATCAGTTTTCCTATTTTCCTCCTTTTTCTGGACGATTTCGCATCTAATACTCACAACGGAAGGGCGTCTTGGTGCTGGCACAGAACGCGGGAGCTAGGAAGCGCCGAGCATGCAAATCTCGGGCTCGTCCTCGCACATGCGTGAGAAGTTGCTAGAATTGCGCTCCTAGCTTTTCGTTTTCGTTTCGCTTTTGGGTTTTGATTTTCGTTTCTCTCTTCGCTCGAGCATGTCTCGCTCAATCGAACGACTGCATTACATTACAGACTTCTCTATCTACCAACACCTCAAGCAGCACTTAGAGAGGATAGTCACTTGAGGTGGTTTAGTTGGGAAGTTGCACTGGTAGAATTTTCTCGGATTTGCTGCAGAATCCTCTTCTAACCTTTTTCACGTCTTTCTTTTCTGTATCTCTCATCTCTCTCACACCCACCACACATTCAACTCATGCGTGTTCAATAACGCTCTGTTCCCCGTCCTCTCTCGCTCGCGGCTAGTCTCGCCTTGTCCTAGTCCTTTTGACAGCACACTTTCTTGCTGCTGCTACTGTTTAGGTGTGGGTTAAGAGGGACTCTCCCAAAGAGATTTTCGAAAAGAGCTTTTCGCTGTCTGGAACTTTTTCTGAAAACCCGAGTCTCGAGAGCAGCTCGATCACCCTTTCAGAAGAGAAGCGTCGTAGCAGAAACAACGTTTTTTTCAGAAGATAGGCGCTGTTGGGGACGGTGGGCAGGCAAAAGCAAATGCCTCGAACGTGGCGAACGTCGAGCTACGACCAGAGTGAACGGTGAGGGAAGAAAATTGTTCACTCAATTTCTACACTTCCCGGAGTCACTCAGCTCTAGTCGTTCGCTCAAGTTCTCTCTTTTATCGCTCTCGACTAGTCTCTAAAGGACTTTCCCATCCCTCGCACTCGTGCGTTTGAATTTGGTTTTTCGTTCGTTCCTCACCGCCAAATCTCGCTGTCTATCAATTTGCGAGATTGATCAATCCCTTCCATCTGCACTTTCCCTCAACGTCAGTCTTTGGCAATCGCTGGTCCTCTGAGCTCGCTCTCGAAGCCTGACCTCGGCAATTTGCAGACGTGGTGTGGATTGGGTGAATTACTTTGATTTGAAACAAACTGAACAACTGAAGAAAACAATACACAAAGAGAGAGAGCCTTTAGGAGATTCAGGTATGTACTAGTTGAGACCCTAGTTGTTGAGGATATAGAGCGACAACGCGGCGGCCGATCCAGCGAATCCTACGACGGAGAGGGCCGACTCCTTAGAGAGACCTCCCTCGATCCATCCGAGACCAGCGGCAGCGATATCGAGGATGTCGGAGATGAGGTCAGCCTCTGATGAAGAGGAATTGAAGGAAGCGATGGTGGAGCAAGTGGAGGTGGGTTGAGCGGGAAAAATGAAATGAAAAGAAAAAATTGTAGAAAGTGTGTAAGTATTGCGATGTCACTCTGGCGCAGGCCTAGAGAGATAGTGTACTTACGGACAGCACGGGTAACGACAGCAGCGGTGGAATCACGCATCAAAAGACCGAGGACGATATCACGGGCGGCAGTGAGACGAACGGCGATGGCGAGCTCAGAAGCATCTCCAGGTTGGGTGGTGTTGTGACCGACGGAGACGGAAGCAGTAGCTCCGCCGGGGCCAGATCGGGTCGAAGCACCGAAACCTCGGGAACCGTCTAGAGAACAAAAAAGGGATCAGTTTTCCTTTTTTCCTCCTTTTTCTCGACGATTTCGCATCTGATACTCACAACGGAAGGGCGTCTTGGTGCTGGCACAGAACGCGGGAGCTAGGAAGCCTGCTAGACCAGTTCCGATTTTCTGGGGACGCGTAGGAGAGAGAAAGAGAGCAAAAAGGAGTTAAGTTTCGAGTTTTTCGGTATTTTCAGAGGAAAGAAGGGATAGCTGCGGCCGGGACTCACGATGATGGAAAGGAGCTACAATACAGGTCAACAGAAACGAGTAGGGGGGTCAGCCAGAGATCGAGAGACGCTTTGCCGTTGAGCGAGATGGAATCGAAAAAGAGGAGAAATTAAAGTGGGGGTCTTGCTTCCACCGCGACAATTCTCCTCTTTGAACCACCAAGCCAAGTGCTTAATGGAATGTAGACTCACGTTAACCGATCGTTGGTGAGTTCGGAGGGTGAGCCAGGAAGAAGGGGATGAGAGTCCAGACATTGTTTCTAAAGAAGGAGGGGAAACGTCAGCGCTCGCTGCAACGACACGTTCGAGTCGACCGTAAGGTCTAGGTAGGCTTACGAGGTAGTTTGGGTTGGGTTGAAGGGTGTTTGAGGAGAAAAGTTTCGAGTAAAGTGAAGTGTGAAAGAGAGAGAAACAGAGAGAGGAACGGGGACAAGTCTTTAGCAAGGGGGGAATCGTAACGTCAAACCGATGACGCGGTTTCAATTTTCGCGCATACATTTTGCGACTAATGCTACATCTCGATTACAACAAACTATTTAACTTGAGCTATCTTCCTCTTCCTCATCTTTCGTTTCATCGTAATCGATCCTCGTCGTTCTCGTCGATCTCTTGAAATACGGTGATAACTAGAATGTCGATTGACATCAGCAACGAGCGGCAACGGAGCGGATTCGAAAAAGGAAAACTCACGACAGCTCGGTCCGACACCTCGATTTTCTCTTCTTCAAACTCAAGCTCTTCTTTGACACCGGCTTCTTGCGTGACTACTGCAGCCTCTATCATCGATACTTTCCATTCCGTCGAACTCTCACTCTTCTTGGATCGTTTTCGCTTCGGTTTTTCATCCTTGACTGCAATTTCTCCCTCTTGATCGTTCAGCTCTTCTTGAGTGTCCTCATCCTCCTTCGCTTTCTTCTTTCTCTTCCCTCTCGCTTTTGGCGTCACGAGTCCTTCCGGTAGTATCTGCACTCGATCAACGACTGCTGAAGTCCTTCCTCCGACTGTGACGAAAGAGACGGTTGAAGTCGTTCCGTCGGGCTACAGAGAGATTCCTCAGTCAAGATCTTCAAGCTCTGGTAAGGGAGGTGAAAAACCCACGAGAACAAATTCGTTTTGAACTTTCTTTCCTTTGTTCCATCTCGCAGAAAACAACCAAGTCGAAGGGAACCGAGCTGCGTCTGCGTCCGCTCCTACTGCTGTGTTTGTCACAACTTGAATCTGTGCGTGTAAAGTAGCGAGTTGATCTGTCGAGAGAGCTGAAGCTGGATGCGAAGGATGAATCCTAGATTGGTAAAGAATCTCATCGACCATGTAATTCCCAATTCCACAAAGGGGACCGTTCTGATCTAGTAGTACCGCTTTGATAGGAGCATGTCGTTTCAGTAGAGCCGAGTTGAGTTGATCGAGAGGTGGCATGTTGAGGTAAGGATCTCTACCTAGTTCACTCAGAGGTTTGACATTTTCCAATTCTCCTTCTTCGGAATCGACCAATTTGATCCTACCTAACCTCCTAGGATCACAGAACGCCCATTCACTTGTTGTTCCATCGTCTGCTCGGAAAGTCAAACAACACTTCATGTACTTCGGAGGCCATTCTTGATCGGCAGAGTTCGAACGAGGAACTCGATAGACCGGGGACGGCTGACCTCGAACGTGAGCCATCCCCGACATCCCAAAGTGAAAGATCGGATGAGGTGCCGACGATAGAACCATCTGAGAGGGTGATTGTAAGTTTCGCAAGAAAGATGGTTAAAGTCGAATTGTGGAAAAGCTCACGTAAAAGTTCTTGCCGAGTCGTTTCACCGCTTTGACGGTCTTGTTCTCTATCGCTGTGGCCTACAGATCTCAGCTAGAAATCGGATTAGCAGCAGCCCTAGTGACTGAAAGGGAAAATTCCGAATGACTTGCGAAAGTAGCATGAGTACATCCAGAATAGACTATAGGGTCATCGTTCGTGACTACCGCTGCGATCCTTCTGCCGACAGCAGCTCTACGATGTCCTCGGAAAGTGAGTCAGCTTGATCCCCGTCGCAAACAGAGGAAGGGAAGAGGGACAACAAATTACCTTTCGAGGCGAGATCTCGCTGCTTCGACTTCAGGTAGCTCAGGCATACTTCTCAACCTTCTATTATTGATCAGGACGCTCTCAACCGAGTCTTCGGAGCCAATCTGTGAGTTGCAGAGGGAGCGAACGAGGCGGTGAAAGTAGAGGAAAGAGAGAGAGAAAGAGAAAGGGAGGAAGCTGGATCTGCTACTGTTGCTCTGAAGATCGGGTATGTCCGTTTCGTACTTTGTAGCTCGCCGAGCAGGAGGTGAGAGGTTGTTGGTAAAGGGAAACTTACGAAGTCCGATTCGCGAAGGTTACTCTCTCTCCATACACTCACTCTCATCATAGAATAGCTCGCAGATAGAAGCAGTACGAGGACAAAAGCTCGGATAATAAATCTCACGAGAAGGGCCAAGAGAACAGTTCGAAACCAAAGTCTCTCCTTCGAAAGCCGTCATCCGAATCTCCTACTCTCCGACTCTTCGTCTCACTGAATCCAACCTAATTCGACAACAAAGGGAACAACAGTCGGAACAGAGGGAAGGTCATGTCATTGTATGGCCCCTCGTACCAACCTCGGAACAAGTTGAGGAGGGAAGGGATAGAGAGGACAGTTCTACCACCTCTGCCGGGAGGACACACTTACTCGGCAGCTTACACGTATGCGGGAGTAGGTCACACGGGATACCAGAAGTCAAGTTCGTCGAGTGCGAGCATCTTGACTGGAAGTACGAGAGGAGGAGGCGGGTTACTCTCGGGTTCTTCAACAGCTATAGGTTCAACGGGAGCGAGAGTGAGAGAAAGGATAGAAGAAGTGAAGGAGAGACAGAAAGAGAGGAGAGAACGGCATAAAACGAGAACTAGACCAGATGAGATTCAAAAAAGTAATTTGGTGGTCGATGCAGACGGAGTCGCTCACGACAGCGAATGTGAGTTCTCCTTTCAGAAACGACTTTGTGTGTAGGATTCAGCTGACACAGAGTGTCCCCGTAGACGTTCAATTCAGGACGGCGACACCGGTTCACGTCCAAGCGAGAACAGCTCGAAGAAATCGAAGAGAAGTAGAAGGAATCCCTAACGACGACGACTCGGCTTCATCAGCATCTTCTTCATCGGTATCCTCGCAAGGAAGTGGTTTCCAATCGTCCCCTTACACCTATCAGTCGACACATCGAACGACCTCCACTTCGCAACATCACCACCACCATCATCATTCTTCAGCTCTGTACCCTCCGACTCGTTCAGCTATCCCGGGCTATCTAGCGACACAGAATGGAAGGTCTTCACTTGAAGGAGGAGGATTGACAGTACCAAGAGCGCCAAGTCCAGCGAAACGTTCTAGTAACGAATACGATCGTTCGTCTCTCGATCGGGGAGGTTCGAATTCTTCGTTACGACCTTCAGCATCTCGGTTGAGACCAACAGGAGGTCAACAGTTCTCGACTTCATCTTTCCAACCTCCAGCAGCGTTCAACCCTGTCCCTCCTTCGATGCAACTCTCTGCGAATCAACCGCCTCTGCGAAACGCGACTTCGATCGCTCAACTTCCTCCCCTCAGTTCAGGCGACACACATTCCCTCACTTCCTCGACTGCTCGTTTATCTCTCGGTACAACGAATCCGAACGAATCAGGGTACAATAAATTCGCGAGAAGTGACAAACAGAGAGGGGAAAGGACAGAAGGAAACGTTTTAGATGCCGGCGTGCACGGAATGAAACGAAGTTGGGACGGTTTCAAATTGGATATGAGGTTCGGAGCCCACAAAGTCGGAAAGAAGGTTTCGAGGAAACTCACTACAACTTTGAACGTTTAAAAACACTCAGACTCGGCTCCACTCTATCACTCTCAGTCTCATCCTCATTCCAAAACACATTCCGCACCTACACAGCATCACTTCTATCTGTTCGTATCAGCAGTTACGCCCTCGCATCTCTCTCAGCTTTGCAAGCCAGCTTTTCTTTCTACAATTTACCTGAATTCGCTTTCTTCTCTACGATACCTCTTCCCGTTCTCTCTCTCGCCTATCTCTTGCATTTACCTGTTGATTCCCAATATCCCTCTTGTCGGCCCTCCCTTCCCATTCCATTCCTCCCTTCTTCCGCTATTTTCTCTGGTTATATTCTCTGTTTTCTTCAATTTTTCCTGTTTCAAGGTAGGACTAGACAGTGTAGATTAAGAAATTGATATCAACGTTGATACCCGTGCACACAGCTTGACAAAGCAAATGAAAGTTCCGAGGATTTTCTTTCAGGCGAGAGATTACGTGATTGATTTCGACTTGTTCTTTGCTTTCTCTCATCACCCTTCGCTCGAAAGATGTCGGCCCGAGCAGTCAGGAGCTCAGCTAGACTAGTGACGCGAACGAGACCTTTCCACACTTCTTCAACACCTCGTTCTCCTTTGACTTCTGCCCCTCATCTCCGAACCGATGCTTCAACCTCTTCCTCAACTTCGAACGGAAGACCGAATGGCTCGAACCCAGCAATGAGCTTCCCGTGTGTAGACCAGAACGAGATTAGGACAGCTAGGTTGTTGGAACAACGAAGCAAGGAAGCTTCTCTTTCTTCCCTCTCCCCAAATTCTTCTCCAGCTTCTTACAACACTCTCGGCCCCTCTCCTACGACAGAATCAACCTCAGCCTCAGACGATCCAGAAGGTCCCGAGCCGGCATACGCCAACGTCGTTTCTGGGTACCAAACGTACCACCATCCTCATCCTTTCCCTCTCGATTACGGTGGACACCTCCCTTCGTTCTCTCTCGCTTACGAAACCTGGGGAACTCTCAATGCCGACAAATCGAATGCAGTTCTCCTCCACACTGGTCTTTCAGCATCATCTCACGCTCATTCAACTTTGGAAAATCCTGCAGAAGGTTGGTGGGAAAAGTTCATCGGACCTGGGAAAGCACTAGATACCGATAGGTTCTTCGTAATCTGTACGAACGTACTAGGTGGATGTTATGGTTCGACAGGTCCTTCTTCTTTGGACCCCTCAGACGGACAACCTTACGCAACTCGGTTCCCAATCGTTTCGATTTTCGACATGGTCAGGGCACAATTCGAGTTGTTGACGAGTATGGGAATTGACAAGCTGGCGGCGAGTGTAGGAAGTAGTATGGGAGGGATGCAAAGTATTGCAGCGGCACACCTGGAACCTGAGAGAGTTGGGAAAATCGTTAGTATTAGTGGAACTTCGAGAAGTAGTCCGGCTAGTATCGCTATGAGGCACGCACAACGTAGTGGTGAGTCCTTACCACCTCTCCGACTTCCGGTTAAACAAGGTGTTCGTGTGCTGACTCGGAAACTTTCGAACCAGTTTTGATGGCGGATCCGAATTGGAAACGAGGGTTCTACTACGACGACTTGCCTCCGCATACCGGTATGAAACTCGCTCGCCGTACGTTTCTCACTATTGTTTCCCTTCTCTTTGAAGCCAAGACTGACCCAAGTTTTCGAATTTTTTGCTTTTCCAGAAATCGCAACAATCACGTACCGTTCAGGACCGGAATGGGAACAGAGATTCGGTCGACGGAGGAGAGATCTCGCCAGTACACCCTCGATCTCGGAAGACGTTTCAGCTTCTCATCTACCATCTCCTCCCGTTCTCTGTCCCGATTTCCTCATTGAAACTTACCTAGATCACCAGGGGGAACAATTCTGCCTCAAATACGATGCCAACTCTCTCATCTATGTCTCGAAAGCCATGGATCTCTTCGACATGAGTCAAGACGCCCTCGACGACCTCGAAGCACGTAAAGTCGCTCGAGATGCCGGGAAAACTCCTTCCGACGCTCTTTGTCCCGTTCCTCCACCTCCCGCCTCCCGTCAGATCCAGAAGAACAACAAGGCGGCGAAAGCATTCATCTCTTCCCTGCCGTCTTCTCACGCATACCTCCCTTCTCTTACGAGTGGACTCTCGAGACTTCGTCGACACCCTACCCTCGTCATCGGAGTTCAAAGCGACACCCTCTTCCCGATCGAACAACAACGTGAACTAGCTGAATGTCTCAAGGCGAATGGTAACCCCAACGTCGTTTATTACGAATTGAATCAACCTTGGGGTCACGATACTTTCCTTCTCGATGTAACGAACGTTGGAAGTGCTATCAATGGATTCTTGTCAGCTTCTTTCGGGAATGGAAAATAGGGGGATGATCGTCTCATTGTCGTCAAAAGCATTTGAACCTATCCTATATCGTATCCTTTTTTGTTGTAGAATCGAAAAGAAGTTATCATTTTGCCGAATAAATCTATTCGATCCCTTTCAGGGGACTTTCCTATGCGACTCCCTCCTGTTTCTGAGGATACTAGTATCGACGAGAGACTGCTAATACTTCAATACGAGAAAATTCCAAGGTGTGAGACACGACAATGGTATCAGCGAGAGAGCGAGACGGAGAATTCACTTCGGAGCACCTTCTCCTCTCGCTTCACCTCCAACTCTTCATATCCGGTCTCGCGAATTCCCTACCAGCATTCTTCCGAGCTCGTTGCTCTCTCCCTCCTGTCGCACGCCCCTCGCGATTCTCTATTCTCGAAATCTCTAGCTCCACAAACCTCATTCCCTTCATTCCCTTGATCTCCTGACCTCCTGGCGACATCTCCCGGCTTGCGTCTCAAGCACAAGTATCACTGGAACTCTCAGATCCCACTCCCTGTACCGTCCCCGATCATTCGTCAACTCCTCTTCACGCCATTCCTCCTCAACTGACTACTTCTTCTCTCCCCGCTTCGAGGCAACGACGACGAGCAACCGAGTCTCCCGTAGCGGAAGAACCTTCGAGTCCACAACGCAAGAAGTTGAGAACCGATCTCCCTGAACATCTCCCTTCAACTTCAACTTCTTCTTCCTCAACTTCTTCCCTTCGTCTCACTTCCACTTCCCCTCTTTCTCAAGCCGATCCCGAACTCGTTCCTCAAACTTCGAGTCTCGCTTCGACATCAACTGAAAGAGAGAACGATATGGTTTCCTCTGGAGTACCGATCTTGGGTGCTCCGACTTCTACGACCTCGACAACGAATGGACACTCGACCTCAACTTCCGAATCGAATGGACACTCGAATGGGTTCGCTCTCAACGGTAACGGGAATGGTGCTAGCACAGCAGTGGACATGACAGTCTCAGATGGGAAGGAGCTGGATTCGTCGCAGTACAGAGGAGAGGAAGGATTCGTACCTTTGTGGGAAGGAAGTAATTTCGATCGAAGAGAATTCGTCAGACTTGCTCTTCAAGCTTTCCAAGATATGGGCTACGGGTCAGTCTAGATACCCTCTTCGAAGCATATTCGAGCTGGAGAGAGAGAGAAAGCTGACGATTCGTTTCTCTCTCGAGATAGAAATACTGCAGCAACGCTTCAAGCTGAATCCGGCTTCATTCTCGAAGATCCAGCAGTAGCTTCATTCAGGCAATGTGTTCTTTCAGGTCGGTGGAAGGAGGCTGAAGAGATGCTGCCGAGTCTACCTCTTGAGAGACCTGAGAACTCGACAGTGCGTTCTCTCTCTATTCTTCTTCTCTCTGGGTTCCAAGCTGATGGCTGACTTCGTCCTTTCACCAGCCTATCCTATTCGCTATTCGACAGCAAAAGTTCTTGGAAGCTATGGAGATGCAGGATACGAAACGAGCTCTAACGATTCTACGGAACGATCTCTCCGGACTCAATTTCGATTCAGATCGGCTGCACTTTCTCTCGAGGTGCGCTTTTGCCTTTCCGTCGTCATCTCTGACATACCTTGAACTGACTAGAATCAATTCTTCGGTTAGTCTCGTGATGTGTTCTGAAGCAGCTGAACTCAGAAGACGAGCTGTTTGGGATGGTGCGAACGGAGAATCGAGACGCAGACTTCTCGTCCATCTA
The DNA here is from genome assembly GCA_010758995.1 of Sporobolomyces pararoseus. Classification (NCBI taxonomy): domain Eukaryota; kingdom Fungi; phylum Basidiomycota; class Microbotryomycetes; order Sporidiobolales; family Sporidiobolaceae; genus Sporobolomyces; species Sporobolomyces pararoseus. The sequence continues at coordinate 1,307,382 of RSDY01000005.1, read as the reverse complement.
CAAAGTGAGTTCCTTCCAACGATACCAGTTGCCGCCAGCGTATTGACACGAAGCCTCCCAAGCAGGTTTCGTTTCGCCTACTGTTATGCTTCCTCAGCGACGACTCGGTACTCTTCTCGCACAGGCGCAAGCTCATCAACAACGACATCACGCTTTCCCTTCCGCTTCTACCGAACCTTTCTCCCTACTGGTCGATGCAGAAGCTCAAGCTACCGAGACTTTCCCTGCTCATACTTCCCGAATCCTTCGAGAGCACACCGACGAAGTTTGGCGTCTAGCATGGAGTCACAACGGAGAGTTTCTCGCAACAGCTGGAAAAGATAAGACTGTCATCATCTGGAGTGTCAAGGTGAGCCTGATTTACTATTGGAAGCGCTTTTCTCGGCTGACCTTCAACATTGCGAGTGTCAGGAAAACTTCGCCATTCACAAAGTTCTCGGTCCTCATTCAGATCCAGTATCTTGTCTCGCTTGGTCTCCAGATGATTCGATCTTGCTCACAGCTGCAGAATCAGTTATCAAGATGTGGAGTACGCAATCTCTCGAAGCTATAGCTACTCTCTCAAAACATAGTTACCCGATCGGAGCTCTCGCGTGGCTACCGAACGGTCTCGAATTTGTTTCGGGTGGTATGGACCTCAAAGTCTTCTTCTGGGTGAGATCAGCTCTCGTCCACTATTCTTGATCTTGGAGCGAACTGACTCGAAAACTCGAATCGATTATTGGTTCAGGATTTGAGTGGGAACGTTACTTCAACTCTACCTTCTTCTCCGACTCGAGTACTCGACCTAGCTGTCACGCCGGATGGATCAAAGCTTGTCTGCGTCGGTCGAGCAGACACTACTGAACCTCATATGATTCCCTCAAGGCAAAGTTCTAGGAGTGCTACTCCTCAAATCCACCTCACTGCACCGCTAGGAGCTAGACATGAGAAACGTATCTCCGTCTACGATCTAGTCAAGAAGGAGCTGCTCTAGTAAGGAACTCTCTTTTTCTTTCAACTTTGTCTCTTCCTCCAATATTCTGATTTAATTCCGTTTTGTTTCTCTTGATCGTGAATAGCGAAGTAGTACAGCCTTCAGAACTGACATCGGTAGAGATCTCAAAGGATTCCAAGTATGCTATCGTCAGTCATGCACCGAAAGTGAGCCATCTCTTTCCTAATTTTTTCCCTATATCCCAACCCTCCCAATCGGATCACTCATCTAGTTGTCTTCTACAGGAGATACTCTACCTCGAACTCGAGACTGGATCGATTATTCGCAAGTTTGAAGGGCATGACCAAGGACAATACGTCCTCAGGAGCTGTTTTGGAGGTGCTACTGAAAATTTCATCCTCAGCGGCAGTGCAGGTGAGGGCCTCCTCCGTCCTCTTCGGCGCACTATCAGCTTGAGACTGACTAGCTATCTGACTACGTGCAGATGGCAAGATCGTCGTCTATCATCGAGACACCGGACGACTGCTTTACAAACTCTCAGGTCACGATGTCACGACGGTAAACGCAGTCGCTTGGAACCCTGATCCCTCTCGAGCGATGTGGGCGAGTTGCTCAGATGACAGAACCGTTCGAATTTGGGAAAGAGGGCCTTCTGAAGGAGACGAGATTGTCCCGAGAAGGAATCGACTTCAAAGGTTGTCTCAATCTTGATCCCGCTCCTACCGAGATTTTCTCCCTCTCTCTCTCGTCCTTGTTCGTAGCTCTACTCTTTGCTCTACATCGCTCTATTCACTCGACCATTATTCACACTCGTCAATCATTCGCATTCCCCTCGTTCTAACCATCCTTCTTTTCTTCGCAACCTCTTCCCTTCCCCTAGTCGCTTACATATCTCGTCATAGTCGTTCTCCACCTCTGGTCTCTCCATTTTCGTTCTTCATGATGTTGTAGTTACACACGACCCTTGTTGTTACCTCGTATTCATTCTCGAGCTTTTACCACCTTTTTGTTTCGTCTTCTCTCTGTATTGCAATTCCTTTCGCTTCCTTGCTGTTTCACATGTTGATGATAGATCGACGATCAGAGACACTTCTTAAAGCTCCGAGTTGAACGAAGGCTCTACTCTATTTGGTCTGGAATTATCGAGGTGAAACTTTCTATCCCCTCGTTTCCCTTGACTGTCTCCTCTTCCCTTCCCTTCTCTTCTCTTTCTGATGGCTTGGCTTGACTACCGACGTCTCTGCCTACTCCTCCTAGCCCTGGTAGTAGCAGTCCGAGGTCAACAACAACAACAATCACAGTCTTCAGTCGCAAACAGAATCTCAACTTCTTTTCGACCGACCCCTTCAACCACTTCTCTCAACGCGAACGCTACTCGAGCACTAGGCGATCTTCGATCTATCGTCTCCGTACTTCACACAGCACTACCTTCCAGTACACTCTCCAGCTCAGCTTCAGCCTCTCCTTCGATTTCTGAAGCTCCTCACGCCGGACGTCCGAAACAACTCGACACCAAACTCGATCCAACTTTCGGAGTACTCGGTGGTTTACTGATCGTATCTGGATTAGCGATCGGTACTGTAGGAACACTTCACAGGAGGTGAGTCGCTGCAAATTGAATGAGCTTTTGCATGAATGTGGTGCACCATTTTTTTGCTAATACTCTTCCTTTCTCTTGGGATCGAATCACAAACAGATCAGGTGTCTTCCTAGCCGGAACTTACGCAGGTTCACTCGTAGTTGGACTACTCATAGTCAAATTCGCGTTAGCAGACAAAGAAAGTCCTCCCAGATCAGCAGTAAGTTCTCACCTCTGTTTGTTGATTGAAATCGGATCATCCTCGATCGTCCTAACCCACTTTCCCACACTCTCTCTCTCTCTCGCTATTCACAGATCCGAGGAGTCCTCTTACTAGCAGCTCTAATAGCTGGTATAGTCGGTGGAGGGTTCTGTTACTTGTTCCACAAAGCAGGAACTCTTCTCCAATCTTCTCTCGCCGGTTTCCTACTCGGTTCGACTCTCCTCTGTGTAAGAAGCGACTCCCTTATCAGACCTGTCGGACTTCGTTACGTCCTACTACTCGGTAAGCTGTCCCTTCCACTAGAACCTCTCGAATCAACGCTAACACCGGTGGCGCGTCTCTAATTGCAGGACTTACCGCGTCTTTCTTTGTCCTCTCTTCGATCCCAAAGCTCTCACTTGTACTAGTTCTCGTATCAACCTCAATCTTGGGTTCTGTAGCGGTAGTAGTCGGAATCGATTGCTTTACGACAGCAGGACTGAAGTGAGTTTTCTTTCTCGGTGGTTGAAGGAGATTCCGACCGGCTGACCGAGTCCGAGCACGTTTTTGGATCCTCTCTTTCGCAGAGAGTTCTACGTTTACAACTTCGGCTTCAACACCCTCTTCCCGAAGCTACAAGGCCACTACGTGAGTGAAGTCCTTCCGGTCTTTCCGCTCGTTCCTCCCCTTTTCTTTTTTCCTTATCTTCTAGTTTTTCGCTAAATCCCCGCGTCGTTTTCTTGAATCACAGACTCTCGACTCTTCCGTTACTATAGTACTAGGAGTTATTCTAGCTCTCTTCATCTGCATGATGGCTTTCCAACACCGATTCTACGTTTTGATGGGTCGAAAACAACAAACTGAGCAAGAAAACGAACAAGAACGAACGGTACGATCGAGTAAATTGGACGAACGTGTTCGAAAGAACAACGAGGCACAGATGGGAGATTGGGAAGAGAAATATGGGAATGGAAGAGTAGCTAGAAGAGTCGCTTCGGAAAGTGCAGCTCTGGAATCAAGAAACGGGAAAAGGAAGAATTGGTTTGGATTCGGAAAGAGTAGGAAAATGTCAAAGGCAGATAGCACTTCATCATCGACCTCGTCAACGGACAAATCGGGTTCGAAAGAATCAGCGAACGCTGCCTCAGTCGATTTCCTTCCCCGACTCGAAGTCGAATTTGGAGATCCTCAGTACCAATCTACTCGTCCCGCTCTATCGACTCTCCAAGCTACCTCTGCTCCTACGACGATCGTCAAGAAAGAAGGATGGGACGACTACCTCTCGACTCGTCAGGTCGCGATGTCTTCTTTCAAATCGGAATCCCTCCCAGCTCGCTCTCGCTCTTCTCTCGCCCTCGTATCTCCTCCTTCTTCTCTCCCGAAATCCAGCCCTCGATTCAAGGACGAAGGTGACGATGACGAGGACGACGATACTCCTCTCGCGCTGTCTCCCCGTCGACCTACCTCTGTTTTCTCCGGAGCAGTTCGATCTAATTCTTCCCCTCTCCTCGACACTTCTTCTCGACGAGCAACAATGTACGAACATCCTTCGACCGTCTCTCTTCCCGAACCCGCCGCTCTCCCTCGTTCCCACTCTCGAGCTTTGTCTCTCGTTCAACAGATCCCTTCGGTTCTCCTAGAATCGCCTTCGACCTCGAGACCCACTCTGCCTAGGAGTGATTCCCAACCAGGAACTCTAGATAAAGCAGGTCGACGAGCTACTCTACTCGACTTGAACGAACCTTCGAATTTCAACCCTTACAACGAACGACCGAGGCAGAGAACCGCTTCAGATGACAGGGTGGTTACAGGAGATAGAAGGAAGTCAATGAACTCGATGCCTGCAACGCCGAAGAAAGTAAAGGAGGGACCGAAGATTATGGATTTCGAAGATTTGGACGCGAAACATCGCAAACGTCTCTCTCTGTCAGTTTCTAGTTCTCTCCCTATCTTATTTATCCATCAGTCTGTCTTACTGACATACTCTCTTACCGATAGCCTACAAACGACTGCTGCAGAGAACGTCGCTGCCGAAACCGCAAAAGCTGAATTCCTTCAGAAACAACAAGCCGAAGCAGTTACTCAACGTCGTAAAGACCACGAGAGACGTCGCAGTCTCAGCAGCAACAACATTCTCACTAGTCCACGTACAAGTTTCGATGAGTTTGGTCAGCTTGGAGGAGGAGGGAAAGGACGTCCGAAATCGGTCGCTAGTTTGAGTGGTCTTCTCAGTCTGAAACGCAACAGTTCTTCCGGAGACCTACTTGACGATTCAGCACCTCCAGTAGAAGTTCCTCATCGTCGAGAAACTGTCGCTTCACCTACTCGTACCCCTCAATCAGATCGTCGACAATCAGCTCAATCTTTCGCCTCTTCTTCGAAACGTCTCTCCCAAACTTCCCTCGCTTCACCCCCTCGTAACGTTCGTCGTCACTCTCTCACTACTCTACTCGAGACTTCTTTCGACGACGCAAACTCGGACGGTCCCGCTCCTCCCAACGTGAGACCTGGAATGAACGAACGTAGCGCTTCCGGAGGACTCGAAAAAGTTACTGAATGGAGGCGTTCCGGTACTCTCGCTTCTCTCCGAGCTCCTACTCTACAACCTCCTCCAGCTCAGCCTGCCTTTGCCGCCACCGTCGTCGAGACTTCTACCGTTACCAAGAAAAGTTCGAAAAAGAATTCATGGCTCGACTACTGAACTCATCCATTTCTAGCAAAACTCATTCTAGACTTTTTTAATCGCGACTCTACTTGCAATCTCTCTACTCGGATCAGAATAGATACCCAAAATCAAACTCTCACATAGACACTTCTCCCATAATTCGTTTTCTCATTCGCATGGACAGACACTTTGAATTTACCGCTCTTTTCTAGTTATCCCTAAAACATACTTCTCAAGCTGCATATACCTTTCCCTCAGTTGCGCCTATACTTTGTATCTTCCCTTTTGAACCTTCCTTGCCTGTTTTCGTTTTTTCTCTTTCTGATTCTCTTTGATTGTATCTTTTTCTCGCTCCTTTGCTTTCTTCTATCTTCTGAGGGTCTCGGACTCGGTTGTAATCTCCTCTCGGATCCGTTCTCGATCATAGCTAGAGAGGCCTACGAAGAGAGATCTAAAAAGATGCAGAAACTTCTTCAGCTCTTCTTCTTCTCCCTCCCTTCGTCATCTTTGCCTCTAGACCCCTCTTCGCTCATTTTGAGAGGATCCAGACTGTAGTATGTATCTACCTCGTACTCCTCGTACTCACTACGCAGCTTCGCCAGGTCCTTCTTCCTCTTCTCCTCGATCTCGACCTCCCTCAAACCTTTTCAGCTCGTCTCAATTTTCTCAACTCAGTCGCTCAACTCAGCATACCGTATCTGCTTCTCACAACCTCTACCAGACTCCCCCGAGTGAGTACGAGTCACTAAGGGTCTGCGCACGCTCGATGACTGAGCTTTTACTTGTTTCGCGTTTTAGGAATCGTCGATCCTCCTCCACTTGCTTCGCATCCGGTCGACAAACATTCTCGTAGACCCCGAGTCAGATTCAGTAGCTTGACGACAGATGCAAGTAGAAAGAGAAGTCACGATTCAATCGAAGAAGAATCGTCGTTCGAAGGCGAAGATGCTGAGCTTGGATCGGAGTCAAATCACGGAGTGAACAGCAGAGTAGTCGAAGACGACGAGTTGGAGATATTGTTCCCTCAACCTGGTAGGACACAATCAGCTTCTCAACAGTTCAGGTGAGCGAAAGCTTTCTCATTCGAACGGAAAATCTAGAGTCTCTAGCAGTTAAATCCGATATCTCTACGTCAGACTCTCTTCTCGAGCAAACTATCTCAATCTTCTCAAACCGACTCTTGCAGAACTCGAGACAGGTGCGTCCGACCCTCCTCCTTTCCCACTTTTGGTCAAAGCTTCTGCTGAGTTTATCCCCCCTTCTCGGTGCTAGGTCCTCTCGCGACTGCGCCGATTGTGGACTTGGAAGCGTTCTCACGAATCTACGCTATTACGACAATTCGAGCGGTCGATACGGTCGCTCTCTGCGGAGAATGCTCAGCTGCCTTTGAGCGAGTTTTCTCTCTACTCTGGATGACTTTTGTCAACCCCGGCTGACGAAGTCTTTGTGTCCGAGTTGCATAGGAAAGCTCTCATGGACTACGAAGAACAAACTGAAAAAACGAGAGCCGTTCTCATGGATGCTCAAGCTCAAACCCATCGAACGAGAAACGTCGAAAGATATGTAAGTCAACGAAACTCTACCAGACGTGCGTAAGCTGTAGTTACTTACTGATTGCGACGGATCCCTAATAGAAGAAAATCGACAGTCTGATCAAGAAACTTGCAGTCGTCAATACAAACTTGCTTGAGAACCGTCTTTCTACCTCTCGAGAGATTGTCAATCTCAGTGAGTTCACCCAGCTATTACGTTGCTCCTCCACGTACTCCCTCAACCCGACTTCCCTTGATAGGAGTTGACGTTCCTCCTTTGGATTTCGAATCTTTGTAGAATCCTCAATCTCAACTCAGCTCTCCTTCCTCGCTCAACAATGGCAAGCAGCAGCAGTTCAGTATCGTGCTGCTTTCGTCAAAGCATCGACAATCTCGGCCCCTTCGCAAAACTCGGGTCGAGCTAGTTCTGCTGTATCATCGAAGAGCGCAACGTCAAGTCGAGCGAACGGAGCGATTTCACCTCGAGCAAAGGGAACGTCGACGAAGGATAGAGGAAATAGAGTTGGTCGACGTAAGTGAAAGAGGACGAAGGAAGAAGGTTGGAAGAAATAATATGTTTGGCTTGAGTTTTCGATTTTTGTTTGTAATTGAATATCTCGTGCGAAGGCTTCAGGTCTTCGTCGAGTTCTCAGCGACCAGTGTCGAACGGGTACAGAGTGACGAGAATCGGGCGCCCTGCGGAATGATGTGAACCCTCCGATTTCTTTTCGCTCAACAACCTCTTTTCTCTCTTGTAACTCTCACAACGGACCGATTGAAGTGAAGTGTTGTAGGTGAATGGGAGAACAATGATCATCTGACAATACAGTAAGACGGTAATTGTTTAATCGAAGAGTCCGAAACCCACTACAGAAATTTTCCAAAGTTCGCGAGTCAGTTTTGAAAATTCGGTTTCAAACGTCAAGTGTAGAAGGGGTACGTACTGTCATCATCGCTCTCCTCTTTTTCCTCTACTTTCTCCTCTTTCTTCTCCTCAGCAGCATCACCTCCGGCAGCAGCGGCAGCTCCTCCAGCGGCAGCAGGGGCGGCTCCACCAGCACCAACGTTGCTATTGTTTGAATTTATCGAGTTTACGAAACGTCAGCTTCACTGGGAGTCTCATGCACCCACCAAGGTAGAGAGAGGAACTTACGTGAGGAGGTCCTTGATGTCCTTACCCTCGAGAGCCTTGGCGAGGAGAGTAGCCCAGATAGGCTCAGCCTCGACCTTGGCGGCGTTGGTGAGGGTAGTGAGCTTGTCGGCCTACACGAATCATCAAGCGGTGACAATCAGTTGACGGAACGTTGAGCAGGTCTCAAACGAAAGAGGTGAGAGAGGGAAAGTTGAAAACTCACGGTGATCTCGACACCCTCGTCAGCGAGGATGAGGGCCGCGTAGGTGAAAGCAAGCTCGGCAGACATGCTACAACAAGGTGGAAGAGGTAGGGGGAAGAGAAGAGAGGGAAGAAGAGGGGAGCGGAAAGGGGAGAGAGAGAGAGGAAAAAGGTTAGTCAATCAATTCGACTCATCTGAACGTCCTGAAGCCCTGTGTGATATCTCAGTATACCCTTGTACCCTCTAATAGCCCTTGATCACCCCTCTGAAGCTTCCTTTCTGCTTGTGACCTGTTGTCGACCACTTTTTTCCCAACTTCCTCCTCGATCTCCTTTCTGACTTGAAGTCTTGCTAGGCTTGTATAGAGAGGTCGTACAGGTTGATCTGATGCTGTCTGATCAACTTACATGATTGAAGGCTTCGAAGAGAACTTAGGCGAGTAGCACCAACAAACTTGCGGGACAAAAAAAGGTTGCAAAAATTCCACGCCCTTTTCAACAACTCGAATTTCTCAAATATTCTGTCACTTCGCAAGATAGTAAAAACTATATAAGTGGGTTGGATCATTTGTTACAAACTCGACTACGGGGGGAAAAATACGAGTGAGAGAAAAAAAGGAAAGGAGAAATAGCGTGTAAAAAAAAGAATAGAGGCCCAGAATAACGGAAAACTGAGAACGAAGCATCGGAAAAGTAGATTGAACAACGAAAGACGGAAGCAATAGACAATGATGGGGGAGAATGAGGAAAAAAGAAGGGGTATAAAATGGAGGTTTTTAAACGGTCTCAAATCGAAGAAATGAAATCTAACCTTGATGACCTCGGTTCTGACCTCTCGGTGCAATAAGTGGCGCATCATCGAGTCTAGAGTCCGAAGTTCAATCGAATACAGAGTCAGCTCACGATCGACCGTCTTTGCGAAAGAGGAATAAACTCACGATTTGTGACCTTGAAGTTCTTTCAGTACTGAAGGATCGATAGGAATGACACTCTTTCTTCGAACATGAGGTTGAGACATAGGTCCCACCGTTCTTCTAGAAGTTTCAGGGAATTGTCCTTCCGGAGGCTGTTTGCAGAGGGAAATTTTTAATCAGTTTTCGTGGCGTCGAACAAAACAAGAGAGAGAGAAGAATGTAACTGACGAGTTCAGCGTGAGCGTCTTCAACTCCACCAGTTGCACCGTACCCTTGTTCATGTTGCATCATTCCATCTTCCATGCCTTCGAGATCTCTCGTACCTCCTCCTCCGATTCCAGCCCCTAATCCGCCAAACCCTCCTCCTCCATGAGAACCTTGAGAACTCATTCCAACTCCCATCTCTTCATCCATCTCGTCAAACCTGGCATCTTCTAAATCTTGAGCATCTTTGTGAGGGTTGAAAGTACCTCGAGGTACTGGATCGACGTTTGGATCTAGTAAAGAAGCGGGAATAGAAGAGTTTGAGAGCCTTCGGTTGTGAAGTGCGGTAGAGTGTAAATTGCGCCATTTCTCTTCTCGAGTTTGTTCTCGAGATTTCTCCCTGTCGACGAAAAGAAAACCAAAAATTAAAAACCCGTCAGTCACCTTTTCCCTTCTCGAAGAAAAGAGCGCGGGAGTACTCACTCTAATCGATGTTGTTTGTACTCGGCAGCACAATGCTCAAATACTTCTCCGTTGATGTCCATCAAAAGTTTTAGAGCGTTGTAAGCGAGATTATGAATTTGTCTGGAAAAGAATTAAATCTTCAAGTCAGCTTCTGGCAACAAAAGAGGGGGATTAGAGAGAGAGAGAGAGCTCACCTATTCCAATGACCGTTCGAGTTGGCGAAGAGGGAAGGATAAACGATAGGAAGGATAGTTTGAATGTTTTCTCCGATCAAATTGACAATGTACTCGTTATTCCAATAATACAAAGCACGTTCAGCGACCTAGAAAAATCATGTAGCAAACAACGCAATCAGTCGTATGACACTCAGAAGAAAAGAAAGAAAAAGGGAAAAAAAAAAGAGGACTCACTTGGAAATGTTGGGAACTGACACATTGAGCCAATTGTTGAAACAGTTTGACCATTATTTTTTGAAACTCTGCCGGTTCAATCACGTCTAGAATCTCTTCCACCTCGTTCAAAAACATTACTTCTTTCGGAGAGTTCACTTTCGGCCAATACCTCAACAAACCTTCTACGACATCCTTCGTGAGGGAAGCATCCTTCTCCAAGAATTGAACTACACAGTAAGCCAATTGAGGATGGTATAACGCTAGACCTTTAACTTTGTGTAGAGGGATCAAAACTCGAGTCAAAAAAGTCTTGTGTTCTTCTTTGAGAGGTAAAGCGAACCCGTTAATGATTGAACCTAGAATTTCCAACAACTCTGCAATTCCGTTGTGTCGTTCAGATTCGTAAATGAATTGATAGAACACGTTGTTGATCGACCTTCGAATGAACGCTCGCAAGTTTAGGAATTTCCCGTAAATTCGGTGAAGGGTCGTTTTGAGGAAATCTCGTTCACGAGGATCTTCACTGTCGAAGAGTTCGAGGAGTTGCAAGACGAATTGTTGATCGATGTACCGTTTCGCGATGTTGGTGTTGAAATCGGGTGATTCGACGAATCTGAGAAAGAATTCGTAAACGATTTGAAGGTGAGGCCAAGCGAGTTCGAGAACGGGTTCATCTTCTTCCGGATCGTAAGCGTCTCCTACAGGGTTGACAGGGGGAGGAATAGATCGGAACAAGTTGGATGCGAACTAGGGCAAAGGGAAAAGCCGGTTCTCAGCTTTTTCGCTTCTCGAGCAGAAAGCAAGAGATCTAAAGAGGACTAACCATGTTGACGACTTCGGGGTAGATACTCTCGGTGATAACACCTCGTTGAGTAGTGATCCAATCGAGCATCTCTGCCAAAGTTTGAGCCTTGATTTGTTTCCCTCCGAGTTCAGTCGCAGCATCGTTGAAATCGAAAACGACGGCGCATTGGTGCAGTTTCTGGAGGAACAAATCGTGTCGTTCGACAACAGGTACCTCTACGTAACGTTTCAATCGAGTCGGGTCAGTGAATGTCAGGGGTGTTAAAACGTGAAGAAAACCGTACCGAGAAAACCTGGTAATCGTTCCAATTCAACTTTCTCTGTAACGTGGAACCTCGAGCTTCTCTGCTTCCTAGGTGTCTTTGAGAGAGGAATCGTATCTTTCGGAGTACCCTGCGCTTGAGCTTGTGCACTGGCAGCCTTCATTTTTCCTACTGCCCCGGCTGCTGATCCCGCTGCTCCGGATAAACCTCGAGGTGGAGTCGCGGGTTGTTCTGCGTTCGCGACTTGAGTACTTGTAGAAGGAGGAGGAGAAACTGCTCCAGCTGCCATCGAGCTTGATGCGGCAGAAGTTGGGAAAGGAACTGCAGGGGAAGACCGACCAGGAATTGGATGATGGGGAGAAGCTGATGGGTGTACCATTGGGTCTGCTGGCATAATCGCCTGGAATTGAGAAAAGATCGAGAGATCTCAGTCAGTACAACAGAAACGCTAACTTCTCGATTAAAACTTGACTTCGGAGAGAATCCACGAAATGGCAAGCTCGCTGAACCCCCTTCGTTCCCCAAATTGCGACGTAACGGGGAAGGAAGCAGACTCACGCTATCAGGGCTGACTACGATAGAGGGAGCATGTTGAGCGCCCTTCGATTGTTGACCGGTCGAGACGAACCCGCTTCCAGGTCTACCTCCTGTCGCTACTTGCTGCGGTGGTTGTTGATTTGACTGTGTCGATTGCTTGCTTGAGGAAGATGAAGAAGACGAGGACGATTTGCCGTTTGGTTGAGATTGCTGCGATGAAGAGTTGGAGGAAGATGAAGATGAACCTCGATTGAGCTGTCAAATGGGCGATGTATCGGGTCGGTCGGGAACAAGTGGTTCAGCGTTTCGGGATATTGAAGGGATGGCAACGGTCAAGCGTTCAAAGTAACCGTTCGGATTCGAATCGGGAGTTTGAGGGGAGGGAGATGGAAAGTAGAGATCAACTCGATTCAGTTCGGTTTCTCGACCTTTGTAGATTCGGAATAGATTCAATACTGACCAGTGACTTCTTGAGTGACTTCATAGCTTGTCAAAGTCTAGCTAGAAGTGAGAGGTTGGCGAGAAGTTGCGAGGTGACGATCCAAGTTTGAGAAGAGAGAGGGGAACTGAAGAGGAGAGGAGGAAGGGTACTGCTCGCTATCTCACTCGACGCGTATCGATCTACTGTAATATGAGGAATAAGGCTCGTCGACTCAATAGTTGCCTTGTGAAGGGGAAGTTGAATCTGTAACAAAACGGATCAATTGTAATTCGAAATCGCTTCCAATCTCAATATCCTTCCAATTCGACTACTACTTGCTTTAGTCTACACCGCCAATTCTCTCTCTCGAGCACCCCGGAGCGAGGACAGGCTCTCTAGCAGGTACTAGAAGAGTTAGGAAAGAGAAATGGTATCGATCCTGTTTCCGATAGCGTATTTGGTCGCTCTAGTCGGTTCCCTCTCAATCTTCTCAAAGATCCTACGCAAGAGACAGCAGAGTGAGTACCCTTCTATACTTCTCAGAGCTACTCCTTGATCTCGAACGGGAGCACTCACCAACGCTGTTTCGTTCTCTTCTCTCTCAAATCCACGTGTCCTCTCCTCTCTTTCCCTTCCGACGCGTTTCCGTTTGTCCCATTCGTCCATTCTAGACAAACCCGCTGCTGAACCATGGTTCCCTCAACACAAGTCTCGCGATATCTACGTATCACTGTTATCCTTGGATCCACCTCCGCCTCGACCGATTCTCGTCGCAGCTCTACTTCGCAGGGCGATGGACGATGTCAAGCTCATTTGGTCGGTCAGAGACTCGAAAGCATCTCTCACGACTCTGTTACAAAGAGGTCAAATCGGGGATGAACTGTGGGAGAGGTTCTTGGCAGCCGAGAAAGAGTTGGAAGCTGAAATCGTTGAAGTCGTCGGAGAGGCAAACACTTTCGAACCAGGTTACGGTCAGAGAATTTTCGCAATGGCGAGTGAGATGGTTAGTCATGAAAGATGGAAAGAAGTTTACGAAAACATCAACAAGAGACGTGCTGAAGAGAGTGAGTTTTCTTCCAATTACTCGTCTCTGGCGACGATATCGTTTTAGCTAACTAGGATTCCCCGAATAGACGCCAAAGTTGCTTCCAACACTCCCGAATCCCTTGTTCTCGCTCCTACGCCTTACCTCACCCCTGCCTCCCTAACTCTCGCACCTTCGAACCCTCTTCCCCTCGTCGGAACTAGTCCTGCTTCTTCAGCAACTCTCACCGAGTCTTCCTCACAAAAAGCTCCTTCTGCACCTCCCACTCTAACTCCCCTACCTAACGACCTCACTGCCCCTCCTTCTCGCAATTCGACTCCCGCCCCCGAGGCAGTCTCGAGTCCCGCAAAATCTATCACCAAATCCTCCATCGTCTCTAGTCCCCCTTCTACTCCCTCGAAAGTTCAACAAATCCCTCACCAAAAGATTGAAGATGCGAACCGATTCGAAGAAGTTGTCGATTCTCCCGCTCCTCCTATTCCAGTTTCTCCTCCCTCGACAACGAACGTCGCTACTCCAATCAGTCCAGCTGGAACACCAAAAAAGACTCCAAACAAGAAAGGGAAGAAGAAACCGGCGGTAAAAGGTGGAAGGTAGTAGTAGAATCGGAATTTGGGTGGAACGAGAGATGAAATTCAGCTTCTTTTGCAAGAAGGGAGACTCTCCCTCTTTTTTTCTTCTTCTTCTTGATCATGAAACGAATAGAGAGCTGAAATTGCAGTACACTATATTGTAGAGAACAGGGTATTCGCCCCAATCGATTGCTCGTCAAGCTGTCCGAATTCTCATCGAAAAAGTTTCGCTCGCTCTCGAAGCCGCTTTTCCAACGGCTGTCGATCACTTCTAGCAGACACAGTTTCGACTCCCTCAGCACTGTACAAAAAAAGAGTTTCCCGCCCATTGTTCTGTCGCGTCGACCCCATTATTCGATCAATTTTTTGTGGACCTTTTCGCGCGAACCGTGCAGTCGACGGTTTTTCTTCTCGGAATTCCAGAACTTGATCGAGGCTTCTCTCCATCCTCACCTCTTTTGTTTCAAGGCGGTAACACCGAAAGTCAGGTAGAATGTACGAGAGGAAGTAGCGTCAACAGGCGCGAGTCAACGAAAGGGGGTTTGTTTTCCCATTATCTTTCTCGTTGAACTTAAGGCTAACTTCCTTCTTTCCCTTCTTCCTTTCTCATACTCGGTTTCCTCTCTTTCACTTTCTTCACAGCGCCTCACCTCGCCCTAGGTGTTCCCCTTCTTTCTCCGACATGCGAATCAATTCTGCAGTCGCGCTATCCCTCATCCTCTCCCTCGCGACAGTCAACGCTCACAACTCTCTCCGGTCACTCAACCCTTCTCATCGTCATCTAGCAACTCGTCGCGACACTACCGCTGTCGACTCTCCGCAACTCGTCACTTCTATCGATTCTCCTCTCCCGAACGATGTTACACCTTCCTCGAATGCGACGACCGTTCTAGTCCCCGTCGACCCTTCAACTGTATCTCGAGTCGACAGCGCTCTCCCAAATCCTTCCAAGTCGATCACTCTCTACTACGCTGAAGCTTCTTACACTGAAGGAGCTCATTACCGTTCAGTAATCGATTGGACTATGAATTGGCCTGCCCTCGTTCTCGGTGATGCTCCTCAAGTAGATTCTTTCACCTGTGGTCTCGATGGAAAGATTTTGACGTTCAACGACAAGGACGCGTTCGAAGAAGCTTTGGAATGGAGTTTCCCTCTCGTTCTCGGTGAGGCTTGAGTTTTCTGCAATCTTCGATACGAACCTGTATTGATCACTTTCTTCGTTGTCTCCAGTCACCGAAGGTACTTCCTCTGGTTGCTCTTTCGAGACTCCCGACGCTGCTGTCTACAATCGTAAGTAGCTCTCTCTGAACTCGCACGCACGCCCTTCTTTCTGTTCTGTTCGTCTATCGGACCCTCCACTAACTTGCTCATACGTATCATCTCTCTTTAGCCGTACACCTTCGCTCCATCGCCTCCTACGACCGCAAATCACTCACTATGCTCTGACGGTATTAACTGGTCGATTGACGTGACTGGAGAAGCTCTCGCTCTCTACCCTATTCCTCGTTAGAAGTCTTTCTCGTTCTAGCCTTTTCTGCTTTCTGAACTGACCTGCGGACTCCCTCGTCCGTCTGCCAGGTGCTCTCTCCGAAGCTCTCGGCAAAGACGACCCTGAGCAAGATTACACAATCTTCGAGACCGATCCAATCCCTGTTTACGAAAAGTGTTTCTCTCTCTCGAGCAAGCTCTGCTCGAACGGACAAGTTTTCAGCGGATCAAAACTCAAGTGCATCGACAACTCCACTGAGACTGGCAACTCAACATCGACGACTACTACCACGCTCCTGCCCGTAGGAACGTCAACTTCCTCGTCCTCGTGTGTCTCTCCTATTACTCCCGCTGATTCTGACAAAAGCTCATTTCCCCCGAATTCTCTTGCTCATAGACTCGCTACTTCGAAGGCTACCACTACCGGCAGAGTAACAACCACGACTCGACCAACGTAAGTTTCTCCTTTCCTATCACCCTCCGCGTCGACGTTGTTCCTCTGTCACTGACGCCGTCCGTCACAGCTCCATTCGGACAACCTCTTCGACATCCCGTGCTACCTCGAGATCGTCATCCAGCTCAAAGACAATATCAGTCTCCAAAACGACTTCCGTTTCGAAACCGAGCTCCACCACCAAAAAACCTGTTTCTACCTCAACGAAGAAACCTGTCACTTCGGCAACGAAGAAGCCTTCGACCTCTTCAACTAAGAAGGCCTCGACTACCACTCAGTGAGTGATAGGTCTTCATCGGGCGCCGTTTTCACATTTGGTTTCGCTGACTGTATCTATTTTGATCTCACAGCAAATCGAGTTCTACCGCCCACACGACCGCCAAGACTACAACCAAGGCTACCACGTAAGTTTGTGGCCGTTGTCCATGCACTTTGTACTCCGAGAAAAGCTCATACGTTTTTCTCTTCCGATAGCAAACCTCACACGACTGGAAAATCGACGACCGTCAAGCACACCACGACTACAACGAAACGTGTAACGACTACAAAGAAGCCTACTTCGACTCACAAGCCTGCAACATCGACCAAAAAACCCTCGAGCTCGACGAAAAAACCTTCGAGTTCGAGCAAGACCCATGCCTCGACTTCTCCCGCTCACCCTACTCACACTCACAAACCTGTAAAATCGGCTTCGCTCTATGCCGGATGGATGATCTACGGAGACAACGTAAGCTACTCTCTTCACTCTCCTTTCGTCCTACCGAGCTCTTTTTTTCCCTCTTCCCAAGACTCACTCTTCTATTTCTTGAAATAGCTCACTTGCACTCCTACCGCAAACATTATGAAGTGTATTGGGCAATGCCAATCTCGTACTGGTGAGCGACGCTTCCCCGTTTGACTCTCTCAAGGCTCGCAGCTGACCTTTCTTCTGGAGTTTCAGGTTGCGTTGGTATCGATTGGGGCTTCCGTGATGGAGCTTGGAAGTGCTGCTTGAAGCGCAACATCAAGAAGTTCAACAGGGAAGGAGCTGGAATGTTCCACAATGTTGTGTTACTCGACGGAACTTGCGGAACTCACGCTGACAAACTCAGCAGTAAGCTTGGTCTGTCTCAAAAAGCCTCTATCTCGCTTCCGCTGACAAACCTTGTCATCTCACACTGTGTATTAGTTCCTGCTGCTATGCGCGCAGTCTGTGACCCACTTGACGTCCTTTAGATCTCTCGTCTCTCTTTTCTCTCTCCTTCCAGTTCTACTTCTCTCTCCTTCCAGTTCTACCTCTCTCTCGGGTTAATCGTTCACGTTGTCACATTCCCCGCTCCAGCCATTCAAGTCATATTCCTTTTTGTTTGCATTCGCATTGTCTATCCGGTTCTCAGTCTCATATAGGGTTATAGTCAGCTAGATTTCGTCGCTTTCGCAATACAAAGTTTGATTTGAGTTGCTGTCATACTCTCTCGGAATTTCAGCAACGGAAGAGAACTCTCTCAGATACGTCACATCAGTGGTATTGATTGCACTACGGAGAGAAGCGTTTAAGCGAAAGAGATTCAATCAACGGGTTGCGTTCAAAACACTCCTTCCACTTTGGAGCATCTCAGGTCTCTCCTTCTTCTCTGGAGAAGAATCGACAGAACTACTTCCCTCGATCGCTTGAGCGCTCGTAGCACCGACCCATTTCCATCCTCTCAACTCTTCTCCGTTTTGCTCAACTTCGAGAGTTCGAACGTTCGAGTTTCCTTCGACAACTTTTTCGACTTTCTTCCAGAGTTGAGCTCGACGAGTCGGAGAATGAACATGTTGGAGGACGAGATCGCGGAGGTGTGAAGGAGCGATGTGAGCGAAGGGGACGAGCACGGGATCGGCGTGATGAGAGCGTTCCTTGATTTTCACCAGAAAGAACGTCAGCTCATGCTGCAAGGTGTCGGGCGAGAGGAAGACTCACTTGACGTTGTAGCTGCACGAGAGCAGTTTGAACAAGTTCAGCTACTCGCTGTTTCTCCTCTTGGCGAGCTTGGAGTTTGTAGCGAAGCCAAAGCATCGACATCAAAGCGGAGAGAACGCCTATCGTGAAAGGTTTTCAATCAGCAAGGACTCTATGTAGTTCTCGGGAACGATAGACTCACCAGCCAATCCAGTCTTGTGCTTCTTCGCAGATCGAATAGCGGCGAGACGAGCTTGACACGACAAGGGCATCTCGGCAGTCTTGCTAGCGTACCAGTAGTCGTCACTGGAGAAGAGAAGAATTCGTGAGTACATACTCAGAGAAAGTAAAGACTGCGAACGAGCTTACCCATCTTGCCAAGTCAAAACTTCTCCGTGATGAACTAGATCATTGAGAGCGAGGCGGTTGAGCTCTTCGAGTACTTCCTCCGAGAAAGGTGATTTCGAAGCCTTTCAGTAAATGAAGCACCGGCAGGTCAGCCTCGTTTGGTTTCAAAAAAGGGAGGAAAGGAAACGAAGCTCACCTCGTTCTCCCTCATCAAAGCGTTCAAAACGTTATCTGCCTGCAATCCATAGACGAAAGTATCTCCTTCCCCAACTCCTCTGGCTTTCCCTCCTCCTTGTAAAAGTTGCTTCTTTCTCAACCTCTCCAATCCACCACAAACGACTTCTCCTCTCCTCTTCCTCAACAACCTACTAGCTTTACTAGCCTGCATAGCAACCACCATGAGTTTCTCGGTATCTGGTACACATTTCGGAGCGATCGGTAACAACCCTCCCAACCTCAAAGGAGAAGCTTTCGGAACGTAATCGATTGAGCACCCGACGAATTTACCCGATTCACAGAACCCGTGCGTTGGACAAGGGGTACAGGTAGGTCGGAGGTTGAGAGTGTCGAGAGTCGTACAGAGTGAAGAAGGGAGAGAAGGAATCGCGAGGGAGGTTGAACGGGAAGATACGAGTTGGTTCGAGGAAGAGTTCGTGTCACAGAAACCGACAGCTAGTTTCTCTTCCCTCCACCAGAGGGAGTAGATGATGGTGAGGAAAAGAAGAGTCCATCCCGAGACTTGCTTGATCGTTTGAGCAGTTTCTGTCGAGAGTACTGTCGAGGAAGGTGAACGAAGGGAGATCGCTGTCGATTGCTTTTGTGGTTTGGTGTTCGAAAGTGGCGAGTTTGAGGGAACTAGTGCACGTCTCGAATTAGAAGCGGGAGGAGTAGGAAGAGGGAAAGAGCGACGGTGAGGAGTGTTGTTTGAAAGAGCTTGTTGTTGAGCTGCGAGTTGAGCTTGACGAGGAGAGTAAGGCAGAGGGTTTGAGCGACGAGGAGTCGAAGAAGCTGAAGATCCACGTAGAGTTTGAACGACCGGAGGAGGTGCGGGAGCTGATTCACCGAAAAGTTCCTCCTCGAATTCTTCCTCTTCTTCTTCTCCGTTGTGAGCTTCGAAAGGATCACCTTCGTTTATGAATGCATCTTCCTCCTCCTCTTCCATCAATTGATCGTCTCCGAGAAAGTCCACTTCGGGTTCACCTTGTTCATACTCTAGGTCGTCAACTTCCATCGCTTCTTCTCCTTCCTCCTCACTTTGCTGCACTCGTAGCTCCTCGGATTTCCTCTTCTCCACCTCCAATCTCTCAACTTCAGCCTCTGCTCTCTTGATGGCTTCATCTCTCTTTCTCTTCTCTTCCTCCTCAGCTTGTCTCCGTATCCTCAATTCCTCCTGTTTCTGCGCTTCTTCCCATTGTTTCAATTGTTTCTGAGCTTCCGGTGGACTAGTCTTGACTTGTTCTTTCGGTGCCATGTACTTTGTACCGATCAAAGGAGTCGTACTAGTTCCTCCTCCTCCTCCCAAACTAGCTCTTCCAGGTTTAGATTTTTTTTCTTCTTCGAAAAGTCTAGAGGCAGAAGTAGAAGGTCCCATCGTTGCTCTACGGTTGGAAGAAGCTTGTGAAGTAGTAGTAGAAGAAGAAGGGTTGTTGGATTTGTAAGCTCCGTCTGGGTTCAAAAGTCTTTGACGAGCTTCTTCGGGAGTTGAAGACCAAGAATTCGCGGTCGTCAATTCAGGTCGAGATGCTGAAGGTTTGACGGGTGAAGTATTGATTCCGGAAGGTTTGCGAGATGAAGATGGTGCAGTTGAAGAAGTGGAGGGAATAGGAGGATGTGGAGGAGAGAAGATCGCAGCAGAAGAAGAAGAAGGTTCTCCTTCAGGGTCTGGAAGATCGAAAGTTGTCGATTTACGATTCTTGAGACGTTCAGGACCTAATGAAGACTACTCAAAGAGTAGATTGTGATTGTGAATAGTAACCAGTCAGATGTGACACATACGAACAACCGACGTAGGATGACTCACTTTCCTCCTTTTCTGATCTCTACCAGGAGTTTCTTCCCCTCCAGATTGGAAAGGGTTGAAATCACTGAAACCTGCTTCCCCTTCAGACTGAATCGTACGTCGTCGAGCCTAACCAAGTCACGCAAATCTATCAGTCTGAAGGAAACATGGATTGAGAAACCAAATCAAGAGAAGGGAAACTCACTTTGAGAATCGAAGAAGTACGAGGAGTACTTTCACCTCCTTCAGGTTGATCCAAAGCTTTCCTCTTCTTCGGGGATGACACACTAGATTCATCATCACGTAAAGGTACCGTAGTATCCCATTGTCCCGGACCTTCTTCCAACTCTTCCTCCTCCATTGTTTGTTTCTTTTGTTTACTCTTCTTTCTAGGACTGACAACTTCCAATTCCCCTTCTTGTTCTTCAGCAGCTTCAGCAGCTTCACGAGCTCTTCCAACCATTGATCTACGTTTACTCTTCTTCTTCTTCGATTGAGTGGTGGAAGAAACTGAAACTGAAGATTCTCTACTTTGTTGACTAAATTCTTCTGGATCGGTATCTAATTCTCTCAAAGATCCGTCGTGAGAGTTTCCATCCAAAACACCATCGTCTGATGCTCTAACCGCAGATAGTTGAACGAGCAGTTGCTAGAACAAACGCGTAAAACGAGAGTTCGGTTAACTCGCGGAAATGCAAAGATCTGTCGCGAGCAACTCACGGGGATGAGAGGTACGATCTTGGACTTGAACAGGTTGACTAGTTCACTCTTCTTCGCGTTCGAATTGTAAGGAATCTGATGATCACGAGTAGAGAAAGTTGTTTGTTTTTCGATCAAAAACATGCAAGAGAGCGAGAGGTATAGAGAGAAACACGTACACTGTGAGTGAGGAGGATAGTTCGTAATTCTGCTACTTTGGCCTTACTCGGATCAAAGTCTGGCAAGAGGTAGGCGGGAACTGAGGGAGATGACGAAGTGCCACTCATTCTCGAGGTTGATGGAGAGCGAGGCTTTCCTTCGATCGATTCTACTACTGCCTAGGGGTATCGTCCTCGTGTTCTAGCTTGTTGTCGAAGGTGAAGTGACGTAGCGGTTGTAGGAGAAGAGCGGGAAATTTAAAGAGGGGAGACTCGAGAAACTCCTCAAAGTCATCTCTCTCAGTTTTGCATCTTTCTCGGCAGTAATCGAGCTCTGTAAGTACAACATGAACAGTGACCCGCTAGCTCCTCGAGGTACTCCCCGTCCCCTGCCTCGATTTCCCCACATCTCTCTCCTCCTTCCCTTCCCCTTCTCTTCTTTCAGCAGCACGTACCTCCTGCTAGCGATTGCATTGAGTATTCTTAGCTGATTTAAACCTCCCCTGCTTCCTTTGTCTGTCTCTCTCTCCCTCTTCTCAGCTCAATTCACTCAACTTGCTCCATTCTCCTCGTTCGCCCTCTCAAACCAACTCTAGCTCTATAAGATGCCTACTGGATCGTGTAACTGCGGTAACGTCACCATCGAGGTACCCGATTCCGCTTTCCCAAAGGAATCGATCCTCTGTCGTGAGTACCTCGCTCTCCCTCTCCCTTCCTTTTGAAGTCGCCGTTTTACTCACATACCACTCTCACCGAATCGTTTCGAATAGACTGCAAGAACTGTCGTGCTTCTTCTGGATCTGTGTAAGCACAAATCTAAAGCTGATCCGATTCCCGGCAAACGTCAAACTCAAGTTTTTTTTTCAACAGTTTCACCGTCAACCTCGTAATCAAAACTGACGAGATCAAATTCAACGACGAATCGAAAGTCAGCGTCTACGAAGACAAGAACACTGATTCAGGTCACACTGCGATTAGGAAGTTCTGTGGAAACTGTGGATCGTAAGCTTTGTCTTTTCTTTTTCTCGTCCCCGTCCTGGTTTACGCGTCCCGTCGTCATTCTTAGCTGATCGCTTCTTCACTACCACACAGTGCTATCTTGACTGGCGTCAAAGAGGCTCCAGAGCAATCTTACGTCAAAGGAGGTGAGCTCATATTCTACTGTCTTTTCTGTCTCCTCTCAAAAAAAAGCTAAACGTTCACTCTCGTGACTACTATCTCCGATAGGTCTCTTCAAAGTTGGAATTGTACCTGCTCCTGCTATGCAAATTTACAAACGTAACTTTGAGGAATGGGAACAAGGATTTGAGGGAACTAAACTTGTCGACTAAAGTAAAGCTTTTTTTTCCTTTAGTTCAATTGTCGCACGACAAATCGGATTTCTGCTTTGAATTTTCTGTTTCTTTCTGTCAGTCGTACTTCTCTCTTTTGTTTCTCTCGAATCTAATCGCCGGTCCCAATGAGCTCGTTTCGAGACCGAGAGAAAAGAGAGGGATTTCCAATTGCCAGTATGGCGTTTCCATCCGAGAGAGACACAGGTTTAAACAGATAGAGAGCAGATAGAATGATAAATGATAAACAAAAGACTATACAAGGTGATGATCAGACAGAGATAAAGATCGTGGTTTGGAGAAAATGGACTCGTGAAGAAAAACGAAATAAGATTGAGGTGGTAGATACAGATAAGGTTTTGTCAGGGAGGCAAGAGACTCGAGAAAAAGGACCGCACAGCGGTAAAGTTCGAGACTGGGAGTAGAGCAGAAGGAGGGGAAGGTGTGCATAGATTTTTAGTTTGAAGAGGTGAAAAGTGGTCGAGTCTTCCTCATTCTCCTTTCCATCTTTTGAGCCCAACTCAAACTCTCATCATTCTTGACGTTCAAGATCTCTTCGTCGTCTAACCAAGACCAACCTTCTACCGTACCTTGATCCAAATCTTCTTCATCTCCTTCTCCTCCTCCTTCTTGCTCTCGCTCCAATTTCCTCTTGACATCGAAATAAACTTTCTTTCCATTTGATACTCCTCCTCCTCCTCTTTGATCTTTCTTCTCCAAAGCACGTTTCCTGACTTCTTGAGCCGATACTTGTTTAGCTCTCATCAAAGTTCTCTTTCCTCCTCCTCCTTCTTCAGGTCTGTCGTGGTGACGAGTAGTGACAACCGCCGTATGGTAACGAGAAGGTTTAGACCTGTGAATCGATCTAGGAGCTAATTGAGCGGGATGAGGAGGTGGTGGAGGATGTCCAGTAGATAAAACTCTAGGTTCGTCTGCCAGTTCGTCGAAATCGAAAAAAAATCAACATTAGCTTGTTGGTTCTGCTTCGTAGGCGCGTTTTTCAAACGCTTTAATAGTGTTGACTTACAACGCTTCCAAATCAGTCCATCAGGATTCTTTCCCGGGTAAGAACCTTCAGGTTGAGGAGACGCGAGAGTTATCGTCGAAGTTGAAGCCAACGCGACGAGGAAGAGAGAGAGGGTAGTAGTGAAGTGCATCTTTCTGAATGAGAGCGTTGTAGTCTTGTGAATACGCGTCTGAGCTGAAGAAGTAGCGGTATCGAAGATTGTTGAACGAGGTTAAGAATCGGTAAAGAGGGAAAAGGGAGAGTTCAGGTAACGAGCGACTAGAGGTCGGTGTCGAGGACTACTTGATCGTGACAGATAGAGAAGGGGGGAAGGAGGGATGGAGGGAGAGAGGAAGAGAGGAAGGGAGAGCGGCAATGGGAAGATTGTCAATTTTCAGTTTCGCGTCGTTTCGCGTTTTTGCTTTCAAAATGAAAAGACCGAAATTCTTCAAGGTGATCGCTCCAACGGAAGCTCTTCTCCCGACGGCCGCATCGTAAAATTAAGCCTTTGCTTCGTTCAAGTCGACGCGGAAGGAGAAGGAGAACGAAGTGAAGAGCTGAGAATCACTCGTCCTGAAGGTTGAAAATAATCGAAGAGTCGAAGGTCGTCAGCTTTGTCTACGTAGCAATCCCGCCAGTAGCGAGGTGAGTGTGTGAACAGAGGCTTGATCGCATACCGGTGCAGAGGCTCGAGAGGAGATTGAGCTGGGTCTCTGGCGAAAAGAAGGCTTTGAAAAGCGAGACTCTGCCAATCATGAGCGAGAAGGACATCAGGGACGTGAGCTCCACCCCATTCAGGGTAGATGAATCTTACCGAGAAAGACGGTGAGACTTACAGGTCTGCGAGAACGAGACTGAGCGGCAGAGGTTCGTTCTACGTCGAACCGTCGTTAGCATTCCCCTTGTCTTGCAATAGTCATATTTATACCGAGAACACACCTCTAGATGCAGATGAGATACATCGAAATGCCTCTGATCTCGGCACTGACGGAACTGGACAGAATCTTTCGCGCTCAAACATTCAATCCGAATTAGCTTAACATCTCGTGAAGCGAGGCCAAAGAAAGAAGTATGGATGCTTACACGGTAACCTTGCAGGACTTTTGACTCTGAGCATGAGCGCAAAGAGAGGAAACGCGTTTAGAGCTTGAACGGCGACACCGAATCCAGTTTGAACAGCGACGATCGTCAATCTCGACTGTGACAGATCCAAGCGGCAAAGTCAGCGCTTCATTCTCAGCCCATCGATAGTCAACATCAGACTCACCGAAGCGAAAGCTAGATAAAAAGCAATGATCGTCGGAATGAGAAAGATCAAAGTTACGAAAAGAATCGTTCCCAGAAGTAAAGCGTCAACTGAATAAGTAGCCGGTTCTGTTCTTGCCCGCAGAGGGTTGTATTTCTTGCCTAGGTTCTCGTAGCCGTAGCGTCAGTCGATCAGTCTAGCTTGATAGACAAGGATTGGGACAAACCTCGGAAAACGTTGAACAGGGCTGAAAGACCGACGAGACTCCACCGATAGACGAGAGTAGCAGCGACGTAGCAGCCAAAGAAGGGGAAAGTAAGGACGTGGAGTAGATCCGATGCGAAGGCCAAAAGGAGAGAAGCTCCTCCTACATAACCCAGTGTCGCAAGCGTCCTCAGAATCGAGGGAAGTCGAGGCAGTAACGGAACGAGTGCGACTACACCGCCGTTTCAGAGCATCAGCTCGAGACCCGTATGATATGATAAGATGCTGCGTATTGAAAGGGATGCTTACACTCTTCCCACAATCTCGAAAGGAACAAGAAGGATTCACAAATGAGCGAAGCAAGCTCTGAATTGAGCTTGACTCCTCCTGGCCAATCATTCAACCATTTCAGAAGCTCTCTCAGATATCCGGAGATGTAATTCTGACAGATCAAGGACATAGTCAGTTGATCGTGACTGTCCAAATACGGTTTCGAGAGGGCAGCAAAGCTCACCTGAACAAACATCTCGACAAGGTCACTTAGATACTCAGCGTTCTCCTGCACATATGTCGATAATGCGTATCCAACGATGAGATCGTTCGCAAAGAGCCAAAGAGTATTCCAGAACCTGAATGAACAGACTCGCTCAAATGAATACTCGTGCGCTTCGGAGTCGAGAGGTAATAAGAGAGACGAACCTGATGTAGTTGGCATGAGCTTTGAGCTTCTTTGAAGTGTTGGCCGGAGTGATCGAACTTAGTTTGACGTATTCGAGGTAATGTTGAGGAGCAGCCGAAAGTAGTTCGAGTCGAGTAACGATTTGCTGAGCTGAACAAGAACCGCAATCGTGTTCGATCAGTCATATCGTAGTATTTTGGACGGAGTGCAACAACATACCAGCCGAGGAATGGTCTCGAAGTGCGCCGACGAGCGGCAAACGACAGGAGAGAAACGAGATATTGACAGCGAATCCAGCTCGTAAGAAGCCAATGGCTCGGTTCAGATGCAAGCGCCGTGAGCGTCTGGACTTCGAACCCTCGAAGCTTTTTCGTACTAGCTTATTGAGCGAAGGAGTGAGATTGATCTAAAAGAGTCGTGTTAGAAAGGAGTTAGCGACATTTTTTCGAGAGATCAGAACTCGCTGACTCACCCAGTTTACGACATCGTGAATATTTGAGTGCAGAGATTCCGTGTGGTGTGTTCTTGACTCCGAATCGTCGACTCCTCGAGCCCAGACACCGTCGGTTGAACGTAGTTCCTTCTCGAAAGATGAGAGTCCGATAGGGATTGGGTGAAGCGAAAGCATTTCAAATCTTCCCAAGACAGGGTAGAAGATGATTCGGGGAGTCCAGTCGGAATCTTGAGTCCAGGCGAGTTTGAGAGGAAGACCCTTGCGAAACTCGAGAATGAAGAAGTTTGAGCTCTCCTCGCGGGATTCCCGGACTTCTTCCTCTTCCTTGCAGATCAGCATCCCAAGGATCTTGACCTCGGTGCCGAGCGACCTCCCGATCTGCTGTACTCTTTCCGTTGCAGCTTCAAACTGCTCTTCTCCGATGGTTCCTGCGACTAATGTAATCTCTTCCTTGCTCCAACCGTAGAGATACTGCTTCAGGACTCCGTTACTATGCTTTGTGAGCGTTTCAGGGAGGTACAGAGTGGGCATTGTTGAAGAAAGGGGAAAGCAGTAGGGGAGGGGAAGAGGGGTAAAATGACTCCTAGGCGGATTTGAAGAGAGGCTGACTGGCTCAGAAGCTCCCTCTTCGTTGTAGATGCTCTCTGGCGCTGAGCTTGTATCCTCTGTCCTCGCCCTGTAGGATGATGGCACGAATTAGTGGAAAGTTGAATGAGGATGAGGGATTTCTCAACTTACGATCTGAGATAGTTTGAGAGCGAAAGTTCTAGCTCCTAGCACTATTAGGGCAGTGATAGCGGCAGTGAGAACCAAGCCGAATGAAGCGGTTGTCATGCGATGATGATGGAAGAGTTCGAGAAAGATTTCAGAGACTCTCACCTCCCTGCCACTCACTTGAATACAGCTCGCCACTCGACTAAGCCAGAATAAGCATTCGATAAAAGCTAGGGATGTCATTCGGACGGCCATCGAACTCTGCTTTCTCACTCGGAGGTGCTCCTCCTCTCAAAGGGAGTTTCCCTCTCGATCACGACGGTCAGTCCCTTCAAGAGCTGACTTCACTCCGATAGTCAAATTTGACGAGCCCGTACTTGATTTCCCTTGCCCACATAACCTACTTCCCTCAATGTTCTCGATTCCTTTATTCTCCGGATTCAATTTCGCAAGTTCAGGTGAATGCAAAGAAGCGATGATGAAGTACCTCAAATGCATGAAGGAGAACAAGCAACAAAGTACAGAATGTAGGCCGTTGTCAAAAGCCTACCTAGCGTGCAGGATGGACAAGTTGAGTTTTTTTTTCGTTCATCCTCGTCTTCAAGCTTTCATCCTTGATCCTCCTTCACCTGCTAATGTTGAACCGAGACTGACTGGTTCTTTTGAGACCTTCCTAGAGGTTTGATGGAACGGACAGAATGGGACATGTTGGGATTCCAAGACGGAGTCGATGCGAGTGCGAAACCGAAACATTCTCAAGGTCCGACAGAATCTGGAAGATAGTTCGGGCTCTGAAGCCTATCAGCCCTGTATCGACGGACATGTTGTATTCTTAATCTTCCTCGCAACTCACAACCCGACTACACTCGTCTCCTCGTGTCCGGACCGGACTCTCCGAGAAATTTACTTTTGACAAGAGACTTTGCGTTCTCAATCGAGGTCTCGTCACATCATTTGGCCCCGGAATGTCCGAGTAGGAGTCCAGGTACGGTTCGGCGAGAACGTGCAATATTTGTCCCCCTAGCGGTCGAGAAAGAGCTTGCTTTCGATTTCGCGCTGATTTCGCGCTGGCATTACTGCTCGTTCTCTCTCCGATCGGACCTTTGAGGGCTGACCAAAATCTCCATTGAAGCCTCTGAACATTCTCGCTCTCGCGTCTCTCGACGCGCAGATTCCGAGATTCTCGATCGTGAGCCTGCAGGACCAGAGTTGCGAAAGAAAGGCTTCTTCAGCTTCTGCCAACAGCTCGAACTCCCCGCTCCACTATTATGGCAAAGCCCGACTACGATACGATCATCATTGGGGGTGGTCCGGCCGGTATCACAGGATTGAAAACGCAGACGGAAGCAGGAGCGAAATGCATCTTGTTTGAAGCAGAGGAGCAAATCGGTGGAACTTTCAGATACAGGTCTTACGAGAACAGTGAATTGGTATCTTCGTGAGTCTCTTGCACTTGGTATCGCCTCGCCAGAGCTCGAGCTGAGCTGATTCTTGGATTCCTCTCCCCACTTGATTGTTGCTTCTTCTTCCTTGAACGACAACAGGAAGCAATTGACAGCTTTCACAGATTACAGGTTCTCAGCGGCTCAGGGAGACCATGTTTCACTATCAGAGTACTGTGCTTATCTGGAAAGATACTCGACTCATTTCAACCTTTGGGACGCTATCAACGTCAAAAGTAGAGTTGTCGGAGTAGAAAAAGTCGATGGTTTACACAGAGTGACAGTAAAACGTACCGGAGAAGAAGGTGAGCCCCGAGATACTAGCATCTGTGATAAGAGAAAGCTGAATTCTGTTTTGTTGCGCAGAAACCAAAACCTATTCTTCTCGCTACCTCATGATTTGCACTGGCTTGCACTGCATTCCTCAAATCCCGACTATCCCAGGAATGGAGAAAGTCAAAGCTACACCGGGAAAGACAGTCATTCATTCTTCGGAGCACAAAAATCGAGATTCGCTCAAAGGAAAGAAAGTGATGATACTCGGTACTGGAGAAACTGGAATGGATCTAGCTTACGAGTCTATCAAAGCAGGTGCAGAGGAAGTTTACCTTTGCTCGAGAGGAGGGTATGTCTCTCAAGTTTGCCTTCGTCAAGACCCAGACTTGCGAGCTGAATTCTCGTTTCGGATTTTAGATTCCTGTCTTTCCCAAAGGTGCTCAACAACTTCACAGTATTCGGAATGACTTTTGACGGAAATCTCGCTATCGATGGACTCATCACAAACTTGTTCGAAACGACCTATGTTCACCCTTGGGTCGAGAAAATTCACCTTAGATGGTAAGCTTTGTTTCCTGTTGATGCGAAATTCTTCAACTTGAAAAGCTGAACCTTATCCTGTAATATTTGGTCAACATAGGTTCGTCAGTGATTTCATGATCAAGCGAGTTCTCTGGCTCTTGACCGGAACGCAAGCCGGGTGAGCTATTCTCTCTCACCCATTGCGATCCATTTTCTTCTTATTCGCATGCTTACTCTCCGTCGCTGGTCTGCTGTAGATGCAATCAATGGGTCGGAGAACTACCGGAAGAACGACTAGGACGAGGTTCGCACTTTCTATCTTCCCAATTTCCTGTCTCGCTCCGACTCACAATGTGCCCGCTGAATACAGCCTACGTCTTCCTTAACAAGTCTCACAGAGCTTCAACTTACCTCAATCGACCTTACAAAAAGCGTTCAAAACTTCTGTCGTTCATCTCGGAATATCACGATCCTGAAGAAGATACTGCAACTCCCGGTCACGTAGAAATGGCTCCCTGGCCTACAGGTGTCGACGATCAAGGACGTATACAGTTCGACTGGGACAAGTGTGAGAAGCGTGGAGGCAGTTGGAAGAAAGTTCGTGCAAGATTAGAATCTAGGTCAATCGATCCCGAGTCAGTCTCTATCTCTGTCCCTCGCGCACCTGGAATAGAGACTAATACGCTCATCTCTCTCTCAGTCACGTCATCTTCGCTTCAGGATATCGTCAAGAATTCTCGGAGTGGCTCTCCCCTGCGTATCCTCGTCCCTGGGATTGCTCAGTTCGCGACATCGTTTCTCCCTCCGATCCAACTGTCGCTTTCCTCGGCTTCGTACGTCCAGGGGTAGGGGCGATTCCGCCAATAAGTGAGAATCAAGCCATGTGGATTACCGCCTATTGGAACAAACCTGAATCGAAACTCGCAAAGCACGGACTACCGAACGAGCTTCCGAATTACTACCTTCTCTCTAAAGAGGATGCCCGGATCAAGTACGGAGTAGATCACTCGACGTACCAATCGACTCTCGCTAGAGATTTCGGTGGACTCCCCTCTCTTTTCGAATTGATGAAGGTTCACGGGTTATTCATGACTCTCATTTATTGCTTCTCGGCTGCTTTCACCTCTCACTACAGATTGTGTCCCTCTTCACCTTTTTATTCGGAGGAGATGGTCGAAGTTGAGAAAACGGAAATTTGGGACACGATCAAGCGGAGAGGAGTACTCGGTAACATCACGATGGGAGTTATACCAATGGCATTCTATGGTCTCGTCAACGTGAGTCTCCTTTGTCTCAACCGAGAATCGCTCTCCGCAAGCTGAAAATTAGGGGTTTTCTCTTTCTTCTCCGCTCCAGTTGGCGGCGTTTACGCTCGAAATTTTCTGGATCGCCTGTGGACGACCTGACGTTCTTGGGAAGTACAAGAAAGCTGTAGGAAAGGACTCAAAGGACATGATGATGATGGAGGACAAGAAAGAAATGGTTAAAGAAGCAAAGAAGAACACGGTCTTGTAAACTTGAACCTGAGATCGCGCCCGATTTAAGATTCTGTTGTGATACGTACTATACGTTTTGAGATATCGCTGTGCTTTTGAGTGTTGCCGCGTGATATTTCATCGCGATTGCGACGCGAGCAAGCTTCTTTTCGCAAACTGGAGTCTTGATCCGTTGGGAAGAATGCGCAAAAAAAAAAAGAGAAATGAGCCAGTTTTTTGCTTTCCCGAAGAGAGGATCACCTAAAGCTACTTTTCTTTTCTCTTTCTGTGCATTTGCTACTTTCTACTGCTGCTGTTCTCTTGCTCTCTGACCTTCTTTCCTTCCGTCAGTGGTTTCCGCTCAACCTCCTTGTTCCCTTCCACATCTTTCGATTCAGCTCCTCCCTCTCCTTGATTCTCCGATTCTCGATTCCGACCCGAATCGACCACGTTTCTTTCAACTCCTAGGGTTGTCGAATTTCCTCCTTCTATCCGTGAAAAATCTATTGACTTGTCTTCGTCGTGGTCTTCTTCTTCTTCTTCTCGTAAGACTCTACCGTTTGTACCGAAAGCTCTAGCTAATTCAGCTATCCGTAAATGTCTCTCCCATGCTTCCGATTTACCAGTTTGTGAATCAGAATCTCCTCCAAATCCACCTTTCAAACCAATTTGAACCACCTAGAGAGAAAAGATGAAAGAAAAAAAGTGAGAGAGAGAGAAAGTAGAGAGAGAGAGAATGGGTGTCAGTCCAGACTTTGAAACGACTTTCTGACTTTCATATATCTCTATCTTGTGTGTGTAAGTAATTCGAGGGAGAGAGAGAGAAAGAGAGAAACTCAACTTGTTCAACTATTCCACCCAATTCATCAAATTTCTTTTTTTCATCTTTCGAATAGGATTCAAATTCTTTCAATTTTAATCTCAATTCTTCCAGTTCAGATTCGTGAGATTCCAAGGATTCTCTGACGGCGTCTCGACGTTTAGATTCAGATAAACGTGATCTATAAGTTTCTCCTATAACTGTTTTTTTTTTTGTTTTTTTTTTACGACAAAGAGAGGTTAAATAAAGCTGAAAGGTATTAATTAGGGTAGAGGGGGGAAAGTGACAACTTACTGATCGTTGCTGCTACAGCGAATAAGAACTAATAAAAAAACAAGCCGAATCGAATCAATAGTTGAACACAAAGAGAGAGAGAGACAGAGAAAGAGTGGGAACTTACACCTTCGGATAAGAAATTTGCACCAGATTCTATAGCTCTAGATTCTGATAAAGGTCGAATATGTTTGGGTGATTCACCTAATAATGAAACTCTCAACTGAACATGTTACGCAACTGGTTGTCAGAGTCGTAGTAAAAATTTTCAGAAAGCCGAAGGGGGGAGGGGGGAGGGGCTCACATTCATTCTAGAGGGGGAGAATTGTAGATTGGTTTCTCTGTCAGTTGGGAGACCGAGGTATCGAGAGGAGAGGAGAGTGAAGCTTACTCTGCACGATGTAAAAATTGAGCCATAGCGATAGTTCTAGATTTGAAACCTATCGAAATGATAAGAACGTTTCAGCCTCTTTCTCTCCTTTTCACTCTGCTCGAGGGAAACTGCAATAATCCTCACCTTCATGATCTTTTGCACGTTGTTTAATCTTGGTTGCGATAGGTTTACTCAGGGTACGAAGTAAAAGTGAAGCGATTTTTAGACTGTACGCCAACAGACAAACGGAGGAGGGGTGTCAGTTTGTTGCAAAGTCGAACTCTTCACTCGAATGAAGTGCAGAGCTGGCTCTTACCTCGCCATCTTTTCTTGGGGTTGAGTTGAAACAGACGGGGCCGGAGAAGTGTCGATGGGGGTTCTTCGAATAGGGGCGTCTTCAGGAGGCCTTACTACCGAACTGGCTAATTGTCCTGCGAGCTCTCGAAAAAGGGCTCCGGGTCGAGTTGTTGAGGTTTGATTAGAAGCTGGTGATTCAACAATTGATGATGATGTGGGTCTTTCTCGAATTGCCTCGGGGAGATGTTGAGAGCGGTATTACGACTTGATAATATGGCTACAGGCCTTCTAGTAGGGATTCGTTAAGAGATTGAGATAGAGGAGAAAAGACGAGTGAGCAGTGAGTAATATTTATATGGCTTCCGAAGTCATGCCGAAAGTCAACGTCTTCTCTCTCCGTCATAATGATTAGTTTTCAGATGTTGAACTGCATTTACTTTGTTGGGATCGGGTCGAAAGTTGAGAAAACAAAACAAAACAAGAAAAAGGATAATACAAAAAAAAAGAGAAAACTAGCTAAGTATTCCCAATCTATTCCTCAGCACCTTTGCAAAGAGCTTCGTAAGCTTGTTCGTTCAATAGGCCATCGAATTCTCCAGGGTTCGAGAGTTGAATCTTTGCCAACCAACCTGAAAAGAAAAAAAGAGAAAAATAAAATTAAGTTTATACAGTTACAGTAAGAAAGAGAAGAGCAAGTTCTTACCTGATTCTTCAGGATCTTTGTTGATCAGTTCAGGACTAGTTTCCAATTCCTCGTTGACTTGTTTCACTTGACCTGACACGGGAGCGTAAATTTCTCCTACCGCTTTCACCGATTCAACGTTTCCGATAGATTCTCCTGCCGCGATTTGAGATTCTACTGCAGGCAACTCTACGAATACTACATCTCCTAGGTTCTTTTGAGCGTAATCAGTGATTCCGAAAGTACCTTGACCGGTAGAATCATCGAAAGAGATCCATTCGTGATCTTGTGTGAACCTCTTGGCTACAAGGATTACAGGTTCATCGATTAATTCAGCTCAGCGTTGAGAAAAGAGAGAGGGTAGAAGAGAGTAAAGCGGGAAAGCGGGGGAAATTTCACTCACTGACAACGGTTCGGTACAGTTGAGGTTTGACAACTAAAGGATTGAAAGCGCGGGTAACGGGTCTGATAGCTGATCGGAGCATGGCTGATATACGAATAGAGGAAAAGGAGAAGAATTCTTGACTCTTCTTCTCTCTCCAGTCGTCGAATGCGAGTTGCCTTTTGATCTCTTACCATTCACTACTTCTCTTTCGCCTTTGCCTTTAGATTACGGTTGACTCTTCCTACTCGATACCAAGTCAAGGAAACTCGATACCTTGAAGCCGAACTTCTCTATGGCTCGCGCACGCACCTCTCGAAGAACTTCCCCTTGTTCAGAACTACCTTTGTTCTCTCTCTCGAGATCCGCTCTGGTCGCTTCGAGACAATCGCTTCTCTCCTCTCCTCCCCTCTCTCTCTCTCTTGCTCTTGACTCCATAACTACCTCCTGACTTTTGGCCGTACGAGATGAGACTTAGAACACCGACAAGAATCATCACAACAGCTACTCTTCAACTCTTCTCTCTCGCACTAGCTCAAACGAATCAAGCGAATACAACCGAGCCTCTAGTTTGTACACCTACAGAATGTTTACAAGGTCACAATTCACTAGCTGGTAAGTCCTCCTCTCTCGAGAAGCGAGTACTTTTGAGAATTCTGATTTCCTTTGAAATTTCTAGCTGGAATAATCGTAACTTCACCTTTCAACACCTCGTCTACTGAGCATATAACTCTCTTACCCGGTACATACACGCCATCTACCTTTACATCCTCCTCCTCGATACTCTCAAACACATCTTTCGCAAACTCTTCTTCTTCTTCTTTCACACCTTTTTCAAAACAATCAACCGTTTCTCCAGCAGTCGGATTCACTTCTTCTGGATCTCTCACTTCCTCGACTACTTATTCGGTATCTTTATCACCAGGTCTCATTACATATTCTTCTCCTTATTACGAAGGAACTCCCATTTATTTCCCTCCTCCTCCTTCTTCCTCTTCCTCCTCCTCAAACTCGTCTTCTTCACCTTCTCAGAATTCTACTACTACTACTACTTCTCCATCTTCTCTACTTTTGACTTCCGCTACTTCTTCCAGTCCTCTACACGCAATACTTTCAATAGGTAATCAACAAAAAATTATAGTTTGGGAATCAATTCCAGATTTAGGTGCATTAGGAATAATCTCTTCTTCAACGACAACAACAACTGGTGAGAAAGCGACCTTGATAGAACTAGTTAATGATAGTTGTAGAGGAGAAGCAGGAGGAGGATGTAGTTTTACAGGAGGTGAATGTTCTAATGATAATGGTACATGCGTTTGTAAAACTGGTTGGACTGGAACTAGTTGTAATGAGTGTTTACCTGGTAGGTTTGGAATTGAATGTCAAACTTGTATTTCATCTCAGGGAGAAGGGGGAGGTTGTCAGAAATGTGATGATGGATTGACAGGGAGTGGAATTTGTTTAGATCAGATCGATTCTACAGTCGTTTTACCTAGTAAGCTTTATCACACATCTCTCTCTCTCTCTCTCTCTCTCTCTCTCTTCTCTATGAGGTTGAAGTTACTCACATTGGCTCGTACTATCACGATATAGGTTCTTGCAATTGCATTAATGGAATCTGTCAAGGGAATTCGACAAGTTCGAATTGCGATTGTAACGCAGGTTGGACTAGAGCTTCAAACGGAACTCAATGTGCAGCTTGTTCTACCGGTTATTACATGAGTTCTTCAGGTGATTGTCTAGGTACGTTTTCGTCGTAATCGCGGAATCCCTCTTTTTCTCTCTCTTGGAGATTAAATGACCTTTTTTTTTTTTCTCTTCTGAAAAAATAGCTTGCGATTCAAGTTGTTCAGAATGTTCCTCCCCTTCTGGAACTTGTCAAACTTGTAAACCTGGTTTACAACCTCTATCATCTTCTTCTACCGCCTGTACAACCGCTACGACTGCCTTATCGAATGGAACTTTCATAACTTGTCCGACTAGAACTTTTTTCGATCTTACGAAAAACGATTGTCAACCTTGTAACTCTATGTGTGAAACTTGTTACAAAGAAGGTGATGACGGTTGTTTAGAATGTAGGAGTCCGAACGTTTTATTGGAAGGAGTTTGTGTTGCTATAGATGGTAAAACTGGAGTTTGTGATGGAAGGAGTAGTAAATTGACGATGAATGGATTAGCTGCTGGATGGGTTTACGACAATCAGAAGAAAGTTTGTGATGCTCTTCCTTCGAAATGTTCAAAAGGTGGAATCAGCTCTTTCTCTTCAAGTTCGACACGTAGTCAACTCAGTTGTTCAGCTTGTATTCCTGGAAGTTACCTCGTCAATGGAGAATGTATCGATGAGTGTCCGGTTGGAACGACCGTTTCGAAAGACGGATTGAGCTGTCAAGGTGAGTTTACGAAGTTTTTCGCTCTCTCTCTACGTTCCCTGATCAAGCTAACGAAAATTACTCGCTTTGAAGCTTGCGATTCGAGTTGTACAACCTGCGCTCCTTCACTTCCCTCCTATTGCACTTCCTGTTCGACTTCGCAACTCCTCCTCAACGGTACCTGCATCTCTTCTTCCACTTGTCCAACAGGTTATTTCTCCTCGACTTCTCCTTCTCCTTTCTCCTCCTCTTCCTCCTCTTCTTCTCCTTCAGCCGGAAACTCGACTACGACTCTATCCTGTCTCGCTTGTCACCCAGATTGCGAAACTTGTTCACCCGACGATCCTACCCTTTGTCTAAGTTGTCCACCCACTCGACCAGTTCTCAATAGTCAAACCAACAAATGCGTCGATACGTGTGAGCGAAACGAGTATTTCGATACAGGGAAATCCAAATGTGTAACTTGTTCGACAGAGTGTGAAACTTGTTGGGGAGCAGGGAAGAATCAATGTTTGAGTTGTGGTAGAGATGACCTAGTAGTGAGAGGTGGTAAATGTGTAGAAACAGATGGATGTAAAATCATTGATGGATTCGGAGTTTGTTTGAAAGAGTTGGTGACAGTCGAAGCTAGGTCTCAAACTGTCGAGGGAAAGGAAGACGATGGAAAGAAGAAGTTGCCTTGGTGGTTGATCTTGGTGATTATATTCATCGTCGTCTTGATTGTTGTCGGAGGAGTATGGTGGTTCAGGAAGAGGGAACAGAAGAGGAGGAGAGAACACACTGCGAAATTTGCGAAAGGTTTAGGAGACAAAGAGGTGAGTTCTCTAACTTCGCACCGTCTCGTTTCGATTCTCTAGGAGTTCAATTAAAACTGACTCTCCCCTTTGAAACATACGCAAACGTAGGTCGACAAGAAACTTGCCGCTCTTCCTTACTCTGTCGCTTATCCTCCCCTTCCTCGTTCCTACTCCTCTTCTCCTCCAACACCACTCAACCTCTCTCGTACTCTTCCCGCAGCTGATCTCCCGATAGCAGTACAAGAAATTCCTCTCACTCCTCGATTCGTCCTAGAAAACCCTTCTTCTCCAATTTCACCTTCTCCCTCTTCTTCTTTCGGTTCAGCTTCTCAACGACCAGCGCATCGACAACAAGTCAGTATCAATGATCCTTTACCTGATCGTCGATGGAGTGCATCCTCGTACGGATCGAAGACTTCAAAGATTCAAGCTATTCCTCCTGTGAAACCTGACGAGACTGGAGGTTCGTTCTACTCTCAAAGAACGTTCACTACAGCAGCAGGCAACACTCTAGTCGTCAACAGCAAGAATCCATTCTTTAGAAAAGCGTCGTGATCGGTGCAAGGATCTCCTCTTTTACAGTAACACTTGTAGCTTTTTCTTGTTTTGTCTCTCTTCCTGTTTTCCCCAAACACACTCACTCACTCTCTCTCTCTCTCTCTTTCTCTGGTAAATATACATGTTGTAATCAATTTTGAGCTACACGGTTAGATTATACGAGACTAGAGTACATAGGTACCGTGAGAAAACAAAACCTTGTTAAAACCCGAAAATCACAAATACAAAGAAAGACAAAGAGATTACTAAATTCCTCTCGTTTCGACAAGTCGAAGCGGAATACGACTACTCGTTGATACAGTGTTTCCTCCTCCTTCCATTTCGGATGCTATACCCTGATCTGGTAGGAGGTGAGGAGGGATCCACGGAGCGAGTGGAGCTGACACTCTCCTTTGTTGCGCCTTGCGAGCGAGGTTCGTCGCTTCAGCTCGTCCACGGAGTCCGAGGAGTAACCTTGTACACATGAGACTCTTGAGAATCGAAGAGGTGTAGACGTTGATGTTTGTCAAACCGGGATTGTTTTCTAAAGAGGGGAGAAGAGCTTTTCAGAGTTAGAATCGACAAGAGATTGTACGACGAGGATCAAATTTGAATCTACTCACGGGCTGAGAAATAGAGGGATGTAACATCGACAGCGACAACTACACGAGAGTGACAGTCAGTACCGATTCATTCGCGAGAATCTGAATTCTTTTTCTTTTCACTTACTGACGCAAAAATAAAACACTCCACTTATTTCGAGGAGAAGCGTTTCACTGTCAGTCGATTGTCTCTACAAAAAAGGTTACAAAGGTGAGTATGAGAGCGTCGGGACTCACTCTCGGGTCAACCGTTTCAAAAGATCGCTCGAGGTGTATTTCCTCGCGAGGTAGACGTGTCGTCCGACGAGTAGCAAGAGGCAGAGCAAGTTGTAAAACAGAGAAGGTGCCCAATATAATATCGCGTTGAGCTTCTCGTTCTTGACGGGATTGATGGGAGTACAACCGTGATAGTCGAAAGCATCTCCGAGGATTGGTGGTAACGAGAGAGCTGATTCAGAGGGATTGGAGCCGATAAGTTAGAGAGCGGAAAGAGCACAGACGACAAGAGACTGAGCTTACGAATGAGGAGAGTGACGGTGTGAATCATCATTCCTGCTTCTGCGAGGACTAGAATAGATAATCTGGTGGATCAGAGGGGAAAAGCTCAATGAGCGGACGAGGATCAAGATGGACAGTTGACGGTGACCGGACTCACAGTATCAACATGTACTTCTTACACTCGTAGAGACCATAAACTCGAATACCGACGATTACGTCGCAGACACTGGTTGTTGCTCGAAAACGGTCAAGTCCAGGAAGAGCGCTTCTTCGTGATTGAGCGTGTAAAAGGAGTCTTACAGTGTACTGAAGGTCACTGCGACCGCTAAGAGTCGAAATATACGGTTGCACATGGCTGTCAGGGTAGAAGCCGATGATGATTCAGCAACTTTCGAAGTGAGTAAAGACGAAACTGTGCTCACAATTTGAAATTGTGCCATAAACCATCGGAATAACAGCTGCAACACTGAGGATAGTCCAGTATTTGCTGTGTAGCAGTATCGAATGTTCATTTCGCTTGAGTCAGGACGTCAAAGTCGCGAGAACAAGTCTATTCCGAAATTCGACAAACTTGACTATAAACGCAATCTTGGCAGGACTCCATCTTCCGTCCTTCCAGATCAACCTGTGCTCGGTTCGTAAAGTTGCTAGCTATGGTGGTACGGATCAGCCAGCGCAGAGGGTTTACGACCGAGCGGGAGAGAGTTCTCTACTCACTGAATCCCATATCGCTATCCCTAGGAATCCCACCATATACTTCTCACTCGTGTGTAACCAGTAGCCGAGCTTTGAAAGGTCGAACGGCATGTCAAGTGACAGGAGACAGTCGAAGCCGTCTTCAAAGTCGTTTCTTTGGTTTTCACCAAGGCGTGACACGATGAGAGATACCTCCGAGCATTTCAGACGGTACTAGATGGGGCTCGAAGCATCTTTGAGCGCTTGTTTGCTCCTTCCGAGGTTGGGAGCCGAGTGAGATTGCGCTTCTAGATGAAATTGCATTGTGCCGATGTGGAAGGTTTCGCTGAGAGGAGGGGGCCAAAGACACGGTCGACAATTTGGAACTTCGGGTCCATCTTTCGTCCCGCTGAATTACGAGAGTTGTGTGAAGTACCAGACTCGAGAGACAGTCGAGGAGACAAATTCCGAAGCGCTCGTAATTGGGCCTTCTATTCACAAGCGACTCGACATCTTGACCACCTTGGCGGCCCAAAGGTACGGATACTGACAGTAGGTTTCAATCCGTAAGCAGTCCGACTACCGTTTGTACGACAGATCTTTACCAGAACAACAAGAATTTCGCACACAAAATCGTTTTCAGGCACTGAACGGAACAGCCCTAACATACGTTGGAGAGTGGAGCAGATGAGGAGGAATCCACACTGGCTTTTCCTGCTCAGTCTCCTTCCGTGTCTGCATCCGAGGCGAGAGAGTTCGAACGGCGGACGAAGTTTGAGCTCGTTCACGAAGTCCGAGAACCAGTCGAGTCGCCATTAGACTCTTGATCGATGTCGAAGTGCAGACGTTGAGTGTCGTCAATCCTGGATCAGATTCTGTTCCTCGAAGCGAGAAAAGTTTATTGAATCGCAATCTGAAAGTTTGAGAATAGGCGGGTGTACTTACGCGCACAGAAGTAGATCGTAGGAATGTCGACACCGACGATCACCAGGAAATAGATCACTCCACTGTCAAGTCGTGGCAAACGAGAATGTCAGCGGTTGAACAGAAGAATCAAGCGGAATTGAAAGAAAGGAACACAAGTAGCTCACTCTCTCGTAAGCCTATCTAGCAAGTCCATGGAATGGTACACGTGAACAAGATATATGTGGCGACCGATCAGGAGTAACAGGCAGAGCAAGTTGTAGAAAATCGACGGACACCAACTGTGTGGAAAAATCTCGATGTCAGTACAAAGCTCAATCTCGTTCGTGGCTTAGTGCACTCGGCGTACTATAGAAGCGAGGTGAATTTCTCGTGATGAGCTGGATTTCCGGCTGTACAGCCGTAGTAGTCGATCGCTGTCGCGAGCGAGGAGGGAAAGACGACAGCTTTTCGAGATCTGAACGACGTTAGCGCAAGTCTCAGAGGCTACAAGGAGTCCAAGGGGGAATAAATGTAGCTCACGAACAAGCCGGGTAGAAACATAGATCATGCACGTCAATTCTCCAGCAAAAACGGCGATCAATCTGAAAAGAGTCGAGTCTCAGCTCAAACTCGAGTAGCAAATGGATCGGAGAAAGCGAGAAGGAGAAGCTTACAGCACGAGAACATTTTTTTGGCGCTCATACGCGGACCATACTCGAATACCAACAATGACATCGCAAGCCCTGAGAAGGGAGTTCGAGAAATGAAAAACGAAAAGTTTGTCAGAATGTTGGTATACTTGCTACGAAGTGCAAAAGGGAATAAAACCCTACGCTATAGTTCCTGTGATAGCAAGCAGCAATATCCAGTATATTCTATCGCACGTAGCTAACAGGAAGAAACGGAATTTCAGTGAGCTTGATCCGAACCAGAAAGAAACCTGGGAGAACTACCGAGAATGAAGGCTCACCGACTGTGACAGAAGTGTAAACCATGAGGAGTACTGCAAAGTTGCCAAGTAGAGTCCAATACTTGCTGTAGAGAGGGTCGAGTGAGCAATTTAGTACGGATTCTCCTTGCCGAGACGAATGATTTCCTTGCCTCACTTGAACAGATACGCAATCTTGGTCGGAGTCCATGGTGCACTCTTCCATATCAATCTATATTCCGATGCCGAGGTCGCGAGCTGGTCACGAGGAAGAGGGAGGTCAGCGAAGGGAGGGGATAAAAGCGTTTTTTGCGGAAAGCTCGATCAACTGACGCCGTCCCAGAACACTAGGCCTATGAACCCAATCATATATCGGTCTACTAGTCTCGTATTGTGCTGTAGCGAAGAAACGTCCATCTTGGGAGGTTGTATTGAGGAAGAGAAGCGTCGAAGAGGAAGCGAAGTTGGAAAAGGAAGCGGAGTTCGCAAGGAGGGCAAGGCTTCGCGAATCGAGAGATCGGGTCGATAACTCAGAGAGCTTGGAGAAGCAACAGCACGTGTCGAGCGATTGCTGTTTCGGTAATCGGAATAGAGTGAGACCTCGAAACTCCGACGAAACTTCTCAAGCGCCAGCACCTCCGCGTCCTCGAACTCGAGCGCTGATTAAAGGGAAGGCGACTCTGATGTCTACGCGATACTCAAATCAGTATCTGGCGTCCTAGTCAGCCAGGAACGCAGAAGCAGCGTCAGCATGACAAAGTGAAACGAAAATTACAACTAACAAGGCTGAGAACATCAAAGAGTACAACGAGTGACGAGCAGAAAATCGACGAGAGACGTAGCAGTAGAATGAGAAAGTTGGATAGATGCAAGGACGAAGTGGAGGGCCGAACGGGAGACGGAGAAAAGGAATAGGTTGTGAAAGAGGAAAGTCGTCGATCGTCGACGTCGAACTATTCGTCTCGAGTGGCGACAGTCTTCTTGAGCAGCGTACTGTGTTCGCCTCGACTCGCGCTTCCGGCCCTCTTCATCGACGTCGGCCTTCCTCCGCGACGACTAGCTGTAACTCCTTCCTCCTCGTTGTCGGATCCTGATTCGGGTGTTCCGAGTAGCGAATCTTCCTCGGAAGGGTAGTCGGCAGGTACGACGACGACTTCGTGATCTGGGTGAAGGTTTGTCCAAGCTGGGAACCGTGTAATCGAATTGAAAACGAACGTTCCATAAACCAAGAGAGCGAACCTGCCGAAATTGTAGAATCGAGTCAGTTTGACGATCTTAGGGGATTGTGGGATGAGAGAAGAAAGCTCACCCAATGACTTGGAGGAATTTGAAACTCTCCCAGCCGAGGTAGAGAGAGACGAGCCAAATACCGAGTGTACGACAAGTGTCAATCGTTGAGCGAGCGGTGGCAGAAACGCTAAAAGTAGTCGAGAGTGAACGTATCAGTATCAACAGGTCAAACCGGCTCAAGTAAAGAGAGAAGGCACTTACTTTCGGGTGACAGCGAGACCACAGCTGGAAAAGAAGGTATCGACAAAGCAGCTCAGATCAGATTCAGTCCAACTCATCAGCTTACAAGTTGAGAAGGAAATGGACTCACAAGTTGAAAAGAGCGATACTGATTGCGATCACGATCGAACTTTGCCAGACTCGAGGATGTTCGACAATTTGATTCCAACCATCCTTCATATCG
Organism: Sporobolomyces pararoseus; assembly: GCA_010758995.1. Classification (NCBI taxonomy): domain Eukaryota; kingdom Fungi; phylum Basidiomycota; class Microbotryomycetes; order Sporidiobolales; family Sporidiobolaceae; genus Sporobolomyces; species Sporobolomyces pararoseus. Next base: position 1,265,269 of record RSDY01000005.1, on the reverse strand, counting down.
AAGTAACCGCCTTGACCAGCTTGAGTCGATCCATAGAGACGATAGACGAGGAGGAGACCAGAAAGGGTCGTGAGAAGACCGAAGAATCCCTCGTAGCCGGCAGCTAACAAAGGTTCGACAGAGTGGTGTTCCATGATTCTCTCTTCGAGTACGAATTGAGTAGCAGCTGTATCAGAGAGAGAAGCTCAAAAGATGAGTGATCGGCTCGAACAAGCTGACAGAAGAGGACTCACTGAAAAGCTGAGCGACGAGGATGAGCAGAACTCCGACGAGAGGAGAAACGGTAGGATTCTCTTCAGTAGCAGTTTCAACCGTCTTGGGTCCGATGAGACTCGAGCTACCGACGACTGCGACTCCGACCATGCATACTCCGAGTGCTGTCCATTGTGCTCGATCCAGTTTGCGACGAAGGAAGATGACAGAGAACACTCCAACCCATAGAACGAGGGCACCTCGAAGCATTTGAAAGATTGATACACTATCAGAAGCAAGATAGAAGGCGGTCAGCTTCGAAATCCAGAAGGGGCAAAGACGTCGAAAGGAAAGACGTCGAGAGAGCGAAAGAGGATTTACGGCACGAAGAATAAACCGACGTTCATGCAGGTCGTTCCAGCGATATCACAACATGCAGGGCCCCAAAACATCGCTGCGTCTTTCCAGTTCATCTTGGACTCTTCCTCTTCAGTTGACGAAATCTTGACGTCTCTCTTGTGATTCGGTGCAGCTTCAACATCTTGACCTTGAAGAGAGATGGCAGAGTTGGTGAATGCGTAAGCTGACTCGTCGGGTCTCGAAAGCGGATCTGAGCGTAGTCGAGCAGCGTTCGAGGCGAGGGCTGCTTCGCGAGCGGCAGTTGAAGCTTTTCTTCGTTGAGAGGTGCGGAAAGGATTGAGGCGAGAATTGATGAGACTGAAAGCGATGAGGCAGCAAGTTTCTCCGAGGAACATGTTTGCTGTCTGCCATACCGGTTCTGTAGACGAGAATCATTATGAGCTTGAGGGTTTGAAGCGAAAGGAGATAGAGACAGAGGAGACGAACGCTCGAAATTCTGCCTCGTGGCTGGATCCGGAGAATCGCAGTTTCCTACGCACTGCATGTCTTGGTACTTTGACCACAAACCTGTAGTCAAATTGACGTAGCGAGTTAGCTCGGCCGAAGAGGGAGCAAAAGAGGAGGAGGTGGGAAGTGGGGGAGGGTCGTTTCCTCCTCGTTGTTTGCGCCAGATGAGGTATACAAGACTCACTGTTACTGCAGCCCGTTACTAGCATTCCCACCACCAGTATAACTACGAGTCGGTTCGAAGGTCGTTTGGGAGTTGGAGGAGGAACTTGCGACATCTCTCCTTTTGACGTGTTGTGAAGGTTGAGTTAGGTACTGATAAGGCTGTCGTACGAATTGAATCTGCGTTCTGTGTCTAAAGTGTGAAAGAGTTCGGGTTGACGGAGGGGGAAAGAGGGAGAGAGGCGAGGGGCGCAATCGAAACTAGGCTGGCAGGTCGCGTGATTGTATTTGAGGTCGATTCGAGTAGTTCAATCAAGAGCTTTGTAAGGTGTAATTGAAGCTGATTGGGAAAGGGGAAGAGGGTGAGAAGAGGAGAATCCTTCGGAGTTACTTCGGACTCGAGTTTGACTCTCGTCGTTCGAAAATGCGACTAGAGTGTTTGAACGAGTTTGCACAGCGATGTTTGACTACACACGGGTTATCAACAAAACGAGAATCAAAAAAATTCGAGAACAGAGGAGAAGGAACGAAGAGCAGTAAATACGAAGTGAATTGGATGCTGATAGGGGCAAAAGAAGAACGACGGGATCCTGAATATACAATACAACGAAGAACGCACAATAGAGAGTCGAGTGAAAGAGGAAAAGGAGAGGAGATGAGGTCGTTGAGAAGATTGATCACTTGGATTTTACTTTCTCTAAAGCTCGAAGTTGTTGGAGTCGACGTACTACTTGAGGCATCGAAGGTCGTTTAGAGTAATCTTGTTCCCACATGGTGCTCATGAGATCGACAATTTCACCTCCCCAACGTCGGTGAAGTCCAGCGAGAGAGGGTCGAAGCTGTCGTTGACCGACGTCTGCGTAAATAGCCTGAATCGAGGGAAAGTGGAGGGGACAGGTCAGTCACGTTACGAAGCAGAGGAGACTATCTGGGAAAAGAGAGTAAAACCTCACATGCTCGTTCATTCCTTCGAAAGGGTAACGTTTCACTGGTTGATGCCACTGCAGCATTTCCCACATGACGAGAGCGACTGAATAGACGTCTACCTTCTCGTTGTACCGGGGATGAGGGTGCCAGAGTTCAGGAGCTTGCCAATTGACGGTGCCGACGAGGGAACGAATCATCGATTTGGTCGAAGTTTTGATACGAGCGAGTCCAAAATCTGCAATCTTGGCGACTCCCTGCGACGTGATTAAAACATTTGAAGACTTGATATCGCGGTGGATGATCGAAGGCGAGCGGGTGTGAAGGTACTCGATTCCTTTCGCGATACCTAGCATAATGTCGAGGATTTCCCGGAAAGGAGGTGGTTCGACACCTCGAATGTAGTCGAAAAGGTCCCCGTTTGCACAGAGCTCGGTCACGATCATGACGGGTACTGCCGAAGGTTGTTTCGGGATCGAAACTCCGATGAACTGAACAATGTTTTCGTGACGAAGGTCTCGAAGTAAACCGAGTTCCTTGATGTCCATATCGGTGAGGTGACCCCGAATGTCGCAGATCGCGATCGTACGACGACGATAAGTACCTTTGTAGACGTCCTGCGGGAAAGAAAGCGAGCAAAGGCTTAGTTTCTTTATCCGCCTAAAGAATCAAATTGATTCCGACTCACCTTGAATCCTCCACTTCCTACCAACTCGAGCTTCGTGAGTTTCTCGGGAGGGATCTCCTTGTCTTGGAGTTGGAGACTTTCGAGATCTAAAGCGTTGACGTCTTCTTGATGTTCTCGCTCTTTCGAACAATCGACGGTACGAGGTTTCTCTGGACTTGCCGAGTGTCGCTCACGCATGAGAAGCGGAGTATCTTTTGAGCCACGTTTCGAAGGACGAGAAGCTTTGGCGAGTCGAGCAGTCTTGGTAGCTCCACGAGCGGTTTCGGTCGAAGCGTTTGAAAGAGTCGAATTGGTCGAAGCATCCGAGTCTTGAGACGAAGCGTAGTTCTCTTGGTCGCGCTGGGCAGGAATGAAAGAAAAACAGAGTCAGATCATATAGAGCTCAAAAGAGATCGCTATAAAAGTAACGCACCCATTGTAAGAGGGCATCGACTAATTCTTTCTTCGTTCGACCATCGTTTTCGAGATCCCTCTCTGCACAGAGTCGAACGAGATCGTCTTTCTTGCAACGAAGAAGTGACTTCGATGTTGCGTTGCTGAGATCGACTTCATCTTCTTCTGTCGGAGAGACGCGAGGGTGAGTCAGTTTCGTGAGGAAAGAGCAGTAACGGATCTAATCGCGAGGAAGTTCGCTCACCTTGTTCTTCCTCTTCTTCGTAATCAGCTTCCATATCTTGATCCTCGTCGTCTTCCTCTCCTAGTTCCGGTTCTTCGTCTTCTTCCTCGCCAGCTCTTTTCGATTTGCTGCCACTGCTCAATTTCACCACTTTGCCGTGTCTCCCCCCAGCTCGACCCGCTGCTCTCAGATTACTCTTCATTTCGAGTTCGACTTCTTCCTCTTCTCCTCCACTCTCCTCATCGGCGTCCGAAGGAGGAGTCTCGACTTGTTTGACCGTTCGTTTGGAAGATCGTCGACTACCATTCTCTTTCCGTCCGTTCTCTCCCCTTCTCCCTTCTGAATCGCTACTGAGGACCAGAATGTCGCCTTCGCCGTCATTCTCAAGTTCCATTTCTTCGGCTTCATCTTCGTCTTCCTCATCGTCTTCTGCTTCGGCTCTCGCTTTCCCTTTGATTCGAGCGACAGCTTTCTGTTTCGCAGCTCGCAAAGGTCGAGCTGGTGAACCATAAGCGTTCGCGATGATCGTTCGAGGAGCGGAATTTGACGAAGAAGATTGATCGGTATTCGAAGGAGGTCGTTGACCCCTCGTTCGATGGGCGACAGGAGATGTGAACATTGAGAGACCTTCCTCCTCCTCCTGAATCATGTGATTCAATCTTTTACCCAATCGGAGGTTGTTGGTAGATTCCTTCTCGTTAACGTTCGACCGAGTTCGACGGTGTTGACGATTCACAGGGAGAGGCGGAGGAGGCATCTCGGTCTGAGAGCTACGACGACTCATACGACGAGTGGTTCCTTCCTTCGTATCGACATCTTCTGCTTCTTCCTCCTGATCCGATCGCACCATTGCGTCTTCCTCTCCCGAAGTGTGAGGAGGTGTGAGAGGGTGCTTTCGCGTTCCTCCTCCTCCGTTGCGACGAGTCTTCGTGTTACCGTTCGATCGAGTGTTTGTGCTGCTCCTCCTGGTTCGTCGAGGGTGAATCTCGTCTTCGGGACTGGGTTCGAGGGAAGTTCGAGGGTGAGGAGAAGCGTCTGCATTGTCGTCTTCGTTCGATGAAGCTGATTCGGAAGCAGAAGGTGGTTCGCGAGCTGAGACGATTGAAGAGATGAAAGCGTCTTTCGTCATTGGATTGGTGTCGAACTGAGCGGTCGAAGAGGATGGGAGAGCGAGGAAGAGATCGACGAGCTCGGAACGTCGAAGAGTACGAAGTTTCTTCGCTGGCCATTCACGAAGCTTCGAAGCATCGTCTGTGAAGCGTAAACGGTCGTGATCAGTTGTGAGGAACGGAACTCTCGAAGAAAGGGAAGGAAGCCTACCATCTCCGAGCTGATCAGTTCCAGCTGGTTCTTCTCCCTCAGTCTCTGTAGACTCTTCTTCGTCGTCTTCGTCACCATCTTGTAAGCTGCTTTCTCCTACTTCTCTCATTTCAATTTCTTCATTCCCTCCCTCGACTTCTTCTTCCTCACTGCTGTCCGATTCCACGAGTTTCCCGCTCGATCTCTTCCTCTTTGGATCAGGAGTAGCCGTTCCAGAATTAGGTGGACCCAAAACCCCACTAGTTCTCCTCGTGATTCTGATTCCCGAAGGAATGACCGAAGGATCTCTCGACCTCTTGTTGTTGTTTCCTAATGCCATCCTCTTTGCACTCGAAGATCTGTAGCGGGAAAGAGAGTGGTTGACTGGGAGAGGGGAGAGAGGCCGAGCGTTCCTCTGTCGCTGTCGGAGTCGAGGGGGACGTTGTTGAGTGATGGAAGAAGAAGAAGAAGGGTCGGTGGATCGAGTTGGAATCCCGAGGAGGTTTCGACTACGTAAGAGACCTTTGCGAGGGTGTGTAGACTTGGAGAGGTAGGTTCTAGAAGTGAAAGTGCGGTTGTTTGATGTTGACTGATTCAAAGTTGATTGAGAATCTTTGACGGATCGAGTCGAATTCGAAGTATTTTGAAGGTTGTTTGGATCTGAATCGGTGTTGGGATCTTCACCTTCGGATTGAGATCCTGATTCGGTAACGTATGAATCGTCTGGTTTGCTCCGAGGAGTGTAGAATCTAGTTGGTCGAGAGGAAACTTTCCGGCGTTTCCTCGAAGGAGAGTCGTGAGGTCGTGAAGGAGAAGGGTGGACTACGAATTTGGCGCGTTTACCGGGCATCTATTGAGGGGTCGAGCAAGGCATAGAGTGGGGTGTCGACTAGGAATTTGTGAGGAAAGTTGGAAAGAGAGAGAGAGGAGAGAGGAAACAAAAGGAGGGTCACGAGGGTAAATCGAGGGTTTGACTGGGTCTTGAGCACTTCTGTAGGGATGTCGAAGGTTCTCTGATGCCTTCTGTGTAGTCGCAGAGGGAATCGGAAGGTGAGATACGTTTCCTCTCTCTCGCTGTCAGGTGTCTCAGAAATATCCGACTCAAACTTTTATACCGGAGAAGCGTAATTGCACAATGAGAGAGGGAGAGATGAGAGTGATTCGAAGTATAGCAAAGAGAAGTATGAACCAAGAGAGTAAGAATCGAGAGTTGAGAGGGGGAAAAAATAAACAGTAGAAAAATACAAAAAGTTTCGATCGAAGGAGAATAGTCTAGTTTCCAACACTGGCAACGATTCCCTCTGCCTTGTTGAGAGCGGCGACCATTCTGACGCACTCCTTGCGACGTTGAACAACCGAGTCGGATTCCTTGAGCATCTCTTCGATCGCTTCAGGTTTGTAGAGTTCAGAGAGAAGTTCTCTTTGCATAGTGTCTCGAGCATGGAACACCAGGTTGAGCATGATAGCTAGAGCGTATAGCGAGTCAGTCACAGTCACATGAAGAGAGAATGACATGACGAGCTCACCTTTGGGAACCATATCGATGAGCGTTCGTTTCGAAAGCGAGAAGTAAGAAGAGATTAGAAGTTTGATGACTTCAGTTTCCATTGTCTCTCGCTCAGAAAGAGTACCCGAAGCACGAAGGTTCGTTGGGGGCTACACAAAAGGGTGACAGAGGAGTCAGTGAACCGAGAGAGAGACTTTCGGAGGGAATAGAAACTCAACAGGTTCCATAGCAGCGACACCCTTCTTCTGATTCATCTGAGCATTCTTCCTTCCTCCAGGCCAGAAAGATCCGAAGAATCCTTCTTCTTTTTGTTTGAGATCCGAGTCGAGATCCCTACCGTTGTTGAGAGTTCCAGGAGCGAGTTTACCAGTTTTGGGATCGACAGCGGGACCGGGAGGAGGTTTGTTCGCAGTCATTCGTTCAGAAACGATTGCCATAGCTTTGTGTCCAGAAATGAAATCGGGGTGACCAGTGTTGATATAAGTTGACTCCATTCTGTAGGGGAATCACTCGAGTCAGTTCAAAATGTACTCGAAACAGTTAAAGGGAGAAGAAACTTACGCTACGAGATCTTGAACAAGTTTGTTGGTAGGAACCATCGACTTGCGGTAGAAGTTTTGAACTGTGGCGTAGAACTTGTCTTTCAATCCAGGATACCGTTTGAAAGTAGCCTGATTGGGAAGAGAAGAAATTTCGTCAACTCAAATCCGATCGCAGTGGGAAAAAGGTATCTCCCTTACGTTCTTGCTGAGAAGTTGAGCGAGAATTCTCATGAGCTCGTCATACACAAGGCTGGCACATTTGAGAGCAGGTTCTTCGATACGCTTAATTTGTTGCTTGATGATGACTTCGAAAGCAGTAGTTCCGACGAAAAGTGCAGGCGATGATCCCTATCAGATTGCTTCGACAGTCAGCAACGTGATCGTGAGAGTACATCTACAGGGAGAGTCGAAAACTCACGGAAGAGTTGTATAGAATCGTTCGAATGTCGGCATCCTTGACTTGATCGTAAGGGTCGAGACTCTTGACACCGTTTGAGAAGAGTTCGTGGAAGACGAAAGAGATACGAGCTCCTCCGGATAGCTCGTTGAGAGCGAGATCCGAAGAAGAACCATCGACAGCAGCTCGGAAATCGCCGCAGAATTCAGTGATGATTTGCAGGATGACGCTCGACTACAAGCGCGGTCAAGTCAGCGAAAAGATGTAGACACGATAGAGAAAAGGTGAGCTAAGAAGACTCACCCCATCAGTTCCACCAGCGGCACCTCCGAGAGAAGCCAATTCGGTTTCGTATTTCGTCAAACTTTGCGAGATCTTTTGCTTGATGTCGGGTAGAGTAGTTTTGATGTGGTGCATAAGGATAGTGTTGAGTCGACGAGTGAGGTAAGGAGTACCACAGTAAGACGCTTTGCTTCTATAACTAGGGTGACTTTCGAAGAAGTTTCGCTCGTGTTCCAGTGCTTGAGCGATAGGCCTCTTGTTGTCGATATCACGTTGACCTCGGTTGACGACGGGAACGTATCCTAATCGAAGAGGGATGATTCGACCTGCTAGAATGTCGACAACGTCGGTACCTTGATCCATCAGATCGACCTTGGTCAGAACTCCGATAGTTCGGAGACCTTCAGGGTCTACTTCGCGAGCGAGTTTCAATCCATCAGAGTTGGCCAAATCGGTGTTGGCAGCGGTAACGGCGAGGATGATAGAGTTGGGTTTCTGGATGAATTTGAGAAGCATATTGCGAATTTGGACTTCGATATCACGAGGTTGATCACCGACAGCGACCTTGGTGAGACCGGGAAGATCGACAAGAGTGAGAGTGAGAACGTTGGGCGAGAAGATTCGAAGACCGATAGGAAGGGGAGAAATTCCTGGTGCAAGATGAACGAGGTCAGTCGCCCGATCGTCGTACGCTGGCAAACGACAAAAGGAGGAGCGCTGGACTCACCTGCATTCTTTCCCGTCTTCAACTCTGTATCGGCAACGATTTCCTCCCTAACCTTGTTGAAATCGAAGAATTTCTCTCCAGGTCGGTGAAGCTGTCGAACAAGAACTGAATCAACACTTGTCTCGTATGCACCAGGTCACTGTAGAGAATGGAGACTGACGAATTCTGCCCATTCATCGGGATTACTAGCCTTGTCACTCGTAGGTTGCGATCCAGGTTCGTCAGAGGGACCTGTTTTCGGGTTAAGACCTTGCTCAGTTCTGCATTCCCCCGTTCACAATCACTATCATACTCACCATCTCCGTTCGTAGCAGGCTTTGCAGAAGCAGGCCTGTTGATCAATTGAAGAACGAGAGGTCGTCGAGTAACGATACCAGCTAAGAAAAGCAAACTTCGGTAAGCTTCTCCTCTCTTCCTAGGTGTTCAAGATAGAGGGCAGAGTACTCACTTCCACGGGGGAGGAAATCGCGTCCGACAATGTTCTTCAGGGGAATCAACGATATAATATGAATCAGTTTCGAGGGAGGGGGTGAAGGTGCAACGAAGAGTGATGGTTCTCACCTCTAGAACCGAAGATTTTCCACTTCATTCGTAATTAACGAGCATCAAAGGTCAGTTGCGCACTCACCAGTTTGAGCTCTCCGGAAAGCGACGAAGTGACGAGTTGATCAACTTACGAACTTTGAGATCCGACAACTGTTTGTTACGGCGAGAGACGGGATCAGGACTAGCTTCCCGAGATTTGGATACTCTGTAGAGTATGGAAGAACGTACCTGCGATTTGAGGCAAGTCGATCGGGTTGGAAGACAATCCAGACGACGCGAAGGCATCTTGAAGTTTCTAGCGACGTGTTCGACACAGAAGACCAGGGAGAGTGGTCAGTATTCACAGAATAGTCTAGGTCTGTCCAGGGAGGCGCTCACATTGACGGTACGGATGAGATTCTGATCCATGATTCAAACCGAGTCGAAGGAGAGATGGGGCAGCAAGCGAGGAGAGAAGAGGAAGCAGGGAGCGGGAGAGACCTCGATTAATCGGGAAATGGACTGAGAGAGGTCGTAGGAGTCTAATCTGGTCTATTTGAGAGCGAAGAGGTGGAAGGAGACTGCGCCTCTCGAACTTTGAGTTTGTGACACCTGTCGGTTCACAAATTCGTGAAACCTCTCCTTACACCGCCTCTCTCGCGCTTCTGGTGCTACGTTACGCGGAAAGGAATCTTGAACTGCTGCAATCGCACAGCGAAAGCTCTCTCCGTCAGCAAAAAGTTGATTTGTTCTTTGTGTTTCGCACAAAAGTTTTGCAATCTAAAATGACCAGTAATGCGAGTACAATCATCTCCTACACATCCTCTTCGATCCCGACGATAACTGACCGGTTTTACCTGTCAGACGCGCGAATAGATAGAGTGAACCGTCAGAATCGGCCTCGGAAAGTCGCGAAATAGAAATAGTGGGAGATTCTTCTTTCTTACCTTGTAGGGTTGTAATCGTCTGCAAGCGGATTCGACCATGCGAGCTGAAGAGTCAGTACATAGCTCCAGACAGCGTCGGAGACGAGGGCATTCGGGTAGAAGGAGAGAAAAGGAAACCTCACCAATCCTCAACAAGAGACCAACAGTTTCCGTCGCCAACTCGATCGCGCTCGTACTGACCAACAGCGGTTGTAGCACGTTCTCTTCCAAGATGTTTGAAATGACCCCCTTCCTGACGTTGATACCAGCACTCCTCTCTCCGTTTGCATGTCGATTCCTCAATTCAGTGACCATCGTGATCGGGTTCAATCCAGCGTTTTCTGCCAAAGTTGTAGGGATTACTTCAAGTGCTTCTGCGAAAGCGGCGAAACAGTAAGATTCCATTCCTTTGAGAGTTTGAGCGTGTTGAGCTAAAAGTCGAGAAACGTGAATTTCAGGTGCACCTCCTCCGGCGATCAGGAATCTGTTTCAAGTCGAATGAGTGAGTACTGACATCTTCCGTGGAGGAGGTCGGTATGAAGATGAACTCACCGCTTCTTGACGAGACATCTTACGACACAGAGAGCGTCGTGTAAACTCCTCTCTGATTCCTCCAGAACCAGCTGATTCGCACCAGTGCACAACACACTGACAGTCTTTCCACTGGGGTTCTTGATACCAGTAACCTTGACAAACTTGGCTCCGTTCTTGCTCGTCTCTTCGACCAAATCCGCTTCTCCCAACTTGTCACTCGTCATTTGTTCGACATCCGAAATCGGTTTGCATCCCAACGATCTCGCCAAGAAGTCAATCTCGTCACGTTCGACGTCCTTAATCGCCATGATCTTGAGTTTCTGAAGGTAAGCGAGAGAGAGTTCGTTGGTAGCGTCTCGGAGGATAGATTTTTGGATGAGGAGAACGTTGCAACCAGACTTCTTGATCGCTTTGCAGAGGTTGAGAATGTAGAGTCGCTCTTCTTTGAGGATCTTGTCCATTTGACGGTAATCGTTGACAACGATTTGGTTGTCCATCTAGAGTAATGGATCGAATTCGGTCAACCTCTCACCTTTTTTTTCTCAGTCACAAAGCGAAATCAGATGGCTCACATCGGGTTTAGGAGGAGAAAGTTGGAACTGGATGATACCGATCTTGGCTTTCTCGATTCGAGTAGGTCCACCGGCTGAAGTGATTGCGTTTTGGTGAAGAAGAACACCATCCATCAACTCGGTGTCGTCGATAGTTCCTCCGACTTTCTTGACGAGTCGGATATCTCTGAGATCGACGTTGGTAGATTGAGGAGTTACGAGACGGAGAACAGAGTCGACAGCGATAGGAGAAAGGATGGAAGAATATTGCGAAACGATCTGCCAAACGCGTTTGCGTCAGCCAAAGAAGTTCGATGTGGACTGACTGGAAGACATCTTGATACTCACCTTCGAACTCAAACTGGTAGTAGCAGCCCTCAACAAGTTGTCTCTGTCGGAAAGATCGACGGGAGTAGACATCTCTTCCAAATATTCGACAATCTTGGCGGCAGCTTTTGTGAAACTTTCAGCGATGATCGTCGGGTGAATACCTTTTCCTAGAAGCTTCTCTGCAGCTCCGAGAAGGGCACCAGCGAGGACTACTACCGAAGTTGTTCCATCTCCAGCTTCGATATCTTGAGCGGCAGACAAGTCGACAAGCTGTACAACGTGCTCGGGTCAGTTCTAGACGGTTGCAGAGGTCGCACAGGGGTAGATCGACTCACCATACGAGCAGCAGGGTGCATAACACTCATGTGTTTGAGGATAGTCGCTCCATCGTTCGTGATTACTACCTCTCCTTGAGCTGTTTGGATCATCTTGTCCATTCCCCTAGGTCCTAATGAAGTCCTGACAGCATCGGCGACAGCTATTGAAAGGAGAGTTGAGATCAGAAGGAGTGAGCGAGACTCGAGGAGATTTCAGGAAGTGAGAGAGGTCAGAAGCGTACCTTTGGCAGCGGTCATGTTACTGAGACGAACTTCTGTTGATTTCTCATTGTTCTACACACGTTCAGCAAGTTGAAACGGATGAGCAAACAGCGGGAAAGATGAGAGAGGACGACGAGACGAATTTACTTGGAACGCTTTCCTGTTTGAAGGACCGGGTCCAGCTGAAGGCGCAGGTGCTACTGATCCTCCTACTGCTGCCATTTTTGAGATTGACTGAATAAGTGGAGAATTGAGAGGTGAGGAACCTCTTGAGAGGTTTCCCTTTCTATCCTCCACTCTAAGCGATCTTCTTGCTTCTAGTCAATCTATCTTACAATGGTGAGCTCAGAACCACGACAAATCGATTCGCGTCGGCTCCCACGAGCTTCCTGTCGCTAACCACTCTTACTCCCTTTCGACTTGACCTCCATCTGCACTCGTTACCGTCTCGCTCAAACGCAGGCTGATATCAACGCTATCGCTCAACAATTCACTGAATTCTACTACAACCAATTCGATTCCGATCGAAAGGGTCTCGCTCCCCTCTACGTGAGTGTTTCTCTCTCAACCAACCTCTCCTGCTACGTTCGCTTGGTTCGCAGAGCTGACTACTTGTACTTGCAGCGGGATCACTCTATGCTCTCTTTCGAGGGTCAACAGTTCCAAGGTGCCAACGCTATTGTTGAGAAGCTCGCCGTAAGAATAAATTTCGCAAAACCCCCCCGATACTTTTCTTTTCGTTCTGACCTTTCCCCCCTCCGCCTTTCTCGCAGGGTCTCCCCTTCGAGTCTATCAAGCACCAAGTCGCTACCATGGATGCTCAACCTGCTGCTACCGACAAGGCTTCCATGATTGTTCTCGTTACCGGTCAACTTCTCGTAAGCTTTCCTCTTTTCCTCAACTTGCGAGACTGAGCATTGCTGATACCTTTGGACTTCTGTAGACCGGTGGTGACTCTAACCCTCTGAACTTCTCTCAAACTTTCCATCTAATCCCCGAAGGTTCCGGAGGATACTATGTGTAAGTTTTTTCGATTTATCTTTATCGTCTCTCGTTCTTGATGTTGATCCCCAGATTCGTCTGAATGTCGTAGCTTCAACGATCTCTTCCGATTGGTGTACGGCGCATAAGTCATGTTCTGTATCAAGCAATAGCAAACAGCATTCAATTCTCACCGTTTTCTCTCCCCGGAGCAAGTCCAATCGTAGTGGCAGTGTGAGAATCATCGTCGCATACCACTCCTTGTGTCTCAGTTTGTAAGGCCGAACGGAGAACGCTATGTGACAACAACCAAAATCGAGATCAACAAGCAATGTTTTTTCCAATTGATTCAATCCGTTCTCAATGAACCTTACCTTCCGCTCTTTCTGCAAAGGACCAACAAGGTTCCAAGCTTGATGTCAGCTTGTGGACTGAAGAACCGATATGAGAAGCACCGCTGACTTTTCGTTTCTTTAAGCTCTTCTATGCTTCGCCGACATCATTTCCACGTTTACCTCCGCTTTGAGTCCCACGGCTTCACCGATTCCTTGACCAAGTTCACCTACACTTTTGCAATAGATGCTCGGACAAACGCTAGCATCTCGTTAATTGACGTTCTCGGTGCGCAAGCCGTAGATTGGTTCGAGGTGAGCTAAATCTCAGGAAACGCATTTTCGAATATTCAAGCTAGTCCAAGTACTTTCGACGTTGACCTCGTCTCGACGCCATCTGAACGTTGTAGCGAACGGAAGCGTTCGTCGCGAACGAGCCAAGTTTCGATGGAGAAAGAGAAAACCCCACAAGATCTCTCGATACTTTGATGTAACATTCCACCTCTCGACGACTCTGTCCCGCATTCACTGTCTGTAGCAGCGAGCGAGAGTGGTTCCGGAAGACGGCGATCCAAGTTTGGAGAGATCCGAAAACGAGAGTCGAAAGTTGAGCTGATTCGTTGTGGAATCAGTCTGTCGCCCGAACAGGCTATTGAGAGTCGAAGATGTTGTCGACGAGAGTAGAAAAGACCATTCGAGGTCGCGATAGGGTGAGAGAGGACGACAGTCGAGAGAGAAAGTTTGAAATTCGAAGCACTAAGAAGGAAATCTTGCGGTTTGTTCCGACTCTGTTCCTCTCAATCGAGTATCTACCCATACTCGAAGGTTCTATAGATCGATACCAGTCAATAGTAGACTCATCTAGGAGAAGGAAAGTGGAGTAATTGAAGTTTAGTCAGTCGAGAATTTGGATGCGTCGAAAAAACCGTCTTAGCTGCAAAGCCCCTCTTTTCGGCACGTGAGCTTCTCTGCTCCCCCGTCCACTCCCTCCGCTGCCGTGCACCCGTCACGGTACGTCTCCAAGATCTTCTTCGAGCACGCAACTGAGCTGAATCGAGAGGGGGAACGTCGTCTCCTGAGATGAGAGTAAGTCGGAATCCATTCGGAAAACTCACTGATGGATTTTGCTACATTGTCACCATTCTACTTGTCGTCGGCGAGTAGTAGTAGTAGTAGTATAGTAGTTGACGAGGAGTCGAGAAGAACTTCGATCTGAGTCAATGAGACGAGTTTTAGTCAGTCAAAGCCGACGTCTGACGGAAAACGCTGTTTTCGCTCAGACGTCTTCCTTTTTCCACGTCCTCCTCTCTGAGCATTCTTCGACCTGCTCATTCTTTATTCCCCTTACTCATGGGATAGTACGTAGCTCGTAAGGCTCAATATCGAGCAAGATAGTATCGAACGAGCGAGACGAGTTTGACCTGCGCGCGACCGCCGGTCAGACGGATTTCTGCCTTCTCGTCAACCAAGGTCCGATTTCGCTGTCTTTCCTCGTCGATCCGACTCTTATGATCTTCAACAACTTCATCTGTCTCGTGTTCGAAAGAGATAGTAGAGAACGAGCGAAAAAAATCGAAAAACACACCCTGCAACGACGTCGAGGGTCCGATACAAAGTAAAGACACCTGAACTCTCGTGTCGGTGCTCGAGGTGTAGGTGTGTTGACGTTCCAAGAGTAGCTCTGTCAACGGAAATAGGCAGACGAAAGAATCTAGGTCAGTCGAGGTTCTCGGGGTTCCTCAGCAGCTATTGAGACCCCCCGAATTCTGTCCTTCTCTTCGTCGACCTCGATCTTTCGCTCTCCCCTCGGTCGATTGTTGTACTCTACTACAACCTTCCCCGACCGAAAGATTGGCCCTCAGGCGAGGAAACAATCGAGAGTGACAGGAAATCGAAAAACTCCAGCGATTTTGTTCCGAAGTATTCTAACTCGATTCCAGCACACTAGCAGGGTCCTGATCATGCTCGTAGAGCACTGATCAACGAAGGAAAGCGTTTCTATCTTCGCACTCAGGTAGGAGAAGAAGTTCAAAAAAATCAGTTCAGAATTTTCGTCGGGTTCGTGACAGAGATCAGAACCCGACCGTCTTTTTGTTCCTCTTTTCAAAGAATTAACCCTCGCTCTGCCTCATCGACCCCCCGAATTCATTCCGCCTGCTCCATGAATGTCTCATCTTTGTGTACCACCTTCTGAGTTTCCCTGCCTGGAGAGAGAGAGAGAGAGAGAAAGGAAGAGGGAAAAAATGGAGTCTCGAAGCGAACATACCGATTAAGATCCTATTTCCCATCGATTAATCCTGATACCTCTTGGTTGAATCTGCTTTTGTTGAGTCAAACTAGAGGCTAGAGAGAGAGAGAGATTTACAAGAGCGAGAAAGAAACTCCAGAGCGAGAGCTAGAGACGGTTTGAAAAAGCAAAAAAGAAAAAGGAAAGAAAACAGTTTGCTTTGGGCCAGATCCCATTGAGTTGAGTATCAAGACCTAACTGCTACTAATGTATTTCTTTCCCTTCTTCTCTCTGTACCCCCTGCCTAACCATAATGGTATAGAGAAGAGGAGAAAGATGCGAAAAGAATTACAATTTTTACAAAAACAACCAAATATCGTCAAAAAAAGCGCAAATCTCGACTTTTTGTTAGAAACCTTGAGGATTAGTTCTAGAAGTAATCTTAGTCCATTGAGGTACTTTGTGAATCCCTTTCCTATAACCTTGATCTTTTCTAGAGAAAGTAGTATATTTATCTTTAGGTTTCATTTCCTTCTCCGTCGGTAGTGCTAGAACTTTCGTCTGGTTTTCACAAATCACTTTTTCATCAGTCCTTCCTCTTTACTGAGAAAGCGTAAGGAACTCACGAGAGATCGAACAGGAGGGAAGGAAGTTGGAGTTGTAGAAGTCAAGGTAGAGATTAGGGAATCTACAGATTTCAAACGTAACCTTTGTCGGAATTTACGAGTTTTGGAAAGTCGGTATGGCATCTTCCTATTCTCGGATTCGAGGTGAGAGAGGAAGAGGGTTTAGTTTAGATCAAGAAAGTAAAAGAGGAGAGAGAGTAAGAAAGAAGTAATTTACCATAGAAGTCCTACGGAAGCTATCGGTGATGGTCTGAATGCTCCAAACATAATGTATGAAAGAAGTGAGTGAATGTTTGATGAGAGAGGGAGAAAGTAGTTGGAAAGTTCTCGCAGTTTGGTTCCTTACCTCTCACTTACTTATTCTACTCTGAATCTAGTCACACTCGTTTCTGAAGCGCCGCTCATCAATACCGACTATCTCTCCGACGCGACTCTCCTCTCCAAGAATGACACGAGTCGAACTACCGACTCATCCGTTCTCACTCTCTCCCGAACAACTCTACTCTCAGTTCAAAGTAGACCCTTCAAAAGGACTGAGCACTCAACAAGTAGAACTACATACCTCTCAATTCGGAAAGAATGGTAAGCAAATCCCTCTCTCTCTCTCTGCAACTCTGTTCTTTTTTATTGAACACGTCGTAACCTTCCTTACACAAAAACCTCGTGTAAATTAGTTTTACCTCAAGATGAATCTGAACCATTGTGGAAACTAATCTTGGAACAATTCAAAGATCAATTAGTTTTAATCTTGTTGGGTTCGGCAGGGATCAGTTTAGTATTGGCCTATTTAGAAGAAGGCGAAGATAAAGCTACTGCTTATGTAGAACCGGTAGTCATCTTAACTATCTTAGTATTGAACGCTTGGGTTGGAGTTGTACAAGAAACCAATGCCGAGAAAGCTATTGAAGTACGCTTCACACTCTCTCTCTCTCTAAATCGCAAAATTGAAAACCCTTCATTCACTGATAACTCCTTCTTCGTGATCCAATTTAATAGGCCTTGATGGAATATTCACCAGATGAAGCCAAAGTTTTACGTAACGGTACTATTAGTAAAATTCACGCATCAGATTTAGTACCAGGAGATTTAATTTCAATTTCAGTAGGAGACAAGATCCCTGCAGATTCGAGAATCGTTGAAATCACTTCTGCAAGTTTCACTATAGATCAAGCTTTGTTGACTGGAGAATCTCAATCAGTTAGTAAAACCACCTCGTCGGTTAAAGATTTAGATGCCGTTAAACAAGATATGATCAACATGTTGTTTAGTGGTACCACAGTAGTTTCAGGTAAAGCTTTAGCGATCGTAGTCGCAACTGGTACTCAAACTGCATTGGGAAACATTCACACTTCAATCACTTCACAAATTTCAGAAAAAACTCCATTGAAACAAAAAGTGGATGAATTCGGTGAACAATTGGCAAAAGTTATTGCAGTAGTTTGCGTTCTAGTTTGGTTGGTGAATTGGAAGAATTTCTTGGACCCGAGTCACGGTAGTTGGGTTAAAGGTGCGATTTATTATTTCAAAATCGCAGTCGCTTTGGCAGTAGCGGCGATTCCAGAAGGTTTACCGGCAGTGATTACTACTTGTTTGGCGTTGGGAACCAAGAAGATGGCTAAAAACAACGCTATAGTTAGATCTTTACCCTCTGTAGAAACTCTAGGTTCTACAAACGTGATTTGTTCAGACAAGACTGGTACTTTGACTACTAATCAAATGAGTGTAGCAAAAGTGAGTTGTTTCACACTTCCAACACTCCTCCCCCTTCCCTTCGAGTAACAGAAACTGATGAGTCTTTTGCTTTCTAGTTTGCTATCGTCAAAGATGGTGGATTAGAAGAGTACAAAGTAGAAGGTACTACTTATGCTCCCGTCGGTACTATCTCTTCTTCTTCAACTGGAGCTAGATTAGAACCTAGAGAACTCGATTCATCAACCTCAATTTCAAGGTTATCTCAAATCTGTTCTATGTGTAACGACGCAAAGATCGCTTACTCGAAAGAAAACGATTCTTACGCATGCGTTGGAGAACCTACTGAAGCGGCTTTGAAAGTTTTAGTAGAAAAATTAGGTCACCCAGTTTTATCTACCACTGCTTTGAGTAGTTTAGATCCTAGTTCAAGAGTTTCAGCGATCAATGACAAGTTGGAAACAGATTTTAAAAGGTTGTTGACTTTTGAATTCTCTAGAGATAGGAAATCAATGTCTGTTTTAGTACAAGATCAATCTTCATCTTCAGCTTCAGCTAAACTATTCGTCAAAGGTGCCCCCGAATCAGTTTTAGATCGTTGTGAATTTATCGAAACTACCTCAGGTCCTCAAACTCTCAACTCTCGATTGAGACAAGAAATTAATTCAAAAGTATTAGAATACGGTTCATTAGGGTTGAGAACTTTGGCATTAGCTTACCTGGACAATGTAGATTCAAACTCCGACCATTACCACACTGAATCTTCTTCAGATTACATCAAGTTTGAACAGAAATTGGTATTCACTGGATTGGTAGCCATGTTGGATCCACCTAGACCAGAAGTTAGAGGTGCTATAGAGAAATGTAAAACTGCTGGAGTTAGAGTAGTAGTCATCACTGGAGACAACAAGAACACGGCTGAAACGATTTGTAAACAAATCGGAGTTTTCCAAGAAGGGGAAGATTTGACGGGTAAAAGTTTCACAGGTAAAGAGTTTGGAAATTTGAGTAAACCTGAAAAAGTTAAAGCCGTGATGGAAGCTAGTTTGTTTAGTAGAACTGAACCTGGACATAAATTGGAAATTGTTGAATTGTTACAAGAACAAGGTTTAGTTTGTGCTATGGTGAGTTCTACCTATATATCTCTTTTCTCTGTTTCAAGAGAACCTTTCCCAACTAACTCTCCGTCTAATTGCTTCATATAGACTGGAGATGGTATCAACGATGCACCTGCACTAGCTCGTGCGAATATTGGGTTGGCGATGGGTTCAGGAACTGATGTAGCGAAACTCGCTTCAGATGTAGTCTTGGCCGATGACAATTTCGCAACTATCGAGAAAGCGATCGAAGAAGGCAGGTCGATTTATGAAAACACTAAACAATTCATTCGTTACTTGATCTCTTCAAACATTGGTGAAGTAGTTAGTATCTTTTTAACCGTTTTATTGGGAATGCCTGAAGCTTTACAAAGTGTTCAATTACTTTGGGTCAATTTGGTAACTGATGGTTTACCCGCTACCGGTGAGCTTACACACACTCTCTCTTTCTCTGTTCTTTACTCGATACTAATTTCGTGCCTTGTTCTTTCTTTCTTCCAGCACTCGGCTTCAATCCTCCCGATCACTCGATAATGCGTAGGCCTCCTCGTTCTTCCAAAGAGCCATTGATCAGCGGTTGGTTGTTCTTCCGTTACATGGTCGTAGGAACTTATGTCGGTGCGGCATGCGTTTTCGGTTACGCTTGGTGGTTCATGTTTTACGAACAAGGACCTCAAATCTCTTGGTACCAATTGACTCACTTCCATTCTTGTTCGAATTCGTTCCCTCAAATCGGTTGTGAAATGTTTACGAACGAATTATCGAAACGTGCTACTACCGTTTCGTTATCAGTTTTAGTAGTGATTGAAATGTTCAACGTACGTCTCTCTTTCTCTCTTTCTTCTCTCTCTCTTCTATCTCACTGTGTCTTCTTTTGATTGACACGAGGCATCTCTTTTTGTTTTTGTTTTTCCTAGGCATTAAACTCTTTGGCAGAGAACGAATCTTTACTTTCTTTACCACCTTGGAAGAACATGTATTTGGTAGGAGCTATAACTCTTTCAATGGCTTTACATTTCATGATTCTATACGTTCCGTTCTTCTCCGTAAGTTTCCACTCCGTCTTTATTCTCTCTTACCGGAACGTATGTATTACTGACACCTGACAACTCTCTTTTTTCTCTTCTGTGACAAATAGACTCTGTTCATGATCACTCCTTTGAATTGGCAAGAATGGAAAGCAGTTTTAATCATTAGTTTCCCAGTCATTATTATTGATGAAATTTTTAAATTCATCTCCAACGTTTGGATCGCTCCTCCCAAGAAATTGAAGGATGAGTAAGACAAAGTGAAGGTCGAAAGGAAAGGTTAGGTTACGGGGGGATAGGGATGAAAGGGGAGAAAAGAGAAGGCGGGTTCTCCATTAAATTTAGTACCTCACACTAACCGTATTTCCCTCTCAATATGATTCTGGAGAAGGAGTGCAAGGTCCAAAGAGGGAAGGTTGAAGAAAGAAAAGAAAAAAGATCATTGATGTTATTTAGTTTTTGTATTGTTTTGTTTTCTTTCTCTAGTTTTCGCAAAATCCCAATCAAAAGCATCGCAATTCTAACAAGCGGACTCGACTTCTTGATCGAGTAGTACTACTACAAGAAGGAGAGAGACTCCAACTTGACAGCAGTCCAATTCAAGCCTTCTGCGGGAGGTGATGAGCTTGAGCTGCTCTCGCTCCCTCGAGACACGACATTCCCCCTCTCGATTCAGCTCATCTCCAAGCTTGAGAAGTACTTGAGAGTCGTACTATGACGGGTGAATGGTAGCGGAGGGAGTGGAGAGAGATCAGAAGAGAAGAGTAGAGGTAGAGAAGCTCACGTGCCGAAAAGAGGGGCTTTGCAGCTAAGACGGTTTTTTCGACACATCCAAATTCTCGACTGACTAATTATCGATTTCTTCATTGTTCTTCTCTCAGATGAATCTACTCTCGACCCGTATCGATCTATAGAACCCTCGAAGATGGGTAGATGCTCAAAGGAGAAGAACAGAGTCGGAACCAACCGCAAGATTTCACTTCTCACGACTTCAAATTTCAAACTTTCCCTCTCTCTCGACTGTCATCCTCTCTCACCCAATCGCGACCTCGACTGGTCTTTGCGACTCTCCTTCTCGACAACATTGTCCACCGTCGTTACCGATTGCACGAGGAACGCGAGCTCGAGTTTCGACTCTCAGTTTTTCGAATCTCTCAAATTTGTACCGCCGTCTTCCGGAACCACTCTCGTTCGCTACTACTAGAGGTCGAATGAGGAACAGAGTCGTAGAGAGGTGGAACACTACAACAAAGTCTCAAGAGATCTCGCGAGTCTTTCTCTTTCTCTCGAAATTTGAGTCCTTCGCGACGACCGCTTTCGTTTCGTTTTCTTCGGTTTCGCACTCAGGGAGGAATTTGGTGGAGTCAGTGTAGCTCGCGATCAACGAGGAGTTCAGGGGCACAAGGAGGAGAGCTCGAGCAAGAGGAGGAGAGGAGACGACGTTGGGGGTTGTGAGAGGTGTTGAGGACCCCCACTGAAAAGCTCGACTGACCCAAGTGTTTCTTTTTCGTAGGGTTTGTAGATGGAGTCACTCTCTGACGTCAACAGCAACTCGACACGGAATGCTACAGGGGTCTAGGACCTTTACTCTTTCTCCAGGTTCGATAGGAGTTTCTCGAGGTCGTCGTCGGTGAGTTTCTCAAATATTACGCTCGTTCTCTAGCATCTCCTTCGATTGCGAGTTACAAGTTGTTGAAGGTCGTAAGAGTGGGATCGACGAGGAAAAGGAAGTGAACGGGTCCTTGTGGGAGATGAATTTGACGAGAAGGCAGAAATCCGTCTGACCAGCGGTCGCGCGCAGGTCTCGATTTGACTGACCGTAGTCCTTTCGATTTTCGGACTATAGAGTAGGAGACGATCGCCTGGTGCTCTTCAAGAGCTCCCAGAGACGTCCGACGCTCTCTCGGATCCACTCAAGCACCGGAGACGAGAACTGGAGAAAATCGAAAGGAGCTCCCCTCTCTCTCTCTCACGCGAGAAGAGTGAGCTCTTTCTCTTCAATTCGTCATTCAGACCACCGTACTAGCGTTAGCCAACGCGATACCGTAATCTACGAGTAAACCACTCGCGACAATCGCTCCCAAATCTCGATTCTTCCCAAAGAACTTCCAACAACTTTCTCTACTCTCCCAATCGACGTTCTTCAACTGCCATGCCAAATGAGCGGTTGCACCTCCTACTGAAAGGAGGTAGAAAGCAGGGCCTTGGTGGTTCAGGTATCCGGACAGAGTGAGGAGGGAAATGAAAGAGGCGGAGAAAGTGGAAAGGATCGGGAGGGATTTGTCACCGAAGAGTAGAGCGGTCGATTTGACGTTTGCGTGAATATCATCAGTTTTATCCTATTCAGTTTCGATAGTCAGTCAAGTGTTCTAGTCAAGAAGGAAGGGGTTTGGAGATTAGCTTTACTTGATGAGCGTAAATTGTATCGTAAACGATCGTCCAAGCTACACTTCCGGCATACAATGGTAGGGCTACTGTCCAATCTGTTTGACCTAGAATAGCTGAACTACCTAGTAAAGCTCCCCAGTTAAATGCGAGGCCTAGAGCACAGAGAAAGTGAGTCGAGTTAGCTCACGAGAAGGAACGAGGGAAGATAGAGTATTGAGAATAGAGAACTCACCTAGGACAAACTGAGGCCAATAGGTTATTCGTTTCATTAAAGGATACAATACCACGAGCGACAACGAACTAGCTCCCAAAGCGATTCTGAAAAACCCATTCGAATCGAAATCATGAAAGAGTGAATCAGCGCTTCGCTCTTCTTCTGCGTGGAATCGAAATACGAACTAGAGCTTACGAGTACCAATTCAGTTGAGTCAGAATACCCAATCCTAGAGATAATTGAGTACCTAGAAAAGTCATGGCTTGAATAGGTTTGACTTCTCCCGAAGCTAAAGGTCTCAATTTGGTTCTCTCTGTCCAAACCATCGGCGTCCCTCGACATCAATATCAGCAATATTTGTCCTCTTGAGCCGGAGCAAGGGGGAGGAAGAAGGGGGACTAAAGGATGAAAGAGACTGAGGTGAGAGAGAAGGATAAACTCACCGACTTTTTTATCGATGTCTCTATCCCACAAATCATTAATAACGCATCCTGCACCTCTCATGATTACTGCTCCGGTACCAAACAACAACATGTTCCAACCCCATGTACTCAGAGGAGCCAGAGAAGAGTAAGATGCCATCGTAATACTCCATGCTACAAAGAGCGTAAACCAAAACTCCCTTTCGATCAGCACGCGTCAGAATAAGATAGTGAGAAATAGAAGCTTACCGCAAGGCCAGAACAGTAGCCAAGTTCCGATAGGCTTGTCGAGCCTAGCTAGGGAAAGATACGGATGCAACCATTTCAATTTCTTCGGGAGATGGTTCGCCCAAGGAGGTATAGGTGAGGTATGGACTACTGTGGTTGTTTCAGATTGACCAGAAGGAGTCAGAGGCGCTCCAGAAGGTGTTGAGAGGGATCGAAATAAGGTTAATGATGAAGATGGAAAAGGAAGAGATCGGGGCTGTAGACGCGAGAAAACGAGCGGTGATCGTCGTAAAGTCGCTTGAGGTATCCGTCGTAGTGCGATTGGGGCGCGTAAGAGAGGCGAGATGACCATGACGGGTCGAATGGAGAGAAGAAGAATAGAACGTCGCTCAGCAAATATTTGCTTGGGTCGTCTCTCAGTTTGCGATTCGATCATGCTTACTGTCTATGGATATGACAGACAATGAGAGAATAAGGAAAAGCGAGAGATAATAATAAGAAAACACAACACAATTTCTTCAAACTCAAAGAAAACCGAAAAAAATTCCTCTTCAACCTAGCGAAGATCTGCCTCTTCTGCAGTACAAACTCCGCCGAGACTAGACAGAATTCGTCCCAGGAGGTATTCTGCCGTCTACCACGCCCCATAAAAAGTTTGCCCATTGGAAATCGTTCACTTGAGGATCCAATTCGACTGTTCGAGCTTCTTGTGAATGCGCTGAACCTGAATCCATCATGGTCGAGTATCAGCTAGTCCGTATACAGCAATACTCGAAGAGGAGTCGCAAAGAGAAAGAGAGAGAAAGAGTAGTGTGAGACTCACGAACTATCATTTTTGTGAATTTACCAGATTCATCGACGAGGGGAGTGAATCCCAGATCTCTGTACAATTTCAGCTTGAGACTGTTACCAGCAATGATAGCAGTCAGTCGAGAGGCACTCCGATTCCACGAGATCAGCGAGGGAGCAAGAGGTTTACACATCGCTGTTTAATCCTCCAACTTGGATAGCTTCTTCTTCCTCTTGTTTCAATTCTTGGTTCAACCTGACCAGTTCTCCTTGCAGCTCCATCACTTGTTGATCTAGTTCAGAGTTTAACCTCATAGTTTTCATAGTTTGTTGAAACATGGTTTCCAACTGTCTCTGATGATCTTGTGAAGAAGTTGCAGTTGAAGATCTTTGCGACGCCTGAACGGATGTCTTGTAGTCTAACGCTATACCTACATGCAATTAATCATCGGATCGACAAGGGTCAATACTGAGCGAAAGGAAGGAGAAACGAGGAGAATCTAACCTCTCAATTGTTCCCTAGCATGATCCACTATTTCTTTCGTTCGGTTCCTCCATTCCTTACTCCTCCTCTCGACTAGCATGACTTGGTCAATGTCATCAGCCTGAGATTCTTCGTTCCCTTGTTCGTTGATTGATTGTTGCTGAGAAGACGAAGAAGGATCATCGGGATCTTTCACTACAAAGATTGCCGATAAATGATCCAACACTGCTCCAAACATGTCTTCGAAATCGTCTGGTGGTAACGGGTCTGACATCTTGATTCCTGATCTGTTGTGGAAGGAGAGAAGAGAGTTTGTTGATCGACTTGAGTGGGAACTAGTATTCAGCGAGGAGGGCGCGTTTGAATATTCGTAATGGGTAGTAAGCTAGCTGTATAGCAGTTCTAGAGCGCGTTCGAGGTCGTTTCGGATGATCGTCGTGAGTGGTAAGAGTTCAAACCGAAACTTCACCATTTCATCTCTCCTTCTACCCCGTCCCCGACTCTCATGACACCTTCCCCGACAGTTTCGGAGCTAAGAGCACTCCTCTCATCGCTCTCGCTCGATTCTCGAGGAACCAAACAAACTTTGAAACAACGTTTACTCAAACATCAATCTCGAACTCGATCCTCGTCTCCGTCCTCTACACCAACCCTTGCACCTAGCGAAGAGAGAAACAGACCAAGAAATCAAGGCTACGATAGCTATCTAGTGTTTGATGTAGAAGCTACTTGTGAATTGATCGAACGGAATCCTAGATTGGCTTTCTCGTGAGTCGAATCTCCTCCGTTTCTCTCTCGAGAAGCTTCCTTGGTTGACGCGTTATCGTTGTAGGGATGTAGGTATCCGAACGAGATCATTGAATGGCCTGTGATCCTACTTCAATGGAGGAGAAAGATCGATCCTCAGGTTGAATCAACGAGATCTCTGGCGCAAAACGAGCTGCGACAGGAAGGAGATAACGAAGAAGGAGACGAGGAGGATCAGGATGAGTGGGAGCTGTATCAAGTGGACGAGTTCCATTCATTCGTGAAACCGAATTGGAATCCTCAACTTTCGTCGTTCTGCACTGAATTAACTGGGATTACTCAAGTAAGCTACCAGGCCTCTTCTCCTCTCTCTGCCACTCCTTCGAAGGACTGATTGAATTGTACTTCTTGCTCTCTCGAATGAATCGTAGGAACAAATAGACGAAGCACCTAGGTTTCAGAAGTTGTTGAAAAAGTTCGAGAAAGATTTCATCAAGAAGCACGAATTGTTTACAAAAGATAACAAGACGATTTGGATAACAGACGGTCCTTGGGGTAAGCTCAGCCTCTCCTCCCCGCTCGGGTTCCAGTACTTGCGAGCGAGCGAGAAACAAAAATCAAATTCTGACTCGATTCTGCTTGTCTTTCCCCTCTGACACTCACCCGACTACAGATCTTCGAGATTTCGTTGCGAAGACGTGTTACCTGTCAAAAGTTCCTCGACCAGACTATCTAGCGGGAGAAATCATCGATCTCAAATTACTAGTCTCACATTTCTTCACCAACCTCAAGGCCGAAAAGAAACATTCCTCATCCCCTTCTTCTTCTCCCGTTAGCTCTCCATCACCCATATCACCTGTCATCGATGACGAAGGAGAACAAGGCGCGACTTCCCTCTTACCCGAGAGCAGCTCAGCAGACAATCTACCGAACGTCCTCTTATCTGAAACTCCCCTCTATCAACCAAATTCCCTCCTCCTCTCCCCTCCTCCAGACCTCTCAGTACCTTCCGTTCTCTCCTCTCTAACTCTCCCTCCATTTCAAGGTCGACTCCATTCAGGTCTCTCGGATACTCGAAACATTTCTAGAATAGTTCTCGAATTGGCGAACCAGAGACGAGTCGAATGGAAAGGGAACAGGTTGGTACCGGATGGTGGAAAAGGTGGGAAAGAGAGGAGATGGGGTTGGATGGGAAGAGGAGGGGAAGTCAAGTGGGACAATTTCAGAGGAGCCGAAGAGCGAAGAATGGAGAGGAAAAGAGTTGGGGGTCTAGGTGGAGGGCACTGAAGGCAAGATGGTAGTGCGGAGTATCGGACAAAGAGAAGAATTATCGCCTCGAGCAAAACGACGGAGATGGCTGAGGAACGAACGAAACGAAAGAGACTGTGGACAAACAAGTTTTGAGCTTGCGCGATTCAAGTTGGGGTCAGACTGGAATATGTTATTGTATCGTCACGAGCTGAACGTCGGTACTGCCTCGAAACCGACTGAATGGAAACACTAGGTGAGTAGTCTTCGAAGCTTTTTTTCTGACATCCTGAGACGATCAAGGCTAATCGAGCTCGAACCTATGTTCACAGCTTCACTCTGCCTCTCATGGTCACGTTCTCCTCTCCTTACGAGCACAAAAACCAACTGCAGATCGAAAAGTCGCCCTCGAGTCTGTCCGTTCCAAATTCGGAAAAGAAGGGGAACTTTCGAAGATCTTGGATGTCTCGCTCGGCTCTCAGCTAGGAATCCTCTCAGAACCGTCGCAGACACTCTGTACTCGAACAGCTCTCTCTACACTTGAGCCCAGCATTGCTAGAAACTTGCTTCAACCAGTTCCCTTCTATACCCAAAATTGAAACTCGATCACCCAGACCGAATTATCTTCTTCCTCCTTCTCTTACCCCCTCACTCTTTTTCCTCCCTCGCACCTCGTCCACGCTTTCGTCACCCTTGAGTCATCTAGCGCGTCAGTTCTGCTACTGGCCGTCCTCAATCTTCCTTCCGACAATTCACACTCGACGACAAGCGTAGAAAAACAAGCGCAAAGATGGTCGGAACCGAAACGATAGCTTCGCAACTATTAGCTTCGAAAGAGATGATCTGTACTTTTCTAGGTATCTTATTATGGGACACTGTGAGTTCCTTGACATCTAGAGTGCCTTGACAGAACGAAGTGACTAACTTTCGGATAACTTTTGTGTTGAATTCGTCTAGCTCGCTACTCTACCTTCAGAACGACGATTCATGTGGCCTCAGAAATGGTCTCTACTAAAAGTGTCTTACCTCATCAAGTAAGTCTTCTTCTTCTTCGACTAGCGGGAGTCGTATCAAAGCTAATCCGCTCCGTGTGAAACTAGCCGTTACTGGACTATCGGAGCTCAAATTAGTACGGCGGTCATGATGTTGTCAAAAGTACCTGCCGGTGAGTTCTCCCTTCGACTGTTGCTGTTGCGCGATACAATATACCGAAGCTGACCGTAGGGATTTCGCTTGACTTTGGATTAGGTGCTTGCAAACGGATTTTTTGGATCCCTATGCTGAATAGCGTCTCTGTGATCGTGTAAGTATATCCGTAGGACTTCGTGAGTGTTGAAGTGAGCGAAACTGAATGAATTCTTTTGTGATTCCAGAATCTGCGATTGTGTTTTGGCGATTCGAGTTTGGGCAGTCTGGGAACGTTCGAGGAAGATGGGTCTCTTGCAAGTCCATCTCGATGATCGATGCTACAGTACCCAAATCGTTGACTGAAGTACCTGGATCGTCTTTGATTTAGCCTCGCAACTTGCTTAGTTTCGGAATTGATTTTAATGGTCTTCAGTGCTTGGCAGCTAGAACGTGAGTACAGACTGTGTCGATCAAGAACCTTGCCCATACTTTGCTCGAGCTGACTCGCCCGTGCTACTCTTCCGAGTCGCGATAGCCGTCAGTTTACCTCCTGATTTCGCAAAGCTCGTCAACTTCCATGGCTGTACAGCTGGGAGCGATTCACTACCTAACCGACGCATGGTTGCTACACTATATTGGTCACCGACGCTCTTGTTCAATGGAGCTTGTCTCGCCTTCATCTTCCTCAAACACGTTCAGCTGTCTCGATCCTCAAACAGACTGCCTATCATGCAGAGACTCGTCAGAGAGTGAGTCCCGTTTTTAGTCTCTCTCCTCTCGAGCACTTTTAGAGGATAACTGATCTTCTCTCCATTCTCTTTCACAGCGGCGTTTTGTACTTTTGCGTCGTTTTCGCGACAGACATTCCGAACATGGTTTTCTGCTCACTCAGTAAGTCTCATTCCTCCTCCACTTTCGCAAGTGATGTTACTCGCTGTGTCCATCTCTCACAGAGCCGCGAGAAGCTGACAAGGCCGAATCGCTCTCTCCTACAGGCAATCAACCTGGACTCGACAGCATCTTTGCTTTCCCGTCTCTGACGATCAAATCTTTGATGTGCAGTCGGATGGTACTCAGCTTGCATGAAACCGGGTCTCAGAAGCTCGTTCCGAACAGCGGAGGTTCCGAGAAGAAACGAATGTTGACTCCCCCTGACACTCTTCTGCGTCCTCCTTCACCCTCCTCTTCACCTTGGTGGTCTCCTGGTGCTCACAGTAAGGACGACGCTCTCACTGCTCGAGGGAAAGCTACCCTCGCTCGTCGCCGTCAAACTCTGCCGAACCTCAACTTCAACTTCCCGAGCAAGGAACAGAAAGAACGAGAGTTCAGAGGAGGAGGTTCACTTCAGGTCCCTCCCAAAGCAGTGTCGACTTCGTCTTCTTCGTTAGGTAGCTACTCGTTGGATAAAGGAGGAGGAGGATCTTCTTGGGCTTCAGCTTATGCTCCTACTCTACCTCTCACTTCCGTCGACATGACTTTGTCAAACGAATCTTCCTCGGAATCTGACATTAGCGGCAAGAAACGTAACTCTGGTTCTATCGTTGAAGAGGACGAGAAGTAGTCGGATCGAGTGGCTTCAATCGTTTTACTTATAGCTATAGCTTTTTTTCCAACTTCGAATGTGACTCGCTATCCTTCCCTTACCTGATCCTTTCTTTCGCGATTTCATCGAATCGATTCTTCCTTAGAGTGTCCGACTGTCGCGACGACCGAGAGAGAGAGCATAGATAGATTATCGATGAGAGACGAACGTTCTCTCGCCTATCTCTAAACAGCAGCTTTTCTCGGTTGCGCGCTGACGATTCATAGGCGTTGACACCGTCACCATTTACCTCGGTGCGGCGAGTGATGAGCAGACCTGTCAGTGAACACTATTGTAAACGAGCTTTGACGGACTTTTTCAAGCGTCTGGCTATTTCAATAACGGCTGTATTTCATTGATAGCGAAATACGATTGATATACACAGAGAATTGAAGTAGGCGGAAAATCGAGACCGAAAATCTCGAGACAAGGGCGAAGACTCTAAATCGCTCGAAAAGGGAAAAATTCCGTGTGAGCCTAGCTCCTCGTTTCGTTTCAGGGGGATAGGGAGACGAGTGCGCCCTCTCTTTGTCGGAAATGTTCCTCGGTAATAGGAAGCTTCTCTCGACTTCGACTGAAGGACAGTCTCTGGGCTAGCGCTCGCGAGTCATTCTGCCGCTTTCAAAGATCTGGAGAACGTTCAATCTACTCACCTCGACGACGACTCACCTCGAATACCAAACACCTCGACCATCGTGACAGGTTGATACAAAGTCGAATTGGAGTACCCACAATGTCTACGTTTGAACAAGCTTTGGATCCGAATTCGATCGCTTCGACGAGGGAGAACATTCGACTGATGAAGGAGTACGCGATTGTTTGGTTCACCGTTCTCGTCTGGGATACTGTAAGTCAGCTCTCGTACCTCAGAGAACCTCTCAGTAAAGATAGGCTGAGCTGAAAGACCCTCGTTACCTTCTTTTCGCTTTCTCTTCTTTCGCCTCCACTCGTAACTCTTACCACCTCCAGCTTGCGACTTTACCGAGCGAATGGAGGTATATACACAAAGCGAAATGGACACCGCTAAAAGTTATGTTCCTCGTCAATCGATGGTACACAATCGCAGCTCAAGCCTCGACCGCTTTTTTGCTTCTCGCTCCTCTCTCTCCGAGTGAGTTACTCCTTCGCTTTCTCTGGCACACGTCGTTAAAAGCTGGTGGAGTCTACCTACTGACAATCAATTGTACTGCATCACTAGATACCTGTCGGAAGATTTTCTGGGGATTCGCAACAGATGGAATCGCAGTCATGTT
This sequence comes from Sporobolomyces pararoseus, assembly GCA_010758995.1. NCBI lineage: Eukaryota > Fungi > Basidiomycota > Microbotryomycetes > Sporidiobolales > Sporidiobolaceae > Sporobolomyces > Sporobolomyces pararoseus. The sequence goes on along the minus strand of RSDY01000005.1, from coordinate 1,235,198 downwards.
TTTCTGCGATTGCATCATTGCAATCAGGGTGTACGCAGTGTACGAGAAGAGCAGGAAAATGCTATACGCGTGAGTCAGAAAAGTCTCAGCTTGGGGGACAAGCTCAAAGCTCACAATTTTAACATTTTCCGTTTCAGACTCGTCGCAATGTTGGCAGCTGATCTCGGACTAATGGTAGGAGCTGCTACTCAACTACGGCGTGAGTACATATCGCTTCTTTGAAAGGTAATAGCATTGAGCTGATAGGGCAGCTTGAGTCGTCGATAGCGGTGATCTATTCTCCCGAACTTCGCAAAGCTCTCCAATTTGAAGGTTGTGCTGCCGCTATTCCGAATGGAAAATACACATGGCTAATATCGATCATTTAGTAAGTCACGCGTCTGCTTCTCATATCTCGTGCCTTTGCGAACTCAACGATCTCTTCATTCCGTTCCTCGCTTCTCCCCTTTTCTTCACTATTCCAGCTGGTCACCCCCACTGTTCTTCAACTTTATCGCTCTCGCTCTGATATTCCGCCGTAACCTCGAACTCTCGCGTCAAGCTGGAAGGATACCCATTCTACAGCGAATGTTGAAAGAGTAAAGAAACAATTTTCTTCGACGAGTTTTGCGCTTACAATCTGATCGCTGACATCCCTCTCTCCCTCTCTCTCTGTAGCGGTCTCTTCTTCTTCACCGTAATCGTAGCCGCCAACCTAGTCAACGTCATCCTCGTCGTCAGTCAATCGAGTCCCGCGCTCAAAAATTTCAACATTCCAGCTTCTCTCACTCTGACGAGTTTGATGTGCTCTCGACTCGTTCTATCGTGAGTCTCACCCTGTCACCCCTAGCGACCGTTCGAGGCTGACTTACATCTCCCTCTCTCCAGGCTGCACCAACACAATGCAGACGTTCGAAGATCGATGGGAGGAGGCGGAGGGACGCTAGATCGAATCACTTCGAACCCAGGACCTTCGGTCGTACGTCAGAGTCAGATCAGTTGTCGTTCCAACACGCGAAAACCTTCTCGATCTCGTCTCGACGAGTGTACAGAAGAAGAAGAAGAAGCGGAAGGGGAGGGGGAGGGAGACGACGACACGGATGCGAGCGCAACCGCTCGAGAGGCGGAATCTAGCGAATCTTTCAACGACAAGTTCAAATGTACAATACAACTTGAATCGATCCCTTCAGTAGGAGGAGAACCTGTCGCCGTCTCGTCAAATTTGGCAACACCGGCGAAAGATTCTACCTTCTTGTCTCCTCCGAGTACACCTCGTACCCCTCAGATGCAAGAGACTAGGAGTAGGAGTCCAACGACAGTATCGACGAGTCGGAGAAGAGATTCTTCAGTTAGTTTTGTGTTTCCAGAGGAAATAGTTTGAGCAAAAGAAAACTCCGCAATCCCTCTGTTTCATCGTTATAGCCCTCAGATCTCTCCTTTATTTTGTTGCTTCATGTTGTTTTCTCTGTTTTGTTGTATCACGAAATCATTCCCCATAAATCTCTCTCTCCCTCTCGGCTCGCAAGAATTTCGTTTCCGACGGTGTAAGACTATGAAAATTGACTAGCAAGTTCTTGCATTTCGATTTCACCTCGTTCTCTTCGTTTCTCTTCTCTTCGCTCCTCATCACTACGCGGTAGAGTCCTCCTTCGCTGTAGTCTCCTGGATTCCTTCCCGAACTCGAGAGCTACCTCCGCAGTACCGAAAGAATACACAGTGCCGGATCTCGTCAGATGCTGGTTGATGTGGGAGAAATTGCTGAGAATGGATCGTCGGAAACGATGCGATGGACCTCGTCTTCCGTCTGAAGCTCGATTTGCTTGATTGATTGGAAGCGATGTCGAGTACGAAAGTAGAAGAACGGAGGGAGGAAGCGGCGACAAGGGTAGAGGGAGAAGGGACGAGAGAGGAAGTCGGAAAACGGTGAAGCGGTATAGAGGGAGTAATAAGAGAGAAAGAGAGAGAGAGTCAAAGAGTGTTGATCTTGTGGGTGCAAAAGAAACTTTGCGAGAGAGGAGCAGAGGTGGAGAAGTAAGACGAGGGGAACGGAGTGAAAGACGACTTTCGACGCGCTCAAAGAATAGCGGCTTCGGCCCTGATTCGTTGAGCGTAAGCCCTCCTCCTCCTTTTGCTCGTGTTGCGAGTTCCCTAATACTCGGTAACTTGACTCGACGAGTATGCACTCGCACCGTCGTCCTGGTTTGTCCATCCTCCTTGACTCTTGTAATCACTCGCAGCATCCGTCAACGACAACCTGTCGGCCTGAGAGAACCCGATCGAACTAGTCGAACCTAAACCTCCACCTCCGTTGATAGAAGAAGCGTCGTCTCTAACGCTAGATGCGTCGTTCGAAGACAACAAATCTTGTGAGAAGGTTGAAGCCGCGTAAGAAGAGGCAGAAGCGTTTGAACGTTTGACCGAGGAAGGGTAGGTAGAACCTGCTTGAGAGAAAGTTGGTAATCCTGAAGAGTAAGTCGCTTGAGATCTCACTGATTGAACGTCGGAAGGGATCGAAGAGATTGCGTCGTGTCCTCTGAAGAAAGCGGAATCGAATCTTGAAGATAAACCGTTTCCTTGAACTGCTCCTCCTCCTCCTAGTCCTCCTACTCCTTGACCGTTCAAACTACTACTAGTTCCAGCTAACATGTCCCTAGCATCATGTTGGAATCGGTTGTTGGCAGAGTTCCTATCGAAAGGTCTACGAGGTTTACTAAATTGAATCATTGAAGGTTGTAAATTGTTCAAAGGACCTTCTACTAGACACTTCTTCTCCTTGTAGTGAGTCAAGAGGTAGTGCCATAGAGAATGCTAAGTATCGCGAATCGATCACGAGTCAATTTGGTCAGTAGGAGAATCAAAGGAGAAGAAAGAGAGAGAGTTTTTTTTTTACTTTTGATAAAACTTTTGGGTTACCAAGGATTACCAAACCGTATTTAGCCCTCGTCAGAGCAACGTTCAACCTCCTCGGATCGTTCAAGAATCCGATCCCTTGATGTTCGTTACTCCTGACACAACTGACAATGATGTAATCCTTCTCCCTACCTTGGAATGCGTCTACTGAAGCTACTTCTACTTCTTTGTACAAATCTTTCTTCAAGGAACCGTTGAACTGCATGTAAGATACCAAGTAGGAACGTTGACCTTCGTAAGGAGTTATAACTCCAATCTGAGATGGTAAAACTCCAGATTTGAAAAATCTCGTAACAATTTTCTCGACGTTTGAAGCTTCCGTACTAAATCAAGGCGCAGAAGGAATCTCGTCATCAGTAAAGACGTTCCCCTCCCTAATGAAAGAAAGAGGGAGAGACACTCACCGATTCAAGAATGAAGTACCAGAACTTGAAATTTCTTCTTGACCCAAATTCTGATGAAAATACATTGGAGTAGTTTGTTGAGGCCAAGGGAAATCTACATTCTTTCTCAACCTCTCTGGTGCGGTAACTCCATTCTGTAAAGTACCTTCGTAAAACATGTTTGAAGGGAATTCAGACAGACATGGATGCATTCGGTATTGAACTTGTAATCGAATCGGTCGGTTCCCAAGTAAGATTAAACGTTCAAACAAGGATTGGTTCAAACCTGCTTTCGCAGCTTTCTTGTTCATGATGGTTGGACCTAATTGAGAGTGATCTCCTACCATGACTAGTTGTTTAACTCCGAAAGTTAAAGGAATCATACATTCAGGTTCAGTCTATATGCGAAAATCCGATGCGACGAGGGGTCAGAACGAGAAAGAGGAAATACACGCTCAAGAGAGAGAAGAAATTTTTGAGTAACTTACAGCTTGAGTAGCTTCATCGATCAAAACCGTCCTAAATTTGAATTTCGCCAACCTAGGATCTCCACATCCGACACAAGTTGCACAAATGACATCGGCATTTACTAAGATTTCCTTCTCTGCTTGTCTAGTCAAAGCTTTGAATTTCCTTTCATCCGAAGAAGACAATTCACCTTGTTCTTGTTTCAATTGAATCAGTTTGGACAATTCTGGATGAGTGTCACTGTTGGCAACTTGTTGATGTAAAGTCAAGAAAGAAACTGAAGATTCTAATGCTTCTCGAGATTTGGCAGTGATTCGAACGACTTTTAAACCGGTTTGGTGAATTTTTTCGGAAAGTTGATCGACGGCTACGTTTGAAGGTGCTGCTACTAGTACTTGACCTGGATTCATCTTGGAAAGGTGGTAAACGATCGAAGCTGAAGTGACAGTCTTTCCAGTACCGGGAGGTCCCTAAAGGAAACCGACGAGTCAAAATCAAAAATCGTGAACTGACACTAGAAAAGAGACGAACTTACTTGAATCAGTGAGAGAGGTTTCTGTAGAACACTCTTGACTGCGTAGATCTGAGAGTGGTTGAGATCAGGAAGGAAAGGTGCCGATACCCTATCAAAGGAATTCGAACAATCAGTTATCAGTCTCTCTCAAGCAAGAAAAAGCGAAAAAGTTTCTCTATTTCTTACCTCTTTGGCATTTGAGCTCTCAAAACTTGAGGAGGATCTGCTTCATGTCCCATTAATTTGTGATAAATGTAACCACTGACGGATTGTTCATCTACCGCAAAAGTTTTCATCGCCAATTGCATTCGATCGAAAGAGGTAGATTTCCAAACGAAATCGGCAGAGAAATTGTGGGAACAATCGATCGGTACTCCATCTGATCTTCTCAATTCTAACGCTACTTCATCAGAGATGTCTGAAGTAGTAGTACCGTCGTTTAATATTGGTCAGTTTCATGGAGTGAAGACGACGCAGTATACGAGAGGAGAAAGAGAAAGAGAGGGAGGGACTAACTGTTTGGTACTTTGATAACGTGACCTACACCTTCCCAAGGTTTATGCAATTCACCATGATATTTCAATCTCAATTCATCTCCGACCGCCAATCTAACTTCACCAGATTCCAACCTAGGTAGATTGAACCAAGCCGTTCTCTTTTGATTCAAACCCATATCCCACCTGACTACGATCCCTTCTTGGGTTTGTGCCTCTTTCAAACGTTTATCGTAATCGGCCTCGATTTTGACCAAAGGTCCGAAAATGTTTTGATACTGGTAAGCGTCTTCGTACCTCAACAAAATAGGTTGAGGTTCGTCATCTACACCAGGTTTCTCTAAATCTTCCAAAGTCGCCAAAGAGTTTTCTCTCCACAATTCTTCCAACTTGTTGATTTGGTGAAAAGTGATTTGTCTAGCCCTCAGTTGTTCAGATTCGGATGGAACTTTGACCAACCAACTCAAGAATGAACGATCTTCGATTAGAGGTGACCATTGAGTTGTATCCCAAACTATATCTTTTGAAGATTGCATCGCTGCACATGGTTGTCTATACAATCTCTCAAACCTTTCGTCAGTCGAAACTCTTGCTTTCTCTCTTGATCTTGTTTAATGAGAATGGAACCTTACCGACAAAGTAAAACTACTACCGTATCCGATTTAGCCGGAATGAAACCTAGAATGAAAACGTTTTTCGCCCCACAAGAGTAACATTCAGGAGTGGTTTCACCTAGAGGAGATTCTTCATGTAATGTAACTTCTTTATGTTTAGCTCTGACCAAGTGGTTTACGATATGAGAACCTGAAGTTGAACCTCTCGAATTACAAAACCATTTGTTGCAGATCAAACATTTGACGACTGATGCTGGATTGTGAATTCCACAATATCTACACAAAGTAAGTGTGTTATATATGTTTTGTTAGTTCAAGAGAGAAGGGAAGAAGAAAGTGAAGAGAGGTAGAGTTACGAGCAAGCGTGAGGAGGTAATTCCCTATTCAAATCTTCCAACATTCCTTCGAAATCCTCTTCGTACAGATTTGCAACTTGTTCTTCCTCTCGACCATCTCTACTCTGTAATTGAGAATGAGAGTGAGAGTGAGGGTGAGAGTTTCCTAAACTTAATTGATCGAAATCTAACACTTCTAAATCTTCCCTATCTACTCCTCCACCGTACTCGAGTACCTGTTGATGAGGTGGTAGAGTGTATAGGTTGTTGTTGTTGTTGGTAGTGGTAGTTGAAGAAGAGTGAATTGAAGAAGTGTCATCGTTGAGACCACCTAAACCTTCTCCTTTGAAAGAGTACCCTGATGCTCCTTCCAAATGTTCAAAATTATCTTCAACCCCGTATTGACTCGGAGTTGATTGCATCGTTGTTTGGGGAATCGAGGTGGGAAAGAGGAAGAGACTCCGATCGAGTACTTCGAACTCGTTTCTCTTTCGTCCTCAAACAACAACAAGTCATGGCAGCTAGACCTACCAAGAAGACTAAAACAGCTCACCCCTCCTCGAAACAACAAGAGCAGCAGCAGCAAGAAGCAGTAGTAGTTACACCAGGTGGAGATGATTTAGAAGATAATTTATTACTAGAAGATGAATACCTCTCTGATGGAGTTCAACTAGAAGATGTACAAGGTTACTTGTCACCTGAAGAAGAAACTCGAATTAGTTCTTCTTCGAGAAAACGTTCAGCTTCAGAAGAAGAAGAGGAAGAGGAAGAGAATCCTCCTTCAACCTCAACCTCAAAGACCTCGAAAACGTCTCAGGAGAAGAAAGCAGCGAAGAAAGATAAATCTAAACAAAAGAAGAAGGCTAAATTGACAGAACTAGGAGTAGGTGACGAGGACAATAACCAGGTGGATGATACTGCCATGTTACCAGTTGAAGTTTTATTAGACAGGTTGAGTGAGAAACAATTGAAAGCTTTACCAAACTTGTCGAGGTTGGAACTGGATGAAATAAGATTGAACCGTATGCTATTTCTCTCTCTCTCTAAGGAGGAGTTTTCTTCCTTTTCCTTTACTTTGAAAACTGATGCACAAGTTTAATCCTCTTCTAGAATCAATGATTCAAGATACTTCTTCAGTCACAACGAGAGATGACCTTTTAGCATTCATGAAAGAAGGTAAGAATTTACTTACTTCTACTACTTGATATTAAACTAACAATACGATGCTTCGTTCATTCTCTTCCCTTGAATAGCACTTCCAACCGCTTGTACAACTTTAGGAAAATTACCAAAAGCCAAAGGTTCCCCTCGAATCTTGGTAGTATCAGGTGCAGCGTTGAGGGTAGCAGATTTATGTAGACAAGTTAAAAATTTCAGAGTAAAATTAAAAGATGACAACTTGATCGACGTTGGGAAATTGTTTGCGAAACATTTCAAACTTAACGAACATGCCGAATATTTGGACAAGACTTTTGTAGGGATCGCAGTTGGTACTCCTAATAGAATTGAAAAACTTTTAAACGAAACTGGTAAGATTTCCTTTTATTTCTCTCCTTCTCGTCTCTCCCTCGAGCTGACAGATCTCCCATACTCTCTGTCTCTGTTTCATCCAGATTCATTAAAATTAACTCATCTCTCCCATTTGATTTTGGATACAACTCATTTGGATCAAAAAAAGAGAAGTTTGATGGATTTACCAGATGCGAGAGGAGATTTGTTCAAACTTTTAGGTTGTCAAAAAATTATGGATAGGTTGAAGGAAGGTAAAATGAAAATTGTACTCTTCTGATAACGGAGTAGAACGAGTTTGGCAGAATTTTTCTTTTCAGATCAAATTTGTCAATGTCGCTTCTAAAAGCCGTTGTTCCTTTTTTTTTTTTTTCTCTCTCGATAATACAGTCGCAGATATGACAGGCAGAGCTCGAGACTTTTTGGGGATGAAATCAAACTAGGCGACAAGGGTCCGAAAAGAAGAAAAAAAACCTCGACTCGGACGATCTCGAGAATTCGAAATCTATTCAGTCTGAGCGTCCACAGCTTTGTCTGTGAGTCCTTGTAAAGTAGTTGTCGGTCCTAAGTAGCGTTCCCATCTACTCAATTGGCGACTTTCAAATCAGTCAGATTTGATCGGGTCCGTGACAGAGATTAGAACCCGACGCCTAATCCTCCTCCGCAACTTCTCAGTCTTGCATTTCCGATCCGCCGCCCTCTTGCGACTCCGTTACTTCCAGCTAGCTATGATAGCTGATCTTTCACTAAAGTGCGCGTAATATAGAGAAAACAATGAGGTGGGTGCGAGAAGGAAAGTAAACTCACAAAAATTTCCACAATTCCCCTCAGGCTGTAGCATACAAGCTCCCGAGAGCTCGGTACCTGGCTCATTCTCCAGCCATGACGAGTGAAAAGTTTTCAACGAGACGACAGCAGTAGCCCGAGACATCCGAAAGTCGACAGTCGAGCAGCTAGACTTCTTCCTCCAATCGTGAGTCGCTCGCTCGAAATCTTGCTCGTAGATTCGATGGTCGAGCTTGCGAGCGGTGTTCGAGCCAGTTGTAAAGTCTCCGAAAGAATAGCTCCTGCGCTGTGGCCGGGAATCGAAAGAGGTTGGTCAGTCAAATCGAGACCTGCGCGCGACCGCCGGTCAGAGGCAGGTCTGCTTGCTCGTCAAATTCTCATCCTCAAACGTCCCGTTCACTTGCTTTCCTCGTCGTCGATCCCACTCTGACGACCTCTGACGATTTCTCAAGCTCAGAATCGAAGGAGAGAGTAGCGAACGGACCGAGATGAAATTGTGAGAAAGCTCGACAGTCTGCGACCTCGGATCGGAGCCTAGACTCGCGTGTCGGTGCTCGAGGAGTAGGTATTGATGTTCAAGAGTAGCTCTGTCAACAGAAACAGGCAGACGAAAGAATCTAGGTCAGTCCAGGTTCACGGGGTTCCTCAGCAGCTATTGAACCCCCCAAAATTTGTCCTTCTCTGTGTCGACCTAGATCTTTCGCTCTCCCCCTGATCGATTTCTGTACTCCTCCACAACCTCATTCGACCAAAAGATTGACCCTCAGGCGAGGAGACGACCGAGAGTGCATGGAAATCAGAAAACTCACTCAATTCTCTCTCGTTCCAAAACTGCTAAATTGACACCGTTCTACTTGTCGACTGCGAGTAGTAGCATAGTAATTTACGAGGAGTCGGGACGATTTTCGTTCTGAGTCCAAAGAGACAAGTCTAGTCAGTCAAATTGTCACGTCTGAGGATCAACCTTAGATTTTCCAAGACGTCTCCCTTTTTTCTTTCTCCTCCTCTCTGATCGCTCTTTCACTCGCTCATTCCTTGTCTCCCTCACTTAGAGGACTGTAAGTAACTCGTCGAGCTCAAAACCGAGCAAGAAAGTAGTGAACGAGCGAGACGAGTTTGAGAAGACTCACCAACCGACGACCTCGAGGCTCTCAGGGTGCAGTAAACGTATCTCGAGTCTTTTGAGAGTTATTGTAGAGTAGTTGTTGACGTTCTCGAAGTAGATTCATCTGCAGAAACAGTGAAGAATCGAAATGGTCAGCTCGAGGTGAGAAATCTGCTTCCCACCGGCGGTGAGACGCAGGTCTGATTCGAGACGAGTCAAACTCTTCTAGCGACGTTCTCCCTTCCCGGTCCCTCGACTCGTTCGTCCCTCGACCTCATTCAATGTCGGCAGCAATGGCGGGAACTCGTGTATTCGAAAGACGGCAGAGCAAGCTCGAGAGATCCGAAAACCGAGAGTCGAAAGTCGAGCTGGGTTTCTCGTGAAATCGATCCGTCACTGGAAGAGGCTATCGGCAGTCGAGGATGTTGACGAGGAGAGTCGCAAAGACCTATTCGAGGTCACGACAGGGTGAGAGAGGACGACATGTCGAGAGAGAGGGAAAGTTTGAAATTTGAAGTCGTGAGAAGTGAAATCTCGCGGTTGGTTTCGACTCTGTTCTTCTCAATCGAGTGTCTATCCATACTCGAGGGTTTCATCAATTGTTACCAGTCGAGAGTAGATTCATCTGAGAGAAGAACAGTCAAGAGATTCGAAATTTAGTCAGTCGAGAATTTCGATGTGTCGAAAAACCTTGCTTAGCTGCAAAGCCCCTCTTTTCGGCACGTGAGCTTCTCTACTCCTCTCTCCACTCCCTCTGTCATCGTTCGCCCGTCACAGTACGACTCCAAGGTACTTCTCAAGCTCGTGACTGAGCCGAATCGAGAGGGGGAACGTCGTGTCTCGAGATGAGAGGAGATCGGAAAACTCACTCAATTTTCGCTCCGAACTCTCTCCTTTCCAAACTGCTAAATTGACACCATTCTACTTGTCGACTGCGAGTGGTAGTATAGCAGGTTGCGAGGAGTCGAAAGGAAATTCGATCTGGGTCAAACGAGTCAAGTTTAGTCAGTCAAAATGTCATCTATTGGGATAAACGTGAGATTTTTCAAGACGTCTCCCTTTTTCTTTCTCCTCCTCTCTCAGCTTCCTTTCACTCGCTCATTCCTTGTTCCCCTCACTCACGATACTGTAGAGAACTCGTCGGACTCGGGGTTGAAGGGGATAGTAACGAACGAGCGAGACGAGTTTGAAAAGACTCACCAACCGACGACCTCGAGGCTCTCAGGGTGCAGTAAACGTATCTCGACTCTTTTGAGAGTTGTTGTAGAGCAGTTGTTGACGCTCTCGAAGTAGATTCAGCTGCAGAAACAGTGAAGAATCGAAATGGTCAGCTCAGTCGAGTTTCGTCGAGTCCGTAGCCGTGAATGGAACCCGACGTCTCTCTGTCTCTTTTTCGTCCACCTCGATCCTTCGCTCTCTCCCTTGATCGATTACTGTCCTTATCGTCTCTGAACTACCTCCCGAACGTGCGAAGCGGAGGTAACGAGAAAGATCGTCGGAGAGTCTCTAGAGAGGGAGGGAAAACACTCACGAAAATCTTTAGATTCTCGCGATTCGACTCGGTTTCATTCCATGTCGCGGAATATCTGTACTCAATACTCCTCTCCTCCTCCTACAGGGTTTGCCGCTCACGCCTCACTCTTTCCTTCGAACTCTGCTTCGCAATCCTCAATTCCCCATTTACTTTTCTGCATAACCTCCAAACTATCGATTCTCCCCCTTTTCAACCTCTCCAGTCCGACCCAGGCGATCATAGCTGCGTTATCGGTACACAGAGAAGGAGGTGGGAAGTGTAACGGAATCGGTCGATCTGGTGAAAGTTGATCTAATTTCTTGCGAAGTCTGTTCCCAAGAGATGCTCCGGCGTGAGTCAACAAGCTCGATCAAAAGGAGAGATAAGGGACTTACTGAGTACGTAAGTAAGTGTTTGAAGCTACTCCACCACTGACCACTAAACCCTCAACTTTGATTCCTTCTTCCTCCTCGATTTGTTTCAATCCCATCCCTACTTTCTCTTCCACTTGCTTGAAAGCTGCAACCATGAATCCTTTGGCGATCGATTGTTTCTGAGGTAAGGACATTTCCGAGACTGGTGTCGAAGTGATAATACGAGTGAGAGCAGATCTTAATCCAGCGTAAGAGAAGGATAATTGGTTTCGGAAAGGGATAGGGAATTCGTATTTCTTGATTTCTGCTGGATTCTGAGATACTTCGGTTGCTGGTAGAGGTTTGAAAGCGAAAGTCTCGAGGGCGGCTCCCGGAGAACCTTTCCCTAATTCCCAAGGAATTTCGAGATCTCTTGCTGCCTTGTCAAATGATTGTCCGATCGATTCATCGTGAGTCGTAGCTAGGATTCGGAATTGATTGGGAGAGGTACAGAGAAGTAGAAGAGTGTGACCGCCAGAGAGGAGGAGAGTGAGGAATGGAAAGAGAGGAGCTGGCGAGGTTTCAGAAGCTGTAAGGAAAGGCGTGAGAGCGTGAGCTTGCTGATGAGAGTTAAGGGATGAGAGCAATGATTAGAGTCAGTCAATCTGGAGAGAAAGTTCTCGTGCAAGAGCTCAAGAGATCGAATCAGTTCGGACAGAAAGAGAAAGAGCTCACCATGTGGTGTACGCCGATCAGAGGTTTGCCAGAAGCAGCTGCTAGAGCTTTCGCACTCCCAGCGCAAACGCTCAGACATCCGTACATCCCTGGACCTCGCGTGAAAGCAATTCCATCGAGATCATCCAATTTAATTTTCGCTTCTTCGAGAGCGAGTTTGATCGCGAGAGGTAGATTCCGTTGATGAGCTTCTTGTGCGTGTAAAGGATGAATACCTCCGAATGATTCATGAATCTTTGACTGCTTGAGAACGACGTTCGAGAGAATTTCGCGAGTTGAGGAAACGACCGAGGCACAGGAGTCGTCTGTCCGGGGTACACCTTCGGATGAGTCATAGGTACTAAGGCTGGAAAGAGTAAGGATTACTCACCTGCTGAGCTTTCGAGTCCGAGAACGAGTAGAGGTTTGCGATCGACTGAAGAGGAAAGGAATCGACGAAGCTGCATCGACGCTGACCTTGCGGTTACATAGCTGAGTATCATATTATCGTATCTATATCTGTGAGCTCGCTACAGGGTCGAAGAGAGGTTAATCTGAAGCGGAGACCAAAAAGTTGAGGGAAAGGGTCAGGAAGGAAAGGGGAGAGCGATGGAAGCGAGATACACGTACCTGACAGTACAGTAGTCTTTGTTAGATAGTTTCTAGTCTTTTGTGCTCTTCTGAATGAGTGGTCGAGGTAAGAGAGCTTCGAAATGAGCGCGCGACTTTGATTGCCTTCTCTTCACTCAACTCGAATCAAAATGTATGGTACACACGTACAAGGCCCTATAAGCTCTCCCAACCATACGCTCAAGCGTCGTCAATCGAGGTCCCCCTCCCCTCCTTCCAAAGTAGGTTCCCTCGTCTCGTTTTGATCTCTCTGGGTCCTTTCACCTCGACTGACCATTCTTGGTGGAGTAAAGAGACGCGCACTACCTTCACACGTTCCCGGTATCTACGCTCCAGTACCCAGTTCGATTTCAGCCCTTCCAAATTTCCAGCGTAGTCTTTCAGTCGAAGCATCTTACGGAGGCACTCCAGTTTCAGAGAGATCGAGTCCTGGTTTAGATTGGCTACAACGTACCGAAGACCTGCATTTGGTCACTCCCGCGGGAATGGTCAGGCAGGAAGGAGGAGAAGGAGATTCAATGATGGAAACCGATTCTTCGAATGTTGAACAAGCTTCTTCGGTTCGTCCTCCTCCTCTCCGTTTCTAGACTTCATGTTGTTTCTGATGTCTAGATCATCTGACGCTCTCAGATAATGCAACAACAAGAAGAAGAAGATCCTCACACCCTAGCTTATTCACCTCTCCCAGCTATGCCTCTCTCTCGTTCCTCTACCTCTTCACCTTTCAACCCTCCTCTCCTTCCCGCTGCACCTCACGACGCTCCTCCTCTCCATCAGCATCTCGCAGGATCACCTTCAATGACTCGCTCTTCATCTTCTAGCTCGTCGCATCATGGAATGGGAACCGGTTTCTTGGGTCATTCCTCTTCGGGTCAAATCCTGCAACATTATCCTCAAGTCCCTTCGCAAACGGTATCCTACGGAACTACAGCTCGACAATCTCACAATGACGGAGACAACGATGTATCGATGGATTCTTCATCTCAAACGAACCAATCCGGTCAAGGAGGTAGAGGAGGATGGAAAGTCACGATGGGATTCAGAGCAGATTGTGAGAAATGTCAACAGAGGATACCAGGTCATTACACCCACGTCGTGTACTCGTCTTGAACCGGATGGACTTGAATCAAAATAATCAATTCTCGCTTGCAAAACAAAAGTCGACTTGTCGCAGAAGATCTCACCCACACACTCTCTCTTGCTAGTTTAATACCCAGTCTATCACCCTTTCCTCCTCCTCTCGCTGCCAGTCCTTTAGCTCTACCATCCTCCTTTGCTACGCCCACTTCGCAATTACTTTCTCTTTTTAATTTCGCCCGGCCTGATCTCTCCTCGTTCTGTCTACTCCGACTCTCTGACGAACGTTATCCCCTTTGTTGTGTCCACTCGCACTGTGCCTCGTTCTATCTCTCTTTCATTTGTTTCTTTCTCGCAACGATTTCGCAACTTGGGTGAAATCTTTTCGCAATCATTCCTTCCTTTCGCCTTTCGATCTTTCTCCTCGATTGTGTTGCCGATACTTCTTCGAAACAAAGTGTGCGAGCGGAAAGGTAGGTCAAACTCTGCAGCTCTTTCTATCAGCTTTCCTTCCCACATTTCACCGACTTCACTCTCTTTCAACTACAGGCACGGGATCAGCTTTAGACTAGCTCACCGAGACTTCAAGAGCAAGCGTGAGTCATTTGGCACCTCCTGCCAGTCAGATCCGATTCGGAAGAGTTTAGGAGAGATCAAGTTTGATGAAGGCATCAAGCGGCTCTCTCGTATGCAGGAGAACGGTGGAGATGATCTAGAAAGGCTTGTAGATGCTCATGGAACGGCTGAACATCACCTTGCAAGCTCACATGAGAGGAGGAGAGGAGAATTCAGCCCGCAGGGGATTATTAGGTTTGAACTGCTCAGTACTGCATTACGCTTTGATCTGAAAAGTGCGGAACTGATCATAAACTCGTATGGCTCCCTCTGTGCAGATTTCGAACAAGGATACTTCCCCGCCGCTTCGTTTCTACCGCTTCCCTCGAGGTTTCTCTTCCGCCAGCACTCAGGACAACCTACTGTTGAAACACCTAGTCTTTGTCGATGACAGACTCGAGTGAGAAATGTACACAGTGCGGTGCTGCACGTGAGTCTCCTACGTCTTCGAAGCGTCCTCATGATCTCCCTGATCTATTTTGATTCTTGATCGCTGAATCTTTTCCTCCTAACGTCAGCCGAGGGTGAAGATGCCAATCTGATGTGCTCGAGATGTAAGAGAAAGGTTGATAGGATCGTACTCTATTGGTACGCTTTCCGTTCGCCTCCTTTATCATCAAGTTTGACTAATTCCCGTCTCTCCTAACAGCTCTCCTGATTGTCAACGCGAAGACTGGCCTGTGCACAAATCGGTCTGCGGCAAACCTCATCCTACTACCGCTCCTACAGCCAACTCAGCCGCTCTTCCCTCGAACTCGAACGAAATTTCCTCGACTTCGACCGAAACAACCCCGATAACTCGCTTAGAGTCTTCACTCGATGACCTCTCGATGAAGGATTCAGAGAGCCTGAAAGAGTTATGGAAATCTAGACTGATGGAGGACGAGTCGGCCTACTGGGTCATCTGCGAATCCGATCCGAACGATTACGAAACTCCTCCAGCATCTCTCAAAACCAAGCTCAAAGTCGCAGAAGAATGGTTCAACTATACTCCGATAGAACGCGAATACGCTTACATAATGAGGAAGATGGCCCTAAATTTCCTCGAAGACAAGGAGGAAGAGAAAACTGAATTATCGAAGCACAAGCTCAACATGGCAGTCTGGATAGTTACACGGTTATATTCTGGTGATGATGAAAGTGACACAGAAATGCAGCTTCGATAGCTGGCTCGATTGAGTGGAAGAGAGGGGCCCAAAGTCTCGGAATTTGTAGGAGAAATGCCACAACGCAACGTGAAAGCTCTCATGTTTATGGACGCGAATGAAAATTCCAGTGCAGCTCAGATGGTTACGAACGATGTTATCAGGCATTTCAGGGATCAGTGCACGTGAGCGATCATCAAGTTCCGTCTCAACGATCCTTTTCCACGAACTTGAAGCTAACTGTCAACTCATCTTCTTCTTGCGAGCAGTGACGCGCTCATGAAAAAGTTGGACATAAGGCAGATACTCAAGAACACTCCTGACGCTTGGTGGGCTTCCCGGTTCACAAAGTTCGACAACACGATCGAAGATCAACCTGGGATTGCTTATCTTCCCTTGACGGATTTGGTCCTCGATGAAGAATCAGACTCGAAGTACGCCAAACTGAGAGACCCTCTCATACTCACCAGAGTTATCCGAAAACACGCTCTCAAAGTACTCGACGATCCGAGAAGGAACCTCGACTCACTCGGAATCGTTATGTCAATTCTGTCCGACCCGAAACAGGGCAGCAAGGATCTCGGCATCAATGAGGCAAGGCTCACTCAAGAGAGGGATAGGATCCGTTCGACATACCTGATATCTGGAGAGGGAGAAGAGTGGGATATGATCAGGGAAGCTGTTCGGATTCGAGAGATTCGAGTTCGCGAAGTTGCGGCACTCAGGGACACGATGTCAATTTCAAAGCTGAATAAGAAGAAAAAGAAGAACAAGAAGAAGAAGAAGAAGACTCATAGTACGGAACAACAGGTCGAAGAGGAGGAGCAGGAGGAAGTCGAGTAGGCGAGGAGAAGAATGGGATAGACTCAGAGAGGTGTTCCCTGCTTCCTCGAAGCTGGACTGGATCACGGCTACAGAGACGATAGCAAGAGCGAGTGGGGAGTAAGGTGGAGAATGAAGAAGGAACCAGATCGAAATCTCGAGGAAAAGAGAGTCGAAAGCTACTTCGAACGTCGAGGAGGGTCAAGATCCGGGCAGCGAAGTTGAGCAACTACTCAAGGGAAGTCGGCGGTCAGGATGAGCAACTTTGGATAGTACTGCATTGTTGTCGCTCTTCTACTATTTCAATTCCTCTATTCGTTTCTAGAATTCAGTTCTTCCAGATTTTGCCAAAAAGTCCTTCTTCTTTTCCTCACACCTCTTGTAATCCTCTTCATTCCCTTCTCCCCATCTAATCATCTCGCAGTAGTAACTCTCTCCGTATTGACGGAATCCCAACTTGGTGTAGAGAGGTTTTCCGAATTTCGAAGCTTCGAGATAGATCGGTGTTGAAGGTTCGTTCGCCTTGTCGCATTGAGAGATCTTCTCGTTGAGTAGCAACCGACCGATTCCTTTACCCTCGAAAGCAGGTAGAACCCAAAGTGGTACGAGATCTGGGCGAAAAAATAGACGGGGACAGAGTTCAGCTTTCGACACGAAGTCGTTCAAGAGACCGAGCAGAGTAGACTCACACCAATGTTCTCTACCAGCCATGAGATCGTCTCTGACTGCGTCCCACTCATCCCAGCATTGGTTCCACTTTTCCCAGTCGACACCTTTCCAATCCTCTTCTTCTTCTTCCTTCTCTTTTCCCTCTCTAACAATCTCAATGAACCTCCTCTTCAAGTTTCTAGGTTTCTCTCCTCGTTTCGTGTACATCCAAAGTGCTACTCCGACCAGTTCACCAGTAGATTTGAGCACAGCTTTACGGAAATCTACTGAAGGATTCGATAACAGTGTCGAGAGTCGTTTCGATTGACGTTCGATTCGATCGGGGAGGTGAGGGAGATGTTCCATCGAGTCGTGGAAAGGAGTTAGGGTATCAATGTTCCCTTGAGCCTAGGAACGGAAGAAAGACGAGAGTTGAGAGAGATTCGCGCGAAGAAGTAGCTGATTCGACTCACGACTGCGGGTAGGTCCTCGAGGGTTACGGGTTTGATCTCTACTTCGATACGAGGAGTAGTAGGCATCTTGAGTGAGGTGAGGGCGGCTAGAATGGGCGGGAAAAGGTTCCGAAAGCGAGTGGAAAGTGATTAAAGGAGAGTGAGAGCTCTTCGAGCTGTTGTGGGTTAGCTGAGAGCTTCAAAAGAATGTGCTGGATGCTGGAGAAGCGAGTTCGAGTTGATGGTAGTGAACTGTAAAGAGTTGAGAACTCGAGCCAACGGGAGAGAATCATTTTGATCAGTTACAACTCACTCCGTCATGGCTGCTCGTATCTGTGAGTACCTAGAATTAATACTATGAGCTCTAGGAACAGTACTGAACTCGTTCTGAGCGCGTACAGCTTCCCTCGCGAAGTCGAGTCTCATCTCATCCCCCGCGGGTTCAGTAAGTTCTTCCTTCCATTCTACCCTCACTGAGTCGAAGGCTGACCACCTTGATGTACACAGAGAGCCTTGAGCAACCAAATCACTGTTGCGCCTACTCAACCTGGACGAGTCTTTTTGGGTTCTGGTCCCGGAGGAAGGTGAGCCTGATCTGTTCTACCTGCGGTATTGCAGAGCTCGGAAAGCTGATCGTGGGTATACTATTCGATAGACACTCTGCCACTGGACACACTGTCACCGTCTTTGGTGCTACCTCTTTCCTCGGTCGATACCTCGTTTCGAAACTTGGTGAACTTTCCCCCTATCTCTTCTCGGCACACCCTTGGTCTGATTACTGATTCATCTCTGTTGAGTGTTGGGACAGCCAAGGCCGGTACTCAAGTCGTCATTCCTTACCGAGATGCTGACGAAGCTAGACATTTGAGAGTTTGCGGTGATTTGGGTCAAATCGTTCCTATGGTTAGTTCTCAACCTCACCTGTCGTCGTATGTCATCTCCAACTGACTCTCGAAACGGCGATTCGCGAGAGTAGGAGTGGGATTTGAACAACGATACCCAAATCGAGGAATGTCTTCGTCACTCTGACACCGTTTACAACCTCGTCGGTCGGGATTACAAGACCAAGTGAGTTCACAATTCTACTCCTAGAGATCGTGTTGGAGAGCTGACAGATGACTCCGTGACGCAGGAACTTTGACTTCAACGATGTTCACGTTTCAGGAGCTCGACGAATCGCTCGTATCGCTTCTCAATCCGGAGTTTCACGACTAGTTCACGTATCTCACCTCAACTCTGATCCCAACTCTGCCTCTGCATTCTACCGATCAAAGTTCGAAGGAGAACAAGCAGTCAAGGAAGCTTTCTCGGATGCTACTATCGTCAAACCTGGATGGATGTACGGTCACGAGGATAGGTTGTTGAACACTCTCGCCGTTTCCCCTTCAGTTTACCGTGTCAACCACGGTGAAACTAAAATCGCTCCCGTTCACGTGAGACAACATTTTCTCAAGGGTAACTTTCAGAATTCCTGTGTTGCTGACCCTCTCTCTCTCGAGATCGTGATTGTAGGTTCTCGACGTAGCAGCAGCACTCAACATCATGCTCACTGCTCAATCAACTGTCGGACAAACTTTCTCCCTCCCCGGTCCTAAAACTTACACTTTCGAACAACTCCTCCGAATGACTGAAGCTCTCACCCTCAAGAAGCTTCGCGGTCCCAACTTCCCTAAACCCCTTCTCATGCTCCTCAGTCGTATGTGGGATCTCGTTTGGTGGCCCACTTTGAGTCCTGATGAGGTTACTCGAAGGTACATCAACGATTTACCTACGAAGCCTGGAGAGTTGGGCTTCGCAGACTTGGGTATCACACCCGATGAGTTAGAAAATATTGGAATCACGTTTTTGAGAAGATATCGGGGAGCGAACGTTATTTCTTCAACTCTACGCACAGACGACCTGAACTGACTTGCGTTTTTCTTACGTTTCTAGTTCTTACGCCGATCTTCCCATTCAAGAGGGAGGTATCAAACTCCGCAAGCCCGCCTACCACAACGTTCCCTAGATCCATTTACCTCTCTACATATTCCTCTTCCTTGCTGTCCTGTTCCTTCCCTCCATTTCTTCAACTTTTTTCGATGTTTTGTCTTTTTTATATTTCTCGCTTTTTGAACCCAAAAATCACACAGTCTCTAGGTCTGCAACCCTCGTAATTGATTGCGCACTATCGGATTGCTTTGAGCCGGATCTGAGAGAGATGACTTGAATCATCCGAGAAATGAGTCGATGCTTGATTTGCTCTCCCCACTTTTTCACTCACTTCAACTACTTGCCTCTTGCCCGCACAGATAGACCTCTTGAACACATATAGAATAACATTGTATGGCAGGTGAGTCCAGTTCAAGGCTCTCCATCTGAAGAGTTCTCGGCGTTTCTTATCATCATCATTGTGTCTTCCCTCTTCAAACAGCTCCTCTCTACACCACTGATTCTGGAAGGTTGTGGCATGGTGAGTCTACTCTGAAACTCTACTCTCAGCTGTAGGATTTAGACTAACGAGATTGAGAGTGAATTAGCGGGACAAATCTTGTTGGTTTTCGTCGGATTACCAGGTTAGCCCTCATCTTTGCGCTCTATACGATTCATACAATAGCTTACATATGCTCTCGACTACTCCCTACTCACTGCAGCTCGTGGAAAGACGTGAGTCGGTTTTCGCTATTCTCCGACTGTTAGAATTGGTCTCCTAACAGTCTCTGTCCCTCCCGCAGACATGTTTCAAGAAGTGTTGAACGATACTTACGTTGGCTCGGAGTCAAAACAGAAGGTTCGAACCTCTCTCTCCTCCCTTACTGCTTCGTTTCGCTCCAAAGCCGAAACCGACTCTCGTTCCGATTATTCCTCGTTCCCATAGTTTTCTCACTAGGAGACCACCGAAGAAGATTGTTAGGACCTTCAGCGAATTTACCTCCGGATTATTTCTCGCCAGTAGATAGATCACCAGAGACGGACGAGTTGAGACAAAAAGTCAGGTTAACTTTGGAGGAAGATGTAGCTAGGTTTTTCAAGGAGAATAGAGGTCAAGTAGCTATTTACGATGCTAACGTAAGTCGAATTAAGCGGATCTATCCTTCTTGAGTCCTCCGGCTCTCTCTCCCGCCTTTTGGAGGATTTTTCGAGGTTCTCATAAAGTGAGATTCTCGACAACCTAGACTGTAAACTGACCTCGTTTGCCGTGATCCTGATACAGAATGGTACGAAAGCTGCACGGATAGCATTGAGACAGAAATTTGAAGCTCAAGGTGTCAACGTTTTCTTCATCGGTGAGCGAAAACTTCTCCCGCTTGCTCTTCATCTCTGCCTTCACGTTTACTCATTCTACGCTACTTCCCCCTGTTTTGTCCAATAGAGAACATTTGTGATCGAGATGAAATCGTCGAAGCAAACATTCGTTCAGTTAAACTAAGTTCTCCTGATGTGAGTAATCCTCATCTTTTCTTCACCTGTCCTCGTCAAGACACCTCGAGCTGACCAAAGTTTAGTTTCAACAGTACCAAGGATGGGATCCGGACAAGGCAGTGAAAGATTACATGACTCGAATCGCAGAACATGCGAAACGTTACGAAACTATGGAAACTTCTGGAGGACCTTTTGTCAAGATTTACAACATTGGTGAAAGGTTGGTTGTAAACAATATTAGAGGTTATCTCCAATCTAGGATTGTCTTCTTTTTGATGAACGTTCATCACAAGAAACGTACAATTTGGTTTGCGAGGGTGAGTAAACCTTCTCTACCTTTCCAATGAGAGGATCCACTGACCATTCGAATGTGTGATCCTAGTCTGGACAATCGTTGATCGAGCATTCTTTCAAAGCCGATTCTGATCTGTCACCTCAAGGGGAAGAATATGCACTCAAATTACGAGATTTCATTGTTTCGAAACGAAAAGAACTTTTAGCAGAACGAGTCAAAGCCGGTGAGAAAGCTACTGAACGTAGATTGACCGTACGTCCTTCTTTCTAGCTTGTAGCGGATACGGGCAAGAACTGACGAGATCTCTCTCTGTCTCTCTGTCTCTCACTAGGTTTGGACCTCAGCTCGTAGAAGGTGTATTTCAACTGCTAGACCTATGGCTAAACTAGGTTACAAAGTGATTCAACGACAACAAATGTACGAATTGAACCCGGGAGATGTAGATGGTTTAACTCCTGAAGAGATTCAAGCGAAATATCCTCAAGAGTACGCGAAAGCCGATACCGATCCTTACGGTTTCAGGTATCCTCGTGCAGAGAGTTATCACGATTTGAGTGTTCGGTCAGTTTTCTTCCTACTCTTTCCTTCGTTATCTCTAGTGAGGTATTGACGAGAAAAAACAAAACAGTCTCGAACCAGTCATTTTAGAACTCGAGAGGGAACCAGCAGATATCTTATTCATCGGTCACGGTTCAGTCATTAGGTGTCTAATGGCATACCTTCAAGGTTTAACTCCTTCAGAGATCCCGAAAGTAGAATTGAGAAGAGGAGATGTAGTTCAAGTAACTCCTAGTGCTTGTAAGTCTCTTCCGCTTCGCTCCCTTTGTAATCCCTTAGCTGTTCCCTGACTCTGTATGATCGTATGCTAGATGGCGTTAAATTTGTCAACCATTTCTTCTGGCAATAGCCCGCTTGATGATATTCCGCAATTCTGTCTCACTCTCTCCCTCGCCGATCGATCCATGTTGTTATCAAAGTGTCTCTCTCTCTCTCCAAAAGTCAATTTCTCATCCAAGGACGTTTTTCGAGAGAGGAGTGGTACAATTCACTATTACTTTTGACAATTAGGTTTTCAGAACGAAACGAAAGCGAAACTCGACAACGGAATTCCAAATCGACTTATATACAGATTCTTTCTCCCTTCAAGTATTCGATTGTTCCTAAACTGCACCTCCCAAACTACCAGTACTAGCTCTCCTATCCAATCTCCTTCCTTTGAAATTTTTCAAACTCATGAAAAACGCAATCGCTAGCTCAGGATAACTAGATTCTGCTACTCGAGACTCTTTGGGAGCCATCAACTTTGAGGTATGATGGTGATGATTGTGGTGTCGATGGTGACGTGAGTGTGCTTGAGAGTGGGAATGAGAGCTTGGAGGAGGAGGAGGAGAGTTTTCGAGACTGGAACGAGGAGGAGTTACTGCGGGAGTTGAGGTACGACGAATCGGATCAGCAGGATCTGGAGTGCTCGGTGAACGTGAGTCGGAAGGTTTCGAAGATTTGAGATCCTCCTCCTCCTTTTCTTCGTTAACTTTTTGAGCTTTCTCCCCTTTTTCTTCTTTCCCTTCTTTTCCTTCCCCCTCGCTAACTCCTTTCATACTTTCGGCGGTTGGCAACAACTCCCTCTCGTCCTCCGACTCGGACAAGTCCTCACTCGATGTATTCCTAGATTCAGTTCCACCTCCGACACTCGTACCCCAATCGCTGAAAGCAGATTTAGGTTCATTTTCTCCTCCATCTTCGGCGTTTACTCGACTGACTGAGGAGGAAGAGGAAGAAGAAGTAAAGTAGTCGAATCGATTCGCACTGATCGGAGGTTCGAGAAGATTCGAACGTCGACGAGAAGAAGAAAGAACTGGTCCGTTACGAGTCGAGAGAGGGGACGGAGGTGCGGTGTGAGCATGGAAACGATCGGTAGCGAGTTCTTGATGGAGGTGAGAGAAATGAGAAGGGGAGAAGTCAAAGTAGGAAGTAGGATTGGTGACGGAAGGAGATTGTTGAGATTCGTGAAGTGACGGAGGAGGGTTGCGGATGTGTAGAACATTCTCTCCTTCTTCAGCTGATGATGATGAAGAAGGAGAAGAGGAGAAAGTGGTAGAGATGAGAGGTGGCGTGTGAGGAGGAGTGAGGATTGAAGGAGTATTGACGTTTTGACGACGGAAAGAGAGAGAAGAGAGTGAGAAAGTTGGTCTCGAACGAGGTGACTTTGGTGGAGCTGACTCATCTTCCTCACTATCAGCTGAATCCTGGCTCGTGCAGAGCAGAGAGAAACTCTCAGTGAGAGATGAGCTTACACTCGTGAGCGAGAGATACCTTTTCTTCTTTCTCTGGCGAGCTGATCCTGCGATGGAAAATCTTGGAGACGTGTCGCTGTAACTTGGGTGACATTTTGAGATCTCTCTACGCAGAGGCGAGAGGAGATGATGAAGGACGGATTGTTCGCGCGAAGTTCAAGTCGAGACAGTTGAGTGTGAAAGTGAGGTGGACGTTTTTCAGCGATGTTCTCGTAGGTCGCGGAGGACTTAAGGTGGTCTGCTGAATGTCAAAGATTTGAGAAAGGCTTGAGAGGGAGAGGAGAGGGAGAAGGGGAGAGAGAAAGAAGCAGTGGAGGCAAAAAAAAATGGAATCCTCTTTCCTCCGAAGATCCGAAGAGGCCTCGAGCTCGCACCTTGTTTTGTCATCACCCATTGCCGTTGTCGCTATTTTGAATTCAGCGAGTGACCTTTGACAGGACCGTGCGCTTTGACAGCTGATGCGTCAGGTGAGAATTTCAACCTTCCTCGAAAAACAGTTCGACTCTCTCGAGACAACACCAGCTTTCGCATCTCTAGCGTCTTCGCTCACAATCGAGCGCGCAGCACGGGACACTGATCCGGACGCAGAGCAAGATAATGATCTATCGGAGCCTGGGGCGTTGTAAGATAAAACGGGTTGCAATCTTCTCCAAGGAAAGCTCGAGTGAACTTCGTTTCCGACTCAATTGCGCTCTTCACGAGGCCATCAGAGCTCTCGCCTTCTCTCAGAAGTCGCTCATCTCATGTACCGTGCTTAGGCAAGAGAAAAGAAGGAAAAAAAAGACGCTGCTCGACTAGACTTGGGGGGAACGACAAAAAGAAAACTTTCCGGCTTCTCGGGATCGAACCAAGGACATTCAGATGATTCCACAAGAGGATCAAGATAACCAATTACAGTCTGACGCTCTTCCAACTGAGCTAAAGCCGGGTTAAGCTTCTCTCTCCATGCCGAAATAAGCATACATATAAAGAAGAAACTTTAGCTTCGCTTTCAATCTTGTTTATCCTTGCCTTTCTCCTCCTTCTCTACGCCCTCTCCCGCCTGTCGCTTTTCTCAGCAGGGCTCTGAGCTGCCAACCTTACAAATTTGCGACAACATCGTTCCGGAGGAACCCTTCAAGACTTTCCTTCCCTTTCTCCCCTTCACTTTTTCTGTCCGCCTTTATCTCTCACTCAACATCACCTCTCACGTTCGTTCCCGGGACCCCAGCAGCAGCTTCCAGAATGAGTCGGCAAGAGTACCAACGCGTACCGAATGAAGAAACTATCGAGATGAAAGAGAGCGGTTCAACTTCTTCAAGTTCAAGTCCTCATCCACCTAAACAGTCAGATGAACCTCCTCCGAGCAGAGGGATGGTCATCTTCAGTGTCATGTTCTATCTGGTAGCCGCTATCGTTGTAGGTTTCGCTCTCTTTCGAGTTGTCACTTCTAATCGTGATTTCCGAACACGCGATTCCCTCCATTCAAAGGAGCGTGCAGTTCTCGGAGGAGGTGGCATTAGGAGCCAGGAATATGAAGTGAATTCTGGGATTGAACTGTAGAGCTTCAAGAGCTCTTCAAGCCTTCAACCTTCCCTCAGCTCCAAGTTGACCGAACTGACTTTTTCGTTCTCTCACTCTGTCACTCGTAGATGATCATGGTGAACAAAGTAGGGTTTCCATACCACTGTACTGTGTGAAGAGCGCGAGATGCTGACGAAATGCTCCTCCACAGTGGGTACTGAATAAAGTTCCAGTAATTCTCGTTCTCCTTTCTCTCCTTTCCTCCCCAAACAGGTACTGACAGTGTTGCATCGTCTCTAGATCCCATTATTCTTCTTGTTCTGCCAGTTGGGAATCGCAGTTATTCTGCTGCAGCTATGTGCCTTGTTTGGTTAGTTTCTCTTTCTCCAGTACTTCTTCGTCAGCTCCTACAAGCTGACATCGCTTCCGTGCGACAGGTTACATGAAACTACCGCGGATGGACGTGACAACATGCAAGGGTTTGGCACCTTTGATCGCTTGCAACGTGCTCGGTCTCGCTTTCAACACTTATTGTCTTCGTAAGTTTTTCCCTCAGCTAATCTATCTTGCCTACTCGTGAATTGATCACTTTTGCTCATTCTGCAGAATACGTCGACGCTTCATTCTATGTGAGTTCTACGCTATAGTCCCTTGGCGTCGACTTCCAACTCACCTTTTTGCACTTTTGACAGCAAATCGCTCGAGGTCTCGTTCTACCTTTCACCGTATTCTTCTCGTGGTACCTTCTCCGAACTCGATCTTCACCCGCGACACTCGGAGCAGTAGCCATCGTCTGTGTCGGATTCATGTTGGGAGTTTCATCCGAAAACATGCACGCTTCAGCTCTCGGAATCTCTCTAGGAGTCGCTTCATCAGTCACTACCGCAGTTCACGCCATCGTCGTCAAACGATCTCTCAGTGTCGTCAGCGGTACCCTCGACTTGGCCTACTACAGCAACTTGTTGTCGGCACTAGTGATCGCTCCTTTCGTAATTCTTTCGGGAGAAATCTGGACTGTACTGGATATGTTGTTGGGAGATGGAGATGGTGCAGCCGCTTTCGGTACTTTCATGACTGGTGTCGCCGTTACCGTTAGTCTAATCTGTTCTTCACTTTCACTGAACCTTGAAAGACGGAAGCTGATTTAGGTTTTTCACAATTTCCTTAGGGGTTTTTCGGATTCTTGATCTGTATCGCTGGTTTCTTGAGTATCAAAGTTACATCTCCTATCTCTCACATGATCTCAGCTGGTCAGTCCTCCTCGACTCGTCTCTATCATGACTGCTGAACTCGACTGATTCCGAGCCTTTTCCATTGTTTTGCAGCCGTTCGGGGTGTGCTTCAGACTTTCCTCGGAATGTGGATCTTCGATGACAAAGTGACCGCGTAAGTCTTTGGCGAAATTGATCGCGAGTCGGTAACTAAAGAGACTGACTTCACCTAACTTCGTTGTAACAGCGGTCGAGGATTCGGAATCATGTTCATTCTTACCGGATCTATCTACTACGTTTGTGAGTTGTACCCCTACATGACTTTGACGGTCTCGCTCTCAGTTACTGATTCTACGTCTTCGCGTTCGGTAGACACTAAATCGCAAGAACAAAATCCTTCGAAACCCGCTCAATCAGTTCCTGAGACTCCTCGACCTTCACAAGTTACCGCTGGACAAACACCTGGGCTCTCTTATGGTCAATCTTTCAACCAGCCTAGATAGGGGAGAGAGGGCGGGTTTTTTTTTGAGGGCGCGATAGACGATGGACAATTTTTTGGCTTCTTTCATTTCTTCTTTATTATCGGCATTTCCTGTCATTTCCCATCTTAGAGTTCATTCTCTCCTGTGTAGGTTTAGTTACAGTTTCTATTCTTCGTTTCGTTCGGTTGCAAAACAGCAGGTTCAGAATCGAAGGTCAGTGTATGCTCGGCAGAGAAAGCTTGCGAAATTGAACGGCACATCGAAATTTCCCTTGCACCTTGATCTTTCTCCACCTTTAACCTTTCTCTCCACCCACTCGCTCTCACTGAGGATCTATCATCTAGAATGGTGAGACCGCCGCCCGGTCTCGTAACCTCTTTCAAAGAGGTGAGGAGTCTCTCCCTCTCTCTCTCCTCACTTCACCGCCACTTGCTCCGAAATGACTGACTCTCCCTTTCTTAGGTTGCAAGTCGAGCGATAAGTACCACGAAAGGTGGTGCATCTAAACTAGCAAGACCTGCACTCAAGTTCCAAAGGCCCATCAAACCTCAAGGGAGGAACTCTTCGAGCACCGCCTCGTCCGCAAACGCAACAAGTGAACCTTCCTTCGTTCAACTCCTGTACCAAGGAGTTTTCACTTCCGTCAGGTCTGCAGCTATCCCACGACCCGGCCCTTACACCGGTCAACGACTAGCTGCACGACCTCCTCCTCCCTTCCGTCAGTCGGCAGTTGGTTTCGCCTCTGCTGCTCGACCTCGTCCACCACCTTCTTCCCGATTCGGACCTACTCCTCGACCTACTCTCTACCCTACCCAAACCTCTCAACTCGGACTAGGAGCTGCTCGCAAATTCTCTTCGAGCGGTTACGCAGTTTTCGAAAATGTCGTACACAACGCTCCTCTCGCCCTCCGCGCCCTCGCTGACCAAGGCAAAGATGGACTAGACGAAAGGAAGTGGAAGAAGATTAGGAGGGAGATCAGGAAGAACGAGAAGACGGATGTCAAGGGAAAAGGTTCGATCGAAGGTCAACGTTTGAAAGAGAACGTCGGAGCTGAATTCGCTCAATACTTCTCGGTCCCCGCTCAAGTTGCCGAACCCATCTCCCTCCTCCTCGTACTCGACCCCGAGATCCCTTTCGCTGCGACCTCTTCCTCCTCTACCGCTCTTCCTTCTACCTCTCTCGATTTCGACCCTTCCTATCGTCTCCTCCCCGCCTCGGTTCTCTCCGTCCTCGAACATTACACTCAGTCGTACTCCTCGCATGCGCACCGACTACGTGCCCTCATCAACCGCCTTTCGGCAGCTGGACTTCTCGATGATCCTTCTTTGATTCAAGCTGGAATGTATCTCGACTCGACCAGTGGGAAACGAATTTGGAAGGTCACGTTCCTCGACGGATTCCTCACTCGCAATCGCATCGAAGGGATTCTGAGAGGGTACGAAGGAGGTGTAGGTTCAATGGATTGGGAATCGAAAGTATCGAGTTGGAACAAATTAGGAAAAGGTGAAGGTCACTGGTGGTGGATTGAAGGCGGTTCTACCTCTTCTACTACCAACATTTCTTCTATCGATCTCGACACTCTTTCTGAACCAACTCCTTCGACCTACCTCCATTCCCCTGTCAAATCCACTTTCTTCTCTCATTCCTCTTCTTCCTCTCAGTTCCCCGAAGACCAACTCGATAACTCGCAATCTCTCGTCCTGCCCGATCCTTCCTCGCTTGAATTTACCCCTCCTCTCTCTCCATCTCTCGAACCAACCCTCTGGACTTCGTCTTCTTTTTCTCCATCTGAATTCGGTTTTCAAGGTCCCGAAGTTCAAGATTTCGACGCTATCGAGTCGTGGTCTAATGGCTTCGAAGACGAAGAAAGCTGCAGTAGCGCTTCGGGTTGGACTAGTCGAGCTGAAAGTGAAGTTGGGAGTGAAGAAGAAATGGACGGCGTGAAGCAGTTTTTGCAGGAAATCGAGAGGGAAAGGGAGAGGTTGGGAGCTAGTTGGCGTTGAAAGGAGGGTGACGGCTGGACTCAGTGTGCGCTTCGTTTGTACCGGCTATCGATTGATTGTCTCTTTCTGATTTTTCTTCTCTCTTTCCTATCCTCTTTGCATCCCCCCTATTTCATTCTCCCCATGTGTAACGTGCCAAGGCTCTGCCTTCGATCCTGCCTACTTGTCTCCCTTTTCTGTTGTCGTGGTCGTCGTGGCCGAGAGATTGAGAGAATTCAGCGCTTCTGTTAACTCTTCACCTCTTGTCGATTTCTCTGCCTCGTCGTTTTTGACCTCATTGTCTCGATCTGCTTCCGATTCCTGCCTCGGCATCGTCTCGTGAACTAATCGTTGCGGCAGCTTCCCTTCTTCGACAGCTTGTTCGAGCTCCGTTGGTTCGACCCATTCGAGCGCTAGATCGTTGAATGCCTCTAGATGATCTTTCGTCGATGGCAAAGGTTCGATATTGAACAAAGGAGCTATCACTCGAAGCGAAATATGTTAGTTATCTGTGTACCTGCAAAGGAAAAAATCGAGATTTCTCACCTGCTCTTCGAATCCATTCCATTCCACCTGCCAATTCTCCCTTTCCATCACCACTCTGGCTTGTAGTTCCTGAATAGGTTGGATCGTCGTACAGGTCGAGTCTGTTACCAAAGATGATCATTTTCGAGAGTTGATTTGCCGACCAGTTTTGTTCAATGAGCTGGTTGAACAAAGAACGAGGGCCGTGAGGGATATACAGGAACGTGGAGGCCCTCAATCGGAGAGGAAACTACAGAGGACGCAGAGGATCAGCTTGGTCGAGTGCGCGCAATCCGGAGAGGGGAGCGAACTTACGTCGGAGGAGGGAACTATATGACCTTGCGAAGAGAGATAATCTGAGTCTTCTGGACTGAATACTGGGTCGTAGAATTGCACAGGTTCATCTTTGTCGATCTAAACCGCGATATAGAAAGTCAGCAATGCTTGAACTGCTTTGAGGGGAGATAATTGACGGCCTCACAAGATCTCCTAATTCGAGAATCAGTTCTTTCAGCAGCACGTATTGATCTTGAGCTTTCGTCGAATCCGTGACGCTACCGAGTCCTAGACACACGACTGTTCTTGGTGCAGGACAAGCGCTTGTCGAGGGAGTGCGATCGGTCGAGGAGTCGGGACAGAGAGATTTACGGAGTAACTCTACAACGACGTAGAAACGGATTGGTCAGCACTCGAGACCGATTCAGTGAGTTCTCTCGAGCTTACCTCTACATTTCGCCATATAACCAGATCGTCTCAACGCTTCTTCCCGTGCTGCCAACTTCTCTTCTAAAGTTCTCTCCCTAAACCGGTTCTTTCCTTTGCGGTTCTTCGGAGCTCGTGAAGGCTTCTTGTAGGTCACTGAGGTGAATCCATCATCTTCAGCGGTTGTAGTCGAGGCCGACATTCGAAGTTGTTCAGTGAAAGAGATCGAGAACTTTTTCTAGAGCTTATTCTCTTTCTGCGACCTCCTCCTTCCACTCACTTCTCTTCTAGATGACCGCAAGATAGTATCAGCAATCTGTACTACGTCCTCTTATCGTTCTCCGACGCGTCAAGGTCATACCTCCTTATCTCTTCCACTTCGCGCGCGCTCTCTCTCTCGACCTCGCTACTCCCTTCAATTACAACGAGCTATTACGAGTTTAGAGCAGATTTAGCTACCCGAGAAGCGATAGGAATGTCCGAGGGATCTCGAAGCTCTGAAGTCTCGGCGGGGTAAAGTTTCCCTTTGTTGTCTCAATTGGTCAATTACGATACAAAAAGTACAAAAAGCTCTTACAAGGGGAAAGGACAAAGAAGGAAAGACTTGGGACGTTTTTGGGCCGAAGCCGTCGGTAGCTCGCTCCGGGCTTCAAGTCTTGACTTCTTCTCTCCTCTCTCTCTCTACGTTTCTTCACTCGCAACTTCGACTCTACACTCTTTGCTCAAGACTCTCACTATCGTCAATATGCGCTCATTCACTCTCTTCGCCGCCGTTGTTGCCGTTATCCCCGCGATCTTCGCCCAAACTACCGTTCCTCCCTGGTTCGTTCTCTGTTTTCTTTCTCTTCCTACAAGGAACGCCGGACTTACATCCAGTATCGACTCGCAGCGTCTTAACTTGTATCGGCCATGCATCAGCCCTCACCTCCTGCCAAACTGCCGACGCTCAATGTCTCTGCTCTTCGCAAACTTTCCTCGACGGTGTCAGTGCTTGCATGATTCAATCCTGCAGCGCCGACGAGCTCAGTATTGGAGTAGGATTTGGTGAACAAGTGAGTCTTCTTGACTGTAAGCTTTTGCGTCGAATTGGTAACTAATTTTGTCAATTCGTTTCTCAGTACTGTGCTTCTGTCGGAGTACAAGTCAGCATCCCTTCTTCCCTCGGTGAAGCTACCGAGACCGGATCTTCCTCTCAAGCTAGCGAGACTTCGTCCTCGTCTCCGGCCGCCTCGTCCGCCTCGGCCAGTCCTACCGTCAACTCGTGAGTTTGTTTTTTCGGTTTTCACCACGAAGTCGCTCTCTTGACTGACTTCTCTTACCTAAATCTAGATCTTCTGCTTCTTCCGTTATCTCCTCTGCTGCTTCATCGGCATCTCAATCCATCGCTGCATCTGGGTGAGCTACTTCTCGCTCTCCAGTCAGACGAATATCTTGAAACTAATCCTGCTGCCCGTATAGATCAAATGGCGCATCAGCTGCCTCTCCCTCTCAAACCGGGGCTGCTTCCTCTATTCAAGCCGGATCTGCTCTCGCCTTCGTCGGAGTCGTTGGAGCTGCTCTCGTTTTCTAGACGTTTCTCATTGTTCATTCGGGTCTCTTCTTGGGTTTTTGTTTACACGCCGCTTCTCTCGACTCATAATATCATAACTTATTCATCAATCTAGCTCAGTCGAGTCGTCGAGTCCTCCTCTGTAGCGAGAATGAGAGCAATCAGCGAGCCTATTGCTCATTTCCAAAACTCGCTTTCTCGATCTGACAGAGTATGGTTGCGGGGCAAGATAGAATGCAGTACATCAACGAAAGAGACAGAATACTGACTACAGAAGAAAAGAGAGACGATTCCAAGATGAAGAGTAGGCGAGAAGGGGGTTTAGTGACCCGCTTTCGCGATGAGTCGTCGAGATTCTGACGGCGTAAAATGAAGAATGACACCGAGTACAGAAATTAGGTGAGGCTGAGAATGGAGAAGGGAGTCAGTACGAGTCAAGCTTGATGGCAACGAAAGAAGGACGACTGACCCTCATTTCCGGTTTCTCCAAGAATTGCAAAATCACGTTTCGGAGGTATTCAAAGTTGAGAGCTTCATCTGCCGAGCCATTCGCTCTCGCAGTTCCGCCGAGTCCGCCCGTTGCTGCGCTAGCGAGAGACGAGACACTTGCTGAAGGCGAGATGACTTGACCTCCAGCCGAAGACGACGAGGGACCGACAGGTTCGGGAGAGCCTGGGTTGCCATTCGCGGTAGAAGAAGAGGAGTTGAAAGAGGAGAAGTAACCGACGCCGGGATGGCGTTGCTTCTCGGAGAGGAGAACTCCTGATTGAAGTTTCCGAAGTTCTTCTCGAAGAGTCTGTAACGATCGAGAAGAGTGATTAGCTCGATAAGTCGATGAAGAATCATGGTCAGGGACTCGCCTTATTGTTTGAGCGGAGAGACGATTCTTTAGCTTGTACTTCTTCGAGACGAGCTTCAAGCTCGGCTGCTCGTTGAACTCGGTCGCCCAATTCCTCCCGAACAGCAATCTATCAGGGCGAGGAAGGATGGGTCAGCATCGCTACGACTTCGAGACAATTGAGAGAAGCTCACCTCTGCGCTGGTAGCTTTATCAGCATCTTCCTTGACCGATTTGAGCATCTCCTCGAGGTTCTTGAGTCGTTTCTCGAGATCTGTCTTTGCCTTCTCTGCCTCAGCAATCTTAGCTTCTCGTTTCTGACTATTCTGGACGCTTTCGGAGTAGTCGAGATCCTTTTGAGCGAGAGCTGCCCGCATCCTTTCAACTTCTTTCAGACGATCTTGCATGTTTCGACCCATCTCCTCTTCGGTTTCTTGTCGATCCTTCTCGAGTTGTTTCGCCCTCGACTCGAGTTCACGAATGCGAGACTCGTAACGAGCTTCAGTTTCGGCGAGGAGCTTGCGAGCGTTCGAGTCGTCCCGACTCGTTTCCCTCTTCCATCGTTTGACTTCCTCCAATTCGTCAGAGAGGGCAGCGATTCGATCCTTCGCTTCTTTGAGTTCGTACTCGAGTTCCGTCGTTCGTCCTCGGAGAGCAGCTTCGTCGGCTTTCGTAGATTCGATCTCCTCCGCCTTCTTCTGAGCTTCTTCGAAAACTTGGTCCCGACTCTTCGTGAGGTCCTTGACGGCACTTTCTAGTTGAGCGATCCTAGCGTCCTTGGCCGAAAGTTCCTTCGCTTGTGCAGCCTTGACGTGGATCGCGTCGAGTTCGAATTGTCCTCGTTTCGAGTTAGCTTCCTTCTCGAATCGTTCCTTGAGAGACTGAGCTTCCCGTTCGAACCCAGTTCTGAGCTTCGTGAGTTGTGCTTCATGAGCAGTTCGTAGGGCGACGATTTCCTTGTCGAACCTAGCTCGGTCACTCCTGAGAGTATCGAGAGCGTCCTTTTCTGCCTTTCTCGATTTCTCCAACTCTTGGTCGTTCGCAGCCTTCTCTTGTTCGTTCTTGACGAGCTTCTGTCGCAACGCTCGAAGGAGACTCAGGGCCTTGACTCGCTTTTCTTCCTCCTCCTTGGCGACTAGTTTCAGCTTGTCGTACTCCTCGGCAGCTTTAAGGATCTCTTGTCTAGTCGCTTCGGCAGACTTCTCGGCAGCTGCGAGTTTGTCGTTGGCTTCCTCGAGAGAGGCGTTTCGAGCGGCGAGTGAGTCACGAAGTGCGTCGATTTCGGATTGTTGAGATTGATGCTCGAGTCGATGTGTTTCTCGTAGTTCTTCAATTCGAGATTTTTGTTCTGCACGTCGCGAATTTCCGTTATGTTAGCGAAAACGTACTCGATCAAGGGTGTATGAAGGGCAAGAGAAGCTCACGATCTAATTGACCAGACATTCTTCGAACCTCATCCATACCCATATCTGCCTTGACCTTGAGATTCCTCAGCTCAGCACCGAGAGCTTCAGTGTCATCGACCGAAGAGATCGAAGGAATGAGTTCGGTGAGGAGGGAGTCGAGAGAAGATTTGAGAGTTTGGAGTCGTTCGTGAGAAGACGTAAGTTCTGTGACGAGGACAAGCATGGAGTGAGCGAGACGACTCCAAGTAGCTAAGAGACGGATGAAGACTGACCGATGAAGCGGGGATCTTGAGAAACCGAGACAGAGCGTTCGCGCGTGAGGGGTTCCGAATTTCCAACGGTCTGAGATGGAGTAGACTCCTGATGAGCTGTAGATATTGTTGGCTCGAGAGTGGATTCTGCTGTCTCTGGCTCGAGGCGAGACTCCGTCGATTCATTTTGTAACGCTGGAGGAGTGGTCGAGACGAGGTCTTCCATCGGGGCAGGTTCTTCTAGAGCAACCGTCGTCGATGGGATATCTTCAGGCACTTGAGGTTCGTCCTTCGAGGGGAGTTCCGGTAGTTTGGGAGAATCCAGCTCGATTTCAGGTTCTTCAGTAGAGTCGAGGGACAGTTCTTCTTGAACAGTGAACTCGGAATCTGCCTCGACCGTTGTCGGTTCGTCTGAGGATAGTTCGGGTTCTTGAGCCTCGAGTCCATCGGAAGCTTTTCTTGATTCGGCTCCTAGAAGATCTTTGCTCGTTTCGAGTCGTCTCGGTTCTGATCCGACCTCCTCCTCCTCCTGTTGTTTCTCAATCTCGCCGGGGAGGTCCGTCGTCGATTCTGATGGCTTGGTTGCTTCCGTAAGTCCGGGCTCTTCGACCTGAGCCGGTGAGTCGGTCTTGGGAATCCCTTCTCGGTCCTCAGACTCGACTGTCACCGATGACTTTGGCTCGATTAGGAGTTCAGGCTCAACGTCTCCTCCGATAGTTTCCTTGACCTCCTCTTCTGCCTCTGTCTCGTCATTCTCGTCTTTCACACTCGGAACCTCCTCATCCTTCTGTTCCTGCTCCTCCTCTCCTTCTCCCTCGTCCACCTCCAGCGGCTCCTCGACAGTTTCCACCTCGTCCAGAATCAGCTTCTCTCGATTCGTGTTGGTCTCTGATTGCTCGACTGTTGGTTGCTCAGGTTCTACGATCAGAGTGTCGACGCCGATCTCCTTTTCGTCGTCTGCTTCTCGATTCAGGGCAGATTCTTTTGGTTCTTCGATAGTGAGCGGGAGAGAGACTTGTTCTTCGAGGAGTTCGATACCTTGGTCTAGAGGAACTGATGGGGTTTCTTCAAGAGTGCTTTCTAGAGGTTCGTCGAGGGGTGAGGTTTCGACGAGCGGAGGTTCAAGCGTCGAGCTATGTTCGTCTCCTGCTGTTGCTGAGGGAAGAGTCGCCATGGGTTCGGGAGTTTCGGAGGGAGGATCGATAGGAATAAGAGGATCCTCGAGAACGGGAGGGACAATTTCATGAATTGAGGAGGAGGGAAGGTCTTGAGCTGAAGTCGAAGGTTCGGCAAGGTCTTCAATGTCTTTCGGGAAGTCTGAAGGTCCTACATCGTCGGCATCTTGAACGGGAGGTACTAGACCTGCCTCTTCCTTTACGGTCGAAGACGAGTTCTCGATTTCGGTAAGTGAGGAGTCGGTAGCGATTTCTTCGGGTTCTTGAGGAGGAGACGTGAGACCGAGTTCGACTGGAGGAGTAGCTGAGGGAGTGAAGGGTTCGGAGAGAGGATCGAGGAGGAAGGTTTTGGGTTCTTCGGTTGGAATCACTCGCTCTAAATCTTGTTTCTCCTCGACTAACGGCTTCTCCTCCTCGGGTCCACTTTGATCTTCTGGTAGCTTCTGTACTGTCTCTTCTTCGACGATAGGATCGTCTACCTTCTGACTTTTCTCTTCCTCTTGAGCATTTTCTCCCTCGTCCTCAACTTCTGGCAGATCCCAACCATCTTCTTCATCCCCGTCTTCGAGCGATTTGATTTCTTCTTCCTTGGGTTCAGGTAAGTCGGTTCCCATTGTCGAAGGTCGAGGAGTGTCGGAAGTGAGGTCTTTTTCGGCCTCAACGGATTCTTGTTGCAAAGTCGCGAGAATCGGGTTGACGAGAGGTTTCGGAGGCGAAGGGGGAGGAAGTGAAGTATTTTCAGTCGAAAGGGAAGGATCGAACAGAGTTTCATCAGGAAGTGGTGCTGATGTCGAGTCGTCGAGGTCGAGAAGGGAAGGAGCAGAATTCGAATCGTCGGCTTTCGAAGTTTCGGTAGGAGTCTCTGATTGATGAGGAGGGGGAGGAGCTTCTTCACTGGGTGTACTGAGGTCGAGTAGAATATCTGTTGTAGACAGAGTAGGATCCTTCTTTGGGGTTTCACTCTCGTCAGGTTCTTCATCATCTCCACCTCCGACTCCCCAAGCGTCTTCGTCCTCTCCGTCGTCTTCCTCTACCTTCGACTCTTCTTTCTTTTCCCCGACCGCTTTGGTCGTCTCTTTAGATGCAGCTCGTTGATCCTCGACTTTCCCCACTTGTTCAATCAGATTCTTCTCTCCCTCTCCTTCTTCCCTCTCCTGCAATTCCTCCAGTTTACCTTTCCCTTTACTTCTGTCTTCCATCTCCCTCTCTTTGATACTGTCCGTCTGACTCCTGACACTGTCCATACTCGTAGTTCTGCGAGCAGTTGGTGAAGTGACACTTGCTCCAACACCTCCATCGAGACTAGCTCTTGCTGCATCGAAACTTTGTCTTCCCTTTCGCAAGCTCGCTCTGAGACTTGAGAGCGCTGAATCGGCTAGCTGCGAAGCTGATTGCTGAGCGTTTGAGAGGCTGGTAGGAGACAGGGGAAGTGCGATTCCTCCAGAGTTCGTTCTCGCAGGCGATTGGCGAGTGGATACTGTAGGCGGTTGTGGTCTGGTACGATTGGCCGAAGGGGAAGAAGGTTGAGAGGAACCGGAGGCTGCGCCAGGAGGAGGAGGGACACTAGGTGGAGCTACGGCTGAGAGAGAAGATTCGAGGTCGTGCAAAGATTCTTGGAACTTGTCCTGTAGCGACCTGAGGTTCAAGTTTGCCCACATGTCATTTGTCGAAACGCGTCGGAAGGTGTAGCAGTAGAAGAAGTGGAGAGCGCTCGACCTTTGGGGAATACAACTTCAACCTCTACCGACACACTCGGTTCTCTGGAAAGCACGAATGGCTAGAGGGAAAGGTACACCGAAGCGTAACCAGATCGATCCAGACTTCTCTCCGACTTCTCCAGCTCCCGCTTCTCCATCTCCTTCAACTCCTCGAAGGAATCAACCTACAGCTTCTTCCGCAACGAACTCGCCAAGGAGTGCAATCTCTCTTTCACAAGCTCAAGCTTCAGACAAGCCTACACGAGGTCCTTTGCCTGCCAGTGCCGAGACGACTTACCATCAGAGGCTGAGAGGAATTTTAGTCGATTGCAAGAAACTGCGACGGCAGTGGAACGAGTTGGTCATCAGAGGTCTCGTTGGAAGAGTGAGAGCAGCTATCGAGCTCTGGGTGGATGTAGAGTGAGTTGTCCTTCGCGAACTATTCTGTTTCCCTTTCGAGAATCATTTTCCTGAACCCTTTGATCGAGCAGATCAACAATGAAACAGATACAAGAGATGAAAGCGACGAACAAAGTCACACAAGTCAAGGCGGGATACCTCTTTGCGCAAAGTGCAAAGCTGAGCGATCAATTAGAGGCAGTCGAAGCAGTTTTCACTTCTCTCGCAAGTCTCACTCCTCTCATTCACTTGTCGTTGAAGTGTGGAGACTGATACTTCGATGACCCTGCACAGAACGAAGTGCACACAGCGATGTTACAAGTCGTAGAACGTGCAGAATGGCTCGTCGTCGAAGCAGCGAAGACGAGAGGAACACTATTCGCTTTTCGAGAACCGATGTGGGTTACTTGGCCTCTCAGCCGCTTCGGTAAGTACATTCAACCAGTCCCTGCTCCTTTGCTCGGTGGCTCACGCTGCGCGATCACGCTATTGTAGCCGATGCGATCGCCCAACTTTCGACTCCTTACACATCTTCCCTCACCTTGATCCGCCAACTCCTCGATACGCTCACGACATTCCCACCACTACCATCTCAGCTTGTAACGAACAACGGGCCCGATTCAAAGTCATCCCCGTCATCAAGTACACGGACTCAAGAAACGAAAGAAGACAAATCTCGTCCTCGACCAACTTCTGAACAACTGCAGGCCTCTCTCAGTCTTCTTGCGGTACAACCTTTACTTCCAGGGAAACAAGGAGATTGGGGAAGTGAAGGATGGGACGAATTATTGACCGTCGAAGTCGGTGGATGGGGCGAGAAGTAGAAAACTGGAACAGTTTCTACGAGGCGATCAGCTGGACGTTCGAGGCGGAAACTGGAGCTATCGACGTTTGTATATGTTGAAGAAGTGGTAAGCATGTTGTTGTACCTTGTATCTCACTCTCTGCAAACAATTGCGAACCGATTTTTATTATCTTTCCTTTCCACTTTCGCGTCTGCGAAAACCTCTGTACACTCTCGGTCGAATTCTGCAATTTTTAGTAATGGTCATTGCGGCGTACCGCGAGGGCACATGGCTTGGAATGAAGAAATGAAATAGACAGCGAAAGTAATGCGAGAGTTAGGAAACTCGAATTTCGATTAGTTGCGACCTCGAAAATCACTTCGCCACAGATTTCTCGACCTCCACCTCTGCCCTCCAACACTCGCAATGGCAGGACCTCCGCCAGGGTTCTTCCCACCCACAGAAGGGTCGGGATCTACTCTACCAATGCCAATATATCAGGTTCGTTCGCTTTCCCTCGTGTTTCGAGTCGCTCCCCCCCTCGATCGACTAACTCTCGTCTCTCCTTTTCGCGCGATGCAGGAACCTCCTGCGATGTCGCAAGAGCAACTTGAACAAAAGTCACGCAAGTGGCAAGCTCTGCAAGCCAAGCGATTCTCAGACAGGAAGAAGAAGACGGCTTTCGTCGACACTGGCAAACAACAACTCCCGCCGGAGCACTTGAGGAAAGTCATCAGGGATCATGGAGACATGTCAAACAGGAAATTCAGACAGGATAAACGTGTTCACTTGGGTGCTTTGAAGGTGAGTCCTCGAGATTCGAGATTCGAGATTCGAGGTCGAAGATCGAAGTCAGCTTCTCGTCTTGCTGACCTTCGATTGCGCGTTCTTCTGTAGTACGTTCCCCATGCCGTACTCAAACTCCTCGAAAACATGCCGATGCCTTGGGAGCAAGTACGAGAAGTTCCAGTCATTTACCACATTACGGGAGCTATCACTTTCGTCAACGAGGTTCCAAAGGTAGTTCCGCCAGTTTACCATGCTCAGTGGGCTACTATGTGGTTAGCGATGAGGAGGGAGAAGAGGGATCGAAGGCACTTCAAGCGTATGAGGTTCCCACCTTTCGACGATGAGGAACCCCCTCTCGATTACGGAGACAACGTCCTCGATACCGAACCTCTCGAAGCAATCCAACTCGAACTAGACGATGAAGAAGATGCACCTATCCTCGACTGGTTCTACGATTCTCGACCTCTCCTCGATACTCCTCACATCAACGGTTCTTCCTACAAAATTTGGAATCTCGACCTACCTCAGATGTCAGCACTCTATCGATTCGGTCGAACTCTCCTCTCCGACTTCAATGACAAGAACTATCACTATCTGTTCGAACCCAAGGCATTCTTCACTGCGAAAGCTTTGAACGTAGCAATTCCCGGTGGACCTCGTTTCGAACCTCTCTTCCGAGACGCCGACAATTTTGACGACGACTGGAACGAGTTCAAC
The DNA here is from genome assembly GCA_010758995.1 of Sporobolomyces pararoseus. NCBI lineage: Eukaryota > Fungi > Basidiomycota > Microbotryomycetes > Sporidiobolales > Sporidiobolaceae > Sporobolomyces > Sporobolomyces pararoseus. The sequence continues at coordinate 1,196,132 of RSDY01000005.1, read as the reverse complement.
GATATCAACAAGGTCATCCTCCGTCAGCAAATTCGAACAGAGTACAAAGTCGCTTACCCTCACCTTTACAACTCTCGACCTCGTTCAGTTCAAATCGGTTCTTACCACGAACCTCACAACCTCTACATTCGAACTGAAGATCCCGATCTACCTGCATTCTACTACGACCCGATCATTCACCCCATCTCTTCTCGAGGAGTCGCACCAAAGAACGAAGTCGTTTCTCATGAGGATACCGTCTTCCCTCCCGATTTCGACGACGAGGAAGACGATTTCACAGTACCTGAAGGATGTGAGGCTTTCTTCGAGGATGAGGAGATTGAGACGGACAGAACCGCCGACGCTATCGCTCTTTGGCACGCTCCTTTCCCTTACAACCAAAGGAGTGGAAGAACTGTCAGGGCTCAAGATGTACCTCTCGTCAAGGATTGGTACCTCGAGCACTGTCCTCCTAACCAGGCTGTCAAGGTTCGAGTTTCTTACCAAAAGCTTGTGAGTTTTTTCGATCTCCCGACTATATGAAACGCGACCTGACTCTCGCGTGACTCTGTTAGCTCAAATGCTACGTTCTCAATCAACTTCGTCACCGCAAACCCAAGGCTCAAACGAAGAAGTACTTGTTCCGTCAACGTGAGTTTTTCAAGCCATTTTCTGTCTCGAGAATCGATTGCTAATTCTCGCTTTCGTTTTTCGATCACAGTCAAGGCTACCAAGTTCTTCCAAACTACCACGATTGATTGGGTCGAAGCTGGTCTTCAAGTCTGCCGACAAGGTTACAACATGCTCAACCTCTTGATTCACCGAAAGAACTTGAACTACCTCCATCTCGATTACAACATGAACTTGAAGCCCGTCAAGACTCTCACTACCAAGGAACGGAAGAAGTCTCGATTCGGAAACGCCTTCCACTTGTGTCGAGAAATCCTCCGTCTTACGAAACTTATCGTCGATTCTCACGTTCAATACCGACTAGGAAACGTCGACGCTTTCCAACTCGCAGACGGTCTGCAGTTCACTTTCGCTCACGTCGGTCAGTTGACTGGTATGTACCGTTACAAGTACAAGTTGATGAGGCAAATCCGAATGTGTAAAGATTTGAAGCACGTCGTAAGTTTCTCGAAGTCCTCTGATTCCTCGTTCGGAGAACGAGTTTGCTGATTCCGGACTACTGTAGATCTACACTCGATTCAACACTGGTCCCGTCGGTAAAGGTCCAGGTGTCGGTTTCTGGGCTCCTGGTTGGCGAGTTTGGCTCTTCTTCCTCCGAGGTATCGTTCCTCTCCTCGAGAGATGGCTCGGTAACTTGCTCGCTCGTCAATTCGAAGGTCGTAATTCCAAGGGGTACGTCTCTTTCTCTCTGCCTAATCTCGCTATAACCTCCGACTGATGAGATTCTTCGCTTCAACAGAGTCGCAAAGACTGTCACGAAGCAACGTGTCGAGTCTCACTTCGATCTCGAACTTCGAGCTGCCGTCATGCACGACATTCTCGACATGATGCCTGAAGGAATCAAGCAAAACAAGTCGAAGACCATCTTGCAACATCTTTCTGAAGCTTGGCGATGGTAAGCTTCACATCAAACTCTATCCCTTTTTCCGGACGAGGCTGACTTCTATCTCCTTTCCGTGATGTAGCTGGAAAGCCAACATTCCTTGGAAGGTACCCGGAATGCCTACCGCTATCGAGAACATCATTCTTCGTTTCGTCAAGGCCAAGTCCGATTGGTGGACTTCGGTCGCTCACTACAACCGAGAACGTATCCGTCGTGGTGCTACCGTCGACGTGAGTTCATTCCTGTTTTTACCTCGTTCGAGCTCAAGAGCCAATCGTCGTCGTTTCTTTTCTCCTTTCAGAAAACTGTCGCCAAGAAGAACTTGGGTCGTCTCACTCGTCTCTACCTCAAGGCTGAACAAGAGAGGCAAAACTCTTACCTCAAGGATGGACCTTACGTCTCTTCGGAAGAGGCTGTCGCGATCTACTCGGCTACCGTTCACTGGCTCGAATCGAGGAAGTTCGCTCCCATTCCTTTCCCTCCTCTTTCGTACAAGCACGACACGAAACTCCTCGTTCTCGCTCTCGAAAAGTTGAAGGAAGCTTACAGTGTCAAGGGACGACTCAACCAATCTCAACGAGAAGAACTTGCGCTCGTCGAGCAAGCTTACGACAACCCTCACGAAACTCTCTCTCGTATCAAGCGTCTCCTTCTCACTCAACGTGCTTTCAAGGAAGCTGGTATCGAGTTCTTCGACACTTACGACAAGCTCATTCCTTGTTACGACATCGAACCGATGGAGAAGATTACCGACGCTTACCTCGATCAATTCCTCTACTTCGAAGCCGACAAGCGAGGTCTCTTCCCCGCCTGGATCAAGCCCGCCGATACCGAACCTGCTCCTCTACTCGTCTACAAGTGGTGTCAAGGAATCAACAACTTGAACGAAGTCTGGGAAACGAGTGAGGGAGAGTGCAACGTTTTGATGGAGACTCAATTGTCGAAGGTTTACGAGAAGATCGATCTCACGTTACTCAATCGTCTCTTGCGTCTCATCATGGATCACAATCTGGTTCGTTCTCTCTTCCCCTTCTTCTCAGAGCCTTTCGCTCAAAACTTACTTTCCGCTTCTTTAATTCTAGGCTGATTACTGTACCGCCAAGAACAACATCGTCCTTACTTACAAGGATATGTCGCACGTCAACGGTTACGGAATGATCCGAGGTCTTCAATTCTCGTCGTTCATCTTCCAAGTTAGTTTTCTCCCTTTTTCGCCTCCACAACCTCGGAATCCCGAGCATACGAGCATACGAACTGATGTCTCTTCTCTCTGTCTCGCAGTACTACGGTCTCATTCTCGATCTCCTCATTCTCGGTCTCTCGCGAGCGAGTGAAATGGCTGGACCTCCTCAGATGCCCAACAACTTCCTCCAATTCCGAGATACCGCTACCGAGACTCGTCACCCTATCCGACTCTACTCTCGATACATCGACAGGATCCACATCATGTTCCGATTCACTGCCGAAGAATCTCGAGATCTCATCCAACGTTACCTCTCGGCCAATCCCGATCCTAACAACGAGAACCTGATCGGCTACAACAACAAGAAGTGTTGGCCTCGAGATTGTCGAATGCGTCTCATCAAACACGACGTCAATCTCGGTCGTGCAGTCTTCTGGGACATCAAGAATCGTCTTCCTCGATCTCTCACTACCATCGAGTGGGATGATACTTTCGTCTCGGTTTACTCTAAGGACAACCCTCAACTCCTCTTCTCGATGAGTGGTTTCGAAGTTCGTATTCTTCCAAAGATTCGAAATGTCAACGAACAATTCACTCTCAAGGGTAAGTCTCTTTTTCTGTCTATTTCTTCCTCACACCCCTGCGAGAAAGCTGAATCTTTGGCTTTGACTTTCTCTAGATGGTGTCTGGCAACTCGTCGATGACTCTACGAAGGAGCGAACTTCTCAAGCGTTCTTGCGAGTCAGCGAAAAGGGTATCGAAGCTTTCAACAACCGAATCCGTCAAATTCTCATGTCTTCCGGTTCTGCTCCTTTCTCGAAGGTCATCAACAAGTGGAACACTGCGATTATTGGTCTCAGTAAGTTGGCTGCTCGAGGGGGCTCAGAAGAGAGAATCAAGACTAATTTTGACTTTTCTGTGGATTTTAGTGACCTACTACCGAGAAGCCGTCATTCACACTCACGAGTTGCTCGATCATCTTGTCAAGGCCGAGAACAAGGTACAAACCCGTGTCAAGATCGGTCTTAATTCGAAGGTGAGCCAAATCTTCTTTTTTCTATTTTTCTTTTGCCTCCGCTTCTTCTGCTGACTCTTTCTCTTTCCTCTGCTACCTCTAGATGCCCTCACGCTTTCCCCCGTGTGTGTTCTACACGCCAAAGTATGGCTCTTTCCGGTATCTCTGGGGTCGAAAAAGTTGAGCTGACTTTTTTTCTTTCTTTTTCGTCTGAAACTTGCAGAGAACTAGGAGGTTTAGGTATGCTCTCGATGGGTCACATCCTCATCCCTGCTTCAGATCTCCGTTGGTCGAAGCAAACCGATACCGGTATCACTCACTTCCGTGCTGGAATGGGAGGAGGAAACTCTGAAGTGTGAGTTTTTTTCTTTTTCTCTCTTCCGCCTCAACTGACACGTTTTTCATTCGTGAGCAGTCTCATTCCCAACTTGTTCCGTTACATTCAACCTTGGGAAGCAGAGTTCCTTGATTCTGCTCGAGTTTGGTCGGAATACGCTTTGAAACGAAAGGAAGCAAACGCTCAAAACCGTCGTCTCACTCTCGAAGATCTCGAAGATTCCTGGGATCGTGGTATTCCTCGTATCAACACCCTCTTCCAGAAGGATCGTCACACTCTCGCTTACGACAAGGGATGGCGAAACCGAGTCGAATGGAAACAACATCAACTTCTCAAGCACAAGTGAGCTCTCCTCTTTCTACGATCGAGGAGTTGATACTGATACCCTGGACGTTCCGCAGCCCCTTCTGGTGGACTAGTCAACGTCACGACGGAAAGTGAGTACCAAAATTTCCGCATCTATTGCTCTTTCCGAGACTAATCTCTCTCCTCGTCTAGATTGTGGCAACTCAACAACTACCGAGTCGATGTAATTGCAGCGCTCGGAGGTATCGAAGGGTGAATTCACGTCGTTTCAGCCCCGTTGGAAACATTTCGCTGACTTTTCCCTCTGCCTTCCCTGCCCTTCTCCTATCTCGCTTGCTCATTCTGCAGAATTCTGGAGCACACCTTGTTCAGCTGCACGGCGTTCCCTACTTGGTAAACAAAGTTCCCGCTAATTTCGATCCCTTTTCGCCTCTGATTACTAATGCTTGTTCGTTTCCCCGGTCTACAGGGAAGGATTGTTCTGGGAGAAAGCCAGTGGTTTCGAAGTAGGGACTCGCGCCTCCTTCTACAGTCGTCGTCGCAAACTAACTCGCTCTTTTTTCGTATTTTAGGAAGCGATGAAGTACAAGAAGCTCACGAACGCTCAAAGATCCGGTCTTTCTCAAATTCCTAATCGTCGTTTCACACTCTGGTGGTCTCCTACTATCAACCGAGCCAACGTCTACGTCGGTTTCCAAGTTCAACTCGATTTGACCGGTATTTTCAGTAAGTTTCTTGCTCTTTTCTTTTCTTCACTCCGAGATTCGCAGCTGACTCACATGCTCTGTCTGCAGTGCACGGAAAGATTCCTACGCTCAAGATTTCGCTCATTCAAATCTTCCGAGCCCATTTGTGGCAAAAGATTCACGAGTCGGTAGTCATGGATTTGTGTCAAGTCTTCGATCAAGAACTCGAAGCTCTCCAAATCGAGACTGTTCAGAAGGAAACCATCCGTGAGTCTATTCTCCTCGTGGCAAGAATGACTCGGGAAGAAACTGACGACTTTCGGTTTCCTCTCTCTCAGACCCTCGTAAATCTTACAAGATGAACAGTTCTTGTGCCGATATTCTCCTCTTCTCTTCGTACAAGTGGAACGTTACTCGACCTTCGCTTCTCACCGACTCGAAGGATGTCATGGATGGAACGACGAGCGCCAAATACTGGGTCGACGTTCAACTTCGTTGGGGAGATTTCGATTCTCACGATATAGAACGCTACACTCGTGCCAAGTTCCTCGATTACTCTTCGGACAACATGTCGATCTACCCTTCACCGACTGGAGCTCTCATCGGTATCGATCTCGCTTACAACATGCACTCGGCTTACGGAAACTGGATTCCCGGAATGAAACCCCTCGTTCAACAAGCTATGGCCAAGATCATGAAGGCGAACCCTGCACTCTACGTTCTCCGTGAACGTGTTCGAAAGGGTCTTCAACTCTACTCTTCTGAACCTACCGAACCTTACCTCAACTCGCAAAACTACTCTGAGCTCTTCTCGAATCAAATGTGAGTCTCCTCCCTTTTTCAACTTTCAGCTTGAACCACCAGTAAACTAACCCCTTTTGTACTTCGCAGTATTTGGTTCGTCGACGATACTCAAGTTTACCGAGTTACGATTCACAAGACTTTCGAAGGTAACTTGACGACGAAACCCATCAACGGAGCTATCTTCATCTTCAACCCTCGTACTGGTCAAGCTTTCATCAAGATCATTCACACCTCGGTCTGGGCTGGTCAGAAACGTCTAGGTCAACTCGCCAAGTGGAAGACTGCAGAGGAAGTAGCAGCTTTGATTCGTTCGCTCCCCGTCGAAGAACAACCTAAACAGGTTATCGTTACTCGAAAGGGTATGCTCGACCCTCTCGAAGTCCATCTACTCGATTTCCCCAACATTGTCATCAAAGGTTCCGAGTTGCAACTTCCTTTCCAAGCGTGTATGAAACTAGAGAAATTCGGAGATCTTGTAAGCTCAAACTATTTTTTATTCTACGGGAACAATCACTCATGCGACGTCTCTCTACAGATCCTCCGTGCAAGTCAACCTCAAATGGTTCTCTCGAACATGTACGATGACTGGCTCAAATCGATCTCGTCTTACACCGCTTTCTCTCGTCTCATCCTCCTCCTCCGTGCCGTCCACGTCAACAACGAGAAGGCCAAGATCATCCTCCGACCCAACAAGACGACGATCACTCAACCTCACCACGTTTGGCCGACGCTCGAAGACGAAGAATGGATGCGAGTCGAAATCGCTCTCCGCGACTTGATCCTTTCCGACTACGCCAAACGAAACTCGGTCAACACTGCTTCCCTCACCTCTTCCGAGATCCGAGATATCATTCTCGGTATGGAGATCGCTGCTCCTTCGATTCAACGTCAACAAATGGCTGAGATCGAGAAATCGACCGAAGCTGCCGCTCAAGTTACCGCAGTTCAAACGAGGACGACCAACATTCAAGGAGACGAGATTCAAGTTGTCACGACCACCGCTTATGAACAGCAAGTCTTCTCTTCCAAGACCGATTGGCGAATCCGAGCGATTTCAGCTACCAACATCCCTCTTCGTCTTCAACACGTTTACGTTACGAACGACGATGTCAAGGATGAGCTTCCAACTTTCGTTCTCGCCAAGAACGTCATGAAGTCTTTCGTCACTTCAGCCGACCTTCGAGCTCCCGTCGCCGCTTACCTCTTCGGAGCTGCAGCACCTGACAACTCTCGAGTTATCGAAGTCAAGGCCGTCGTCATGGTTCCTCAACGATCTTCTCAACGATCGGTAGAACTCGTCAACGATCTCCCCTCTCACCCTCTTCTCTCTGATCTCAAGGTCGTCGGTATCATCTCGGTGAGTTTATCTCTTCTCCTTTGATGTCACCTTCTCGAGTCATTTACTAATGAGGCTCTTCTCTTTGCCAATGTAGACTCAAGCTCAAGAGACGCAATCGCTCACTCCTAACGACGCTGTCCTCTTCGCCAAGTTGATGGCTCAGCATCAGGAAATCGACGGTTCTTCGATTATGCTCACCGTCGCATTCACTCCTGGTTCCCTCTCCCTCTCCGCCTACGCTCTCACTCCCAAAGGATTCGAGTGGGGACGCAACGCCGACCCGAACAGCCCTGCCGGTTACAACCCAGCTTCGATGGTTGATCGCGCTCAACTTCTTCTCTCGGATCGAATCCTCGGTTCCACCTTCGCTCCCATCGGCGACATTTGGTCCTACAGCACCGGTCTCGGAGCTGCCTTCTCGCCTACGATGCCTTACGGAGTCACCCTCGTCGGACACCCTCTACCCTACTGGCACGAGCTTCACCGACCTAATCACTTTGCGTCTTTCGTCGCGTCCGCTGACGACGGGTAAGCTCAGCTCTCTCCTTCTCTCGTCTGTCGACGTCTAGCGAGCTAGTAGCTAACTCCCCCTCTTCTATCTTGAACAGAATCGAAGCTGATATGGATGATCCTTTCGCATAAAATATTCTCTCTTTCTTTTCCCCTTGTTGAGATTTCCCTTTCGCCTTTTGTCATTTCGTTTATTTCCACTCGTCTCGTTTCCCTCGGTAGTTTGCCTCCCAAGTCAAAAAGCTTTCTGTATTGTAAAAGTCTTCTTTCTCCCCCTCATCGAGTTTGCATTCTCGCAATGCTCGAGATCCACGATCTGAGAGCAGCCTTATAGACTCGAGAATCCTGGGCGTGACGCTGTGTGCAAAAAGGTCGAGTCTGTCGGGATTTGCGACCAGACTTGCGAACGACAAAAAGAAAACTTTCCGGCTTCTCGGGATCGAACCAAGGACATTCAGATGATTCCAAAAGAGGATCAAGATAACCAATTACAGTCTGACGCTCTTCCAACTGAGCTAAAGCCGGGGAAGGACGAGAAAGCGCGCCAAGTTTAGCATACATAAAATTTGTTGTGTCTTCTTTGTCGCTTGCGAATTGTTCAAGTTTTGCACAAGGAAATGCCGATGGAATTTCTGTCGCAGTACACCCGTCGCGACCATCGTCGAACCTCTTCGGAGTTGCCGCGGACACGCTTGAACAGAATCGAGATCCGAGAGCGAGTTCAGCTCCCCTTGCCCTTTCTTCTTTCTCTTTCATTCTCTCTTATCGCTCCTGTCATCAGCTCGACTCGCTCTCTTCTGGTGGAGACACTACTCAGGATGGATACGTACTCTACGCCAAACAACAACTCGTCGGACTCAGGAGACTGCGTAATCTGTGGGAAAGAAACATCAATGGTCTGTCCTCCTTGTTACAAAGCTGGATTGAAGTGGATGTGCTTCTGCTCCGTAGATCATCAGAAGCTCGTGAGTACCTTCTGCTGTATCTTCTCTGCTGGCTCGAAAGTGAGAGTCTGACGGCGTTGTCTCTCATCGCTCCATTTCCTTCCCCTCTTCGCCTCGCTCTCCTCTCTTCCGTACCCTACGACATCAGATCTGGAAAGTACACAAACGAGTCTGTGGCAAGAACCCTTTCGAGTGGCCTCCTCTCAACGACGCAGAAGCGAAAGAAGCTTGGGACATGAGGAATCACCCCATTCAAGGCGACCCGTCGAAAACTCTACTATCGTCGTGCAAGAAAGAAATAATCAGAGACTATCCATGGCTCCCTGCCTTTGCAGAACGCGGGACGAGGAGTGACTGGGTGGAAGGAATTTACAAGGTAACTTTGTCAGCACGATTCAGATCTTCCTATCAAGACAGGACTGACAAGTGCCTGCACTGCAGGAGGACATCGAGCACAAGAAGATTGCAAGCAACAAAGCTTCCTGGCAAGGTTCGATGGCCTGGCATCGCTCGAAGATGATGGCCTGCAAGGTTTCCAATATTCCAAGTGACTCTCTCACTCTTGGGCTACAATTGCTCGAACTTTTCGCCCGTGACTCTTTCGACTATATGGCGTCGGTGGAACACCAGATAGAGAGCAAACTTCACACCAGCATCAATTTCAATTCTCAGTTCCAGCACAGGTTCCTGATCCTCATCTCAATCCTCGCAAGTCGCTTCGAGGACTACGGTCGGACAGGAGCAACGTTCAACTGGAAAGAAGATCCCTGGGTCGACCAGGCATTGTCGGCTACGATTGCCTCTACCAACATCGACGGTCTACCGGCAACCGAGCAGGAAAGGCTCGCTCGTGGTGTGGGTGAGGTGCTCGCGACGGTCCTTCAACCTATGGAGATTGCGAGACGCCAGGATCAGCGAGGAGGCGAAGAGCCGTAGTTGAGCTGGAATCGTAGAGTTGACTGGAAAAGTATTTGTTCGAAGAAGCGCGGACAGCAAACCGTCCCACGGATTTCTGGCTTGGAGATACAGCAGCATGAACTTTGCATGTCTCGTAGAAAAGAGAAAGATCCGAGCGGCATCGGGAAAGGTCCTTGATAGACTCCCAAGCCCTCTGCTCTCGCAATCTGTGCGAGACCTTCATTCTTACTGAGTAGCAAGGGCGTAGATTTCTCTCGGTGATTATTCACAGCCCCGTGTGTGTTCTACACGCCAAAGTATGGCTCTTTCCGGTATCTCTGGGGTCGAAAAAGTTGAGCTGACTTTTTTTCTTTCTTTTTCGTCTGAAACTTGCAGAGAACTAGGAGGTTTAGGTATGCTCTCGATGGGTCACATCCTCATCCCTGCTTCAGATCTCCGTTGGTCGAAGCAAACCGATACCGGTATCACTCACTTCCGTGCTGGAATGGGAGGAGGAAACTCTGAAGTGTGAGTTTTCCTTCTCTTTCTCTCTTTCTTCTTTCTTTCTCTCTCTTCTATCTCAACTGACACAATCATCACCTACGAGTAGTCTCATTCCCAACTTGTTCCGTTACATTCAACCTTGGGAAGCAGAGTTCCTCGATTCTGCACGAGTTTGGTCAGAATACGCTTTGAAACGAAAGGAAGCAAACGCCATCGTAAGCATCCAGCTAAACTAATGATCATATACGCTAATTTGGCTCGTGTCTTCAACAAAGTACGCTCGGCTAGCTCAGCTGGTTAGAGCGTTCGACTGTTAAGCAACAGTTCCATCGAGAGGTCGACAGTTCAATCCTGTCGCTGAGCGTTCTCTTTTGCCTCGTTAGGCTTTCTTCTTTTTGCTCCTCGTCACCTTGCCAAAGACGCACTGGTGACTTTCCGAAAGACTACTTTCTGAGAGTCCAGTGGAAGGATCGCGCTCAATGTCGAGCAAACGGAGGAAGCTCTCTCGACCGCCCATGCTCCATTTGAACGGTACAAGAGTCTGCCCGCGAGTCCGCCAATCTGTTTTCAAGCAGTGGGCCCTCTCACTAGCACTTGCGCTGGTTCGCAATTGGCGCTGTCAAGACGCACAGCGGCAATAAGTCGTTCATCGAGGCAGAAGTTCGAGAACTAGTCAAAGCTCGTGAGCTCTCGTGAGGTCTTCGGTCGTCTTCAATGTTTCAATGGCATTCATTTCTTTACGGTCGCCTTTGACAAAAGCTGAAGAGAGCGCTCGCCGTGGCGAGGCCAACGTGTAGCGTTCTCGTGGCGCAGAAAAACGAAGGTCAGCAGAGAAAATACAAAGTTGCGCTGTCGCTCGCCTGCCTGCGTCCTCTCGAGGTCTCTAAGTCTAGGGGCAGCGGAAAGAGACGGCGGACAGCAAAAAGAGAGCCTTTGTCGGAGAGACAAAAGGAAACGCTCAGCGACAGGATTGAACTGTCGACCTCTCGATGGAACTGTTGCTTAACAGTCGAACGCTCTAACCAGCTGAGCTAGCCGAGCGTACTTTGTTGAATACTCAAGCAAAATTAGTCTGTACAAAAGTTAAACCCATGCGAGACTCGGCTCGAGCTCGAGCCGGCAGAGTTTTTGACCTTGCTCAGACAGCCGAGAGACGTCTCCCCGCTTAACACAATTATAAAAAGAGGAAAACAAAGCTTGATACTGCTCGCATCAAACGATACAAAGGACGACAAGAAAAAAGGAGAAGATCAATTGGCAAGTCTAGTTAGATTCCGTTGCAAAGTGAGCGACCTCTGTACAAAACTATATACAACGAACCCAAGAATGCTATCTATTGAAGATTTCGAGTCAAAGAGACAGAGACAGGGTTCAGGTGTTTGAACGCAGGAAAGGAATTCGTCTCTGATGAGAGATCGGAGGAGGGGCTAAACCTCCTGCGAGACCTGACAATGGTGCAGCGGTACAGCAGCGAAAGAGTGGTCCAGGGTCTGAACAACGAGGTAGAAGAGCGGGGCGATGAACACGAATTTCGACAGTCGACTCGACTCTCAGAATCTCCCTCGAGTTCTGCTCCTCCGAATTTTGAAAGCGCTCCTCCTCCTCGCCCTCGGGTTCTTCTCTTGGCGACTCGTAACTTGTGACTGATCTATTTGAAGGGGTAGGTCGAGGAGTACGATTGCGAAGAAGGTGGATGAAGGAGATTTGGGAAGACATTGGATCGAGCGCTAATCGAGAGACGCTAGCTTCGCGAGAGTGAGGATGATAGACCGAAGAGATGATTGAGGGAGCAGTAGGAGACGGATCGGTGTCGTCCGAAGGGGTATCCACTGGCTGTTCAGCAGAGGACGGAGAATGAGAGGGATCCGATCGAGCCGTCGAGTCCGAAGGAGGTCGAGGAGGTGGACGATTGAGGTAAGAAGGGATCGGTCGATCGTTCAAGGAAGAGAAATCTGAGGTGTCTTTGCTAGCGAGGGGGTGCCTTGCAAGAAGAGGAGGAGGAGAAGGATAGGAGTAGGGAACGGGAGAGTAGGTTTTCCGAGAAGACTCGGCTGAACGTCGGGGGAAGATTTGAGACTGAAAGAACGTCCTCAGTCGAGACTGAGAGTGATCATCTGACTCATCGAAGCTCCGTGGACTGTCAGAGGCTGAAGAGAGACAGGGAGACGAGTTCAGAGATGTAGAATCAAGAATGTGCACTCACCATGACCGGAATGCCGTTTGCTGAGATGATTCGACTCAGGCCTGCGTTTAAGATTCGTAAGATTCGTCGGAAAGTGTACGAGGCCCTTCAACATGGCGAAAGAGCTATTTCGAAACAGAACGAACTTGTTTGTTGATTCGTTTGGAAATTGAGTTCCGAATGAACCGAGGAGTAGAGCAGCTGGTGAGGAATCGAGAAAGATGATCCTATAGGAGCTGGTAGGGGACAAAGGAGCCGAACGCGGGAAAGAGGGGAAAGAAAGAGAGGGAAAGTCGATGGTTCTCGAAGGTCGGAGAATGAGATTTCGCTTCGACAGAATCGACATCTCCTTCTGGCAAAACTCACCGATGCAGAAGAAGACTATCGAGCTGGAAGAAAAGATTATCAGTTCTCTCTCCTATCGAAACTTTGGCATCTAGGTTTTAGAGGTTTCAACATTGTTTTTCTCTCTCTCAATTCTAGTAAGGTAAACCCCCTCCTCCACCACCACCTCCACCACCTCCTCCCCATCTCCTCTGACCTCCCGCACCAGGTCCCGCGACTCTTTCCAATGCATCTTGTTGCGAAGGTAGAGGTGCACCTCTCCTCCCCATTCCGTACCCTTGAGGTGGACCTCCTCCAGCTCTCGATTGACTTCCATACTGATCTCCTCCTCCTCCTCCCATGTTACCGTTCGGAAGAGGAGGTCTGTTTCCACCTCCGAATCCAGGAATGAAACTTTCGTTATTGTTTCCTCCCCCTCCTCCTCCTGCTCCTCCTCCGAATCCAGGCAGTGAAGATGAAGGACCGTTCCCGAATCCTGGTAGAGACATAGGAGGTGGAGGTGGCATCGGTACTCGACCACCATTTGAAGAATCTGGTTGATGATTGAAACCTCCTCCTCCTCCTCCTCCTCCTGCACGATCTCGACCGAATGAAGGTAGAGCTCCAACGAAATTGTTACGTGGTGGTCCTCCTCCTCCTCCACCTCGACCATTTGATTGTTGATGTTGTAATCCAGGTAAAGCGAAATCATCTCGATCTGGAGAAAAAAAAAAAGGAATACAATTTTTTTCGTTAGTTAGTCAACTCTTTTCTCCATTCTCATAAGGAGTCAAGGAGGGTTTAGAAGAGGAAGAAGTTTTCTCGAGCTCACCATCTTCCATAGCGGGATTCTCCATTTCTTCTCCCAATTCTTTAGCTCTCTCTTTCCCAACATGGAACCTATCTCCTTTAACTCTGATCCCGGGTCTACTCCTACTCCAAAACCTAGTAGTATGATCGTTACTAGCACTGACTAACAAATGACCCAGAGGGTGATAAGCCAAAGACCAAACGTTTGAATCGTGTGCGAATTCTAAAGTTTCTTTCGGAGCTGGATCGGGTAAAGACCAATGAAGTATTGAACCTTCTGAACCTCCCGAAGTTAGGATATCTGAATGAATTGGATGCCATGCGATAGCTTTTTTTCCCCCCAGAACCAGACCAAGAACGCTGGTCAGTACTACGTAAAGGTGTAAAAAGAGAGAGGGAAAAAAAAAAGAATCTTACAACAAACTTCTTTCTTGTGACCTCTCAGAGTTACTAATTCTTTCATCGCTCGAATATCAAACACTTTGATCAATTGATCTCTAGAAGCTGTAGCTACCATGTTACCATTCGGAGACCATTGTAAAGCTTGAATCGTATTCTTGTGACCATGTCTGCACGTCTCACAAGAGAGTCAGCTCAGAGAGAAGATCATTCAGTCAAGAGATAGAGAGAGAAAGGTAACTCACAAAGTAGTCAATACAGTACTGGTTCTCGGATCCCAAAATTTCACCAAATTATCTTTTGAACCCGAAGCCAACAAACCTTTCGTAGGATGCCATTTAACGCATTTAACATCCCAACCGTGACCTAAAACACCAACCACCATCAGTTCTCGAACCTATGGAGAGAGAGAGAGAAAGAGAGAGAGAGAACTATATACCAGTTAAAACTTTCTCCTCTTTCATTCTCTCAAAATTCCAAATCTTGATCACTCCGTCATCTCCACCGGTACAAAACCTCTCATCGTTCGGTGCCCAAGAGACATCCCTAATCGCTTCGTTGTGACCTTGAAAAATTTGTAAATTGTTCATGTTCGGTTGAAAGTATTTGATCAAACCTGAATTGTCAGTAGAGATTAACCATTGACCTGAGTTCGACCAGGCTAATGCTCGAACTGCTGTATCGTGTGCCTACCAAAAGATAAACTTGTCAGTTCAGAATGGAGAAACAATTTCGGGAGGGAAAGAAAGAAAAGACTGACTTGGAGAATAGTTTCGAAATTAAAAGTTAAACCGTTCCACAATGTGAATTCACCACTCGTTGATCCAGTCAAGATACGTCTAGCATCGGGAGTGAACTGGATTCGAGCATGTAAAGAGATACAGGTGAGCCTCGGAAGAGGAACTGAGCACAGGAGACAGAGAGAAGAGGGGAGAAAAGAACTGACAGTTGCGATATTTACTGGACAACGAATCTTGTTCGTTGAGGTATGGGAATAACGGTTGCAGAAAGAAGTTGAGAAATTTGTATAGGCATGAGGTGGTAACAGCTAGATTCGAGAGAGAACGAGGCAAGATTAGGAGAATCAGCTCAAAATAAAGAGAATTGATTTTCCTTCGTAGAACTTACATCGATCAAATAACCCGGTTGGTTTCGAATGTATAATTCATCCTTTATACTAGCTCTCGTTGTTTTGAACTATTCACAAGAGAGAGTATTAGCGTTCGGAGAGACGAGTAGGAGGGAGAGAGTGAGTAACTTGCGATTTTCCATCTCTCTAGTCCACCGAAAGGGTCTACAGTTCTCCTAGCTCTTACTCGTTGTCGTTTACCATCGTGACCTAGCTTCTCTTGTGCCGCGAGTGCAGCTAGTTGTTCTTCTCTAGTATCGGGAGGAGGGGGAGCAGGTGGATCCTCTAAATGGACAGGTTGCCAAGGCGATGGATCAGGGATGATTGATCTAGTTGAAGTAGATATCGTTGTCATCCTCCCTAGAGAGTTGACAAGGTAGAAAGTGGGAAAGCGAAAGAGTTTCATCTCCTTCTCCTCTTGCTACTACATCTAGCCGAATCTCTCGGCGTCTCCAACTCCGTCTATTCATCTAGTAGTACAGAACTACGCGTAGATACCTCGAAGCAGATTCGACCTCGTTCCCCCTCCTTTCCTTGCCCGAATCTCCTCAACCTCGGCAATCTCCCCCTCTCCTCCGCTCTCCTCTCCTCTTTCCAATGTCTAGAACACCGTCACCAGCACCTCAGAGACCTCGTACGAACGAGAATGTCTTCCTGTTTGTACCTAATCTGATCGGTTAGTAAAACATCTTCCACCCTTTCCCTTTCGTCACCTAGTTGTCCGAAACACAACTCTCTTGTCCCTCGATCTACTCGAGAGTGAGCTGACATAATCTCGAGGATGTCAATACAATTTCTGAATAGGTTACACCCGAGTGATTTTAGGAGCTGCAGCTTTAACTTATATGCCAACTCATCCAAAATTCTGTACGGTAGCTTATTGTATCTCTGCTCTACTAGATGCAGTAGATGGTCAAGCTGCTAGGGCATTAGGTCAAACTAGTAAATTCGGCGCAATCTTGGACATGGTCACTGATAGGTAACTATAAACTCTCTCTTTTATCTTTGAGCTCGAATGACAAGATGGGAAAACTGACAATGAATATATTGTTAGATGTATGACTTCATGTCTACTTTGTTTCTTGGCTTCTGCCTATCCTAGATTGGCATTAGTTTTCCAATTCTTGATTTCTCTAGATTTCTCTTCTCATTACATTCACATGTATGCGTAAGTACTTTACAGCGCTCTCTCTCTTGCTCTTCCCCCGACTATACCTGAGTACTGATTGAGTCTGTTTCTCCAGTTCAATCGCCAGTGGTAACCGAAGTCATAAAACCGTTACAAAAGAACAATCTTGGATCCTTTGGTCTTACTACAACAACTCTGTACGTTTTCTCACCTTCCCTCTAGCTCTCTCTCTCTCTCGTGCTCTTGTTCTCTCTAACAAGATTGATCCAAACCCTCCCATTTCGGAATAATTAGCGTACATTATTCATTTTCTGTGCAGCAAACGAACTATTTTTCGTCGCTCTCTACATCCTAAACACTTACCACACACCTCTCCTGAACTTACGTTCCCTCCCTCCTTCCCTACAAGAAACTATTAGAACTTTACCTCCAGTAGTTGCGAAATGGGTAGCTACAGTTAGTTGGCCTCAAGTTTTAGCAATTTGTACTTTCCCAATCATGGCGGGGAAACAAATCATCAATGGAGTACAATTTTGGAAAGCTGCGAAACTTTTGACAGAGAGTGATCAGGAGGATAGGTGGGAAGCTAAGTTTGGAAAGAAACAATAAAATAGATTAAAACTCGAATTCAGCTTTCAATTGCACAGGGAGAGGAAGTCTAGGAAGTACAAGTTACGGGGAAAGGTAGGAGATCAGAGCCGTATATGGTGTAGTATGTATAAGGAGGCGTTATCGAGAGAAGATTAGTGGAGGGGGAGAGGACGTCGCATACAGGAGGAGAAGGGTGGTGGATCCTTTGCAACATTTGGGGATTAACTTTAGCATTTTCACCGACCACCTTTTATTTCCTTGTTTTCGATACGGGAAACAGAAAACCTACATAGTTTCTTTTTTTTTTCTTCAACATTGTTTATACTGAGATTTTTTGCCTTTCAAATACAACACCGACAATAAAATGATATCCAATTTTTCCCTCTACATACACCGCATTCCAAGTCTTGTCTGTCTCTCTCTCTTAGGCGAGATCCGCAAAAGAGGAGAATAAACTCTCAAAGCTTGACTCGATTTCGTTTTTAGTGTTTTTTTGTTTTTAGCTGAACTCGTTCCAAATACTGCGAAATATAGACAACAAGAAAACAGAGAGAGAGAGAGAGAAAGAAACACGACCACAAACAAAACCAGATATAGAAGAAAAACTGAACCCCAACTATAGAAAACCTTTTCAAACTTGCAAAAGGTAAAAAAAGAGAGAGGATACAATTCTCAACCAGTTTTCCTCCTCTTTCTCCTCGCTGCTATTCCTTCATCATCATTATCCGCACTACTTTCTCCTTCTTCTTCACCACTCGTCAAAGTTTCTCTCCTACTCTTCCTTTTCCCTCCAGTAGTAGTAGTACCAGTACTAGCTCTTTTCTTTTTCCCCTTACTAGTACTAGTAGTAGTATTCGAAGTCGTCTTCTTTGTCTTCGTCAAACCAGTACTACTTTTCCCTTTACCTTTAGGTTTCGATTTTGACCTAGTATTCGAAGAAGAAGTGGAAGAAGTGATTATTCCATTCCCTTTAACCCAAGAATGATAATTGTCTCTAATTTTTTTAGTTTCAATTTCATATTTCCTTTCTTCTTGATCTAGTTTTTGTTGTAATTCATTATCTACACACTCGGAAATTTTACCCAAAGACCAATCACTACAGCGATGGTCAGTTTCTTTTGAACGCTCACTCAATCATAGCGAAGAGAAAGAGACAGAGGATGAGAGACAGAGTATAGTAGTTACTGACCGATTTGAGAGAGTTTTTCAAGAGTTGATTGTTTCTGTTGAGAGAGGATTGAAGAGATTGAAACGAGTTTCGAAAGGAGTTGTTGAATCGTTTTCTTGATAAAACGCGTAACATCGTGAGCAGAGGTGCAGGAAGCGTAAGGGCGTGAGAGAGAAGAAAAGAGATAGATAGTAACGATTGACTCACTCGTCGTTCTAACTGTGGATCGTCGTTCCTAGCAGCATTGTTTACACCACCAAAAATATCTTTACTTGAAGAAGAAGAAGAATTGACACGGTTGAACAAGATCTGACGTTTCTCCTTTAAAACTTTATTGGTTTTCTCTTTCGTTTGTTCAAATTGATTCAGTTGAGCCCTGTTTTTTTACATTACCGTCGTGCGGAGTCAGTCAACGTCTCGAAAGAAGGTGGAGGACAGTGGAGAGCGATGGGGGGAATAGGTTTACTTTGCTCTATCAGTTTGAGTCAAGCCGTTCAAAATCTCTGAAGAACGTTCAAGGAACAAGCTTTCTAGAGAGTTTTGGTATTGATATTCAGAAGTGAGTTTCGATTTGTGAGTACCTATACTCTCGCAGTTTTCGAGGACACAGTGAGAGACTGCTCATCAAAAGAGAGGGAGAGAGAGAAAAAAAAAACTCACTTTCTGTAACTTGATTAAATTCGACTGTCCAATCTACCAATACAGGATCCAACCTATGCCTCTCTCGAATCCATGTTAGTAGCTTAGGAAAGGATGATAGGGAATCAGTACTCACAAACTGTTTGAATGACTCCTACGACGTTGACGATTGAAATTTTCAAATCCAGGTAAAGGGAAATAATCATTCTCTTCTCCTTCCTCTACCTTTTGTTGATAGAATCCAGAATCATGTATCTCGTCTTCTTCATCATCACTATCTTCTTGTTCTTGTTCTTGATCAGAAGCAGAAGGAGGAGAAGAATCTAAATAATCTCTACTAGTAATCATTGCGAATGGTTTTCTCTTTTTCTTCAAAATCGAAGGTCTATTAGAAGTACGAATAGTGACATTGGTAGTTGGTAGAAGTCTCATTCCAGGTGGTAAAGAACTAGATCTCCTTCCTCCTCTAGTGTTACGAGCTGGAGAGTTTGACTGTTGAAGTTGGGGGCCCCAATTTTGATACTGTCCCCTAGGAGAAATCGGTAGACGTGAATTTCGTATACCTACTAGTACCACTTCTTAGCAGTCAGCTCTCCGAAAGGAAAGGGAAGGGAAGGGAGGGAGAGAAGACTCAACTCGTCATTGAACTGAAAGTTGACCAAGTTGAGCGATGGGACAATCAGAACGCGTCTCAGAGAGGCTGTGGAGCGCGTCCTTCTAGTTTGACGAGTGTAATAGTATACTGAGTAACGAGTTGAGGTGGATTAGAACGCGACTAGAGGAGGAAGAAGAGAAAGAAGATGACTCTCTCTTTCTCGGGTACATACCTCTCCTCAATCCTTCTCCAACTATCCGATGCCACCTAAACCACCCGAGAAAGGTATCCAATCGATTTCAAGCTTCTTCAAACCCAAATCAACTCCTCCCGTACCTCCTCCTCCAACAAGTCGAAATGAAACTTCAACATCTCAAATCCTCTACCTCGACTCATCAGACGAAGAAGAGGAAGCTCTGAAAGAACCACCGAATAAGAAACGCAAGATTAAATTAGAACCTGATCCAAACTGTGATCAATCTCCTCCCGCGAGTCCTTCTATTCCTTCAACAAACATCGTCGCCACCCTTCCTCTCCCTCCACCTCCTCCTACTACACAATCCTACAAACGTTTACAAGCATTCTCTTATAATCGAGAATCATCAACGACGACAGAGAAGAAAGAATTAACGAAAGATGAACAAAAGAGGAGGGATTTGTTTATAAAGAAATTGGTTGGAGGAATCAAAGGGAAGAGATCTAGTTATTTACAACCAGATCATTTCATGTCTGCTACTAGAGACGACGAAGATGATCAAGGTCTCGGAGGTCCAGAGGAGGAGGATGAGGAGGGACACAGAGGAGAAGAAGAAGCAGACGACGAAAGAATGTTGATCGATGATGATATTCTATTTGAAGAAGACGACGAAGATCAAGAAGTGCGAGACAACGGTAAGAAGAGCAAGAGTAAGAAGGACGTGAAAGGGAAAGGTAAAGCGATCGATCAGAACGAACCGACTGCTTCTTCCTCAAGATTTTCTAAATTCGCTGCTCCATCTGCTTCGAAATCAAACAAGACGAAAGATAGTTCACCCATGAATTCGAATATAAAGTATACACCTTTGGAACAACAAGTGATCGCTCTAAAGAAAGCTAATCCAGGTGTATTGTTGGCAGTTGAGGTGAGAGCTACACATCCCCTCAAATACGTGCCTTGAGCCTCCTCTCCTGACTCCCCTGATCGATGTTTCTTTCTATCCTCTCTCAGGTTGGCTACAAGTGAGTTTTGATTCTGTTCTTTGCAATCAGGCGTGGAGAACTACTTTGAGAAACTTGCTGACTCGAAGATCTTTTCTCACAAAAGATACAAATTCTTTCAGGAAGATGCTCAGACCGCTTCGAAAGTACTCAATATAGCTTGTTTCCCACAACAACAGTGAACTATCTTTTCTCTCTCTCTCTCTTCCCTGTCTCATTGTCTCGCTCTGAAAACGATGAAAACTAACCTCTCGTCTCTCGTTCTTTCGGGGTACAGCATGCTCACTGCATCAATTCCAACTCACAGATTAGACATCCACACTCGTAGGTTATTACAAGCAGGTCACAAAGTAGGTATAGTAAAACAGTTAGAAACTGCCGCTTTGAAGAAAATTTCAGAAAACAAATCTAAACCTTTTACTAGAGCTTTAGTGAATGTTTATACTGCTACTACTTTCGTAGATGAGTTAGATGTAGATGATTCAGTAACTGGAGGAGGTGGTAGTGGAGGAGGAGAAGGAACTAAAACTTTGATGTGTTTGGTAGAAGAGAAAATTGGATTGGGAAAT
The DNA here is from genome assembly GCA_010758995.1 of Sporobolomyces pararoseus. Taxonomy (NCBI): domain Eukaryota; kingdom Fungi; phylum Basidiomycota; class Microbotryomycetes; order Sporidiobolales; family Sporidiobolaceae; genus Sporobolomyces; species Sporobolomyces pararoseus. The sequence continues at coordinate 1,175,323 of RSDY01000005.1, read as the reverse complement.
GAAAAAGTTAGGATTGGATTAGTTGCTGCTAGACCTAGTACTGGTGAGGTCATATATGATGGTAAGCCATTCTCTTGGACTCTCGCTCTATACTCTCCAGCTTGACAATGAGATGACTGATGTTTTCTTCTCATTGTAGAGTTTGAAGATGGTTTGATGAGATCAGGTTAGTACTGGATCCTCTTTTATCTCTCACCCATCTGGTCTGTACAAGCGAGTCACCTACGGGGGAAGCGGAAATTAACGTCTACGAGTTTTCTTTTTGGCGCAGAATTGGAAACTCGAATGCTTCATTTACAACCTAGTGAACTTTTACTTCAAAAAGATTTATCCCCTGCTACTGAATCTATCGTCAAACATTTAGCTGGTCAACACAAGTCAGTCTCTCTCCCATCCTCCATCTCCTCAGCGCTCTAAGGATTTGATTGTTCATTCCTCTCCTCTTCCCCGCCAGTTCGAACTCTATGAACTCTACGTGTCGTATTGAGAAGATTCCGAAACGACCAAACTCGACTCAAGCGATTTCACAGATTACAGAATTTTACGCAAACGAGAAGAAAGAGAGGAAGAAGAAGGAAATGAAGAAAGTTCCCAGTGAGATTGTTATCGATGATTCAGACGATGATGATGTTGATGAGCAACGAGTATCGGAAGCAGCTCCAGGAGGAGGAGAAGGAAACAAAGAGGATGTAGAAGAGGAAAACGGGGGAGGTCCGAGCGCTTCACAGAAAACTGAAATTGTCGAAACAGGTTAGCTTAACATTTCTCCTCACTCACCTCTCGAACTATGCTAGACTGACGTTGTTCCGTGGATGTCAAAATCGTTCCTGTTTCTAGATGAATCAACAACCACGAGCGATTTCAAAGTTTTCGATTTACCTAAACTAGTCTTGGTCTCTCTATCCTGTTTGATCAACCATCTAGCAAGCTTCAAACTTTCCGCTTTGTTCCTTCACACCTCTTCCTTCAATTCGTTCTCTTCTAGAACTACGATGACTTTGAATGGAAACACTATACAGAATTTAGAACTGTTGAGGAACAATACAGATTTCAAAGAGAAAGGTAGTCTGATTGGAGTTTTGGATAGATGTAAAACCGGAATGGGTAAGAGATTGTTGAGGAAATGGGTTTCGAAACCTCTACTCTCTTGCGAGTGAGTTATTCTTTTCCTCGCTCTGTCTCTCCCTCTCTGGGCAGATCTGAACTGAACTTGGCTCTCGAATGAATTTCCTCGAATGAATTTCTAGAGCGGTAAATCAAAGGTTAGAAGCTATTACCGAGATCCACAGAAGTTCGTCGAATTTAGCTTTATCGAAAATTCGAGAATTGTTGAAAACTTTACCAGATTTAGAAAGAGGGTTATCTAGGATTCATTTCGGTCGTGCATCTCCCAACGAGTTGTTGAGAGTATTAGAATCTCTGATGAAGATCGGGAACGTGTTTGACCAACTAGTAGTAGACTCGGGTCGAGTTGGAGATGGAGAGTTTGGATTGAAAAGTCTATTATTGAAGCAAACTGTCAAAGAATTGCCAAAGATCAAAGGAATCGTTCAAGGATTGATGGAACAGGTTAATGGGAAGATGGCGAGGGATGGAAAGAAGGAAGATTTTTTCGAGAGGGAACAAGATTGGCCTGAGTTGGTTGTAAGTTCTCCCTTCTCCCTCTTCCTATTCTATTAGGTTTGATGTAGAATCTCAAACTTGATTTTCTTTGCGCAGGAATGTAAGAAAGCTAGGGATAGTAAAGAGGAACAGATCCAGGAAGAATTAAAGAAAGCGAGGAAAGTTCTGAAGAAACCAGCTTTGCAATTCAAACAAGTCGCTCTCGAAGAGTACTTGTGAGTTTATCCTTTCCCTAAGTCTCGACGTATCCGTTGGATCGAATGACCCACTGACTGAATGATTGAATGGATGAACCTTCATCTCCTCTAGACTTGAAGTCAAAGTTTCTGAAAAGAACATAGTTCCGTCAGACTGGCTGAGGATCAATGGAACGAAAACGTACTACCGTTTCAGATCTCCTTCCTTGCAACGAAAGATTCAAGAGTTGGAACAAGCGCGAGAGAGGTTGAGCGCAGCTGCGAACGAAGCTTATCTTTCTTTTCTCCAGTATGTTTCCCTTGCCTCCCTTTGTCTGCTAAGTAGATTACGTGAAGGACTCATGAACTGACCCTCTTCCGAATTTCGTGTGTGAACCGGTCTAAACAGGGAAGTAGCTTCTCATTATTCTGCCTTTAGAACTACGATCTCTTCCCTGTCAACTATAGACTGTCTCTTCTCTCTAGCTCTAGTAGCTCTCGAGAACAACTATGTCAGACCAGAGATTGAACCCGAAGACATAGGGACACTAGTGATCAAACAAGGGAGACATCCAATTATTGAACAAGTTTTGCAAGAACCTTTCGTACCGAACGATGTCGAGTTTGGATCAAAAGGAGGAAAACGGCAGATGATACTAAGTGGTCTGAACATGGGAGGTTTGTAACGTTTCGTTTGAAGAGTCTTTTATCGACTTTCAGCTGACATTTTTCGATTTTTATCAGGTAAATCAAGTCTTGCTAGAATGGTCGCTTTGATACCTTTGATGGCTCAGGTGAGTCTAGAAACACCTATTGCTGTGGCATATATCGGTAAACTGATGTACTCGAGGCAATAGATCGGTTCTTTCGTTCCCGCCGAAAGTTGTACAACGAGTCTTTTCGACGGAATCTACACTCGGTTTGTACCTCTACCTTCTCTGCCTCTTCGACTGTAGCTGACACCTCCTTGTGTAGAATGGGAGCCTCCGATTCACTAATGACAAACCGTTCAACCTTCATGTTGGAACTTTCCGAAACTTCAGAAATCCTCAAACTCGCAACTCCGAGATCTTTACTAGTTCTAGACGAGTTGGGCAGAGGAACCAGTACCAACGATGGAGAAGCTATTGCAGGAGCAGTTTTAGAATGGTTGAGTTTGGAAAAAGAAAGTTTGACAGTTTTCGTTACTCATTATCCAAACTTGGCGAGTTTGGCAAAGGTAAGATCTCAGCCTGTCTTTGTGGTTTGTGGTCTATATGCTCATCACTCACTGGTACGACATGAGTAGAAGTACCCTCATTCAATCACCGTCAATCACATGTCATGTCTCGAATCAAACTCATCCGACTCGATAAACGACAACAATGACGAATCTCCCTCGGATCCTTCAATCTCTGAAGATATCACGTTCCTCTACAAGTTGGTTGATGGATTAGCATCTTCGTCACACGGATTGAACGTTGCGAAATTGGCTGGATTACCTTCATCAGTTTTGAACGTCGCTCGAGAAAAGAGGGAGGAATTGGAGAAAGTTGTCAAGGCGAGGGTCGAAACGAAGAAGAGGGAGAGGTTGGAGAGTATCCTCAAGGGACTGAAGGCTTTCGATTTGGGAGAAGGACAAGGACAAGAGAAAGGAGAGAGGTTGTTGGAGTTGTGCAAGAGTGTAGTCAATGCTTGAGTTCTTTCGTTTGATTTGTTGTTGTTTCTTCCTTTTGTCGTTCCTACCTTGTCTTCCTCTGCAAGTACACTACTTTTTCTCTTCCACCTCGTGCTTCGGGACCTCGTGCGAAAACTCTCGAGAAATTATTATCATCGAATTGCCCTCGATCATCCACATAAGTTATCTCCCCTCTGGCATCTATAGGAACCGAGGCGCCTTCTGAGAGACAGTAGGGCACGGGAAGGACAAGCTGAAGAGGCCAGTTGCAGTCGAGCTCACCGACGAAGCTTTTTCTCGTACCTCTGCCTCTCCTTATCACCTCTCGCACAGACCAGGCCCTCCCATGCTAGACGCTGGCCGCAAATACGACACATAGGCACTGCGACTAACAGGAAGCCCCGATCTAGCTCGACTTGAACATCCACCCTCATCTCCAACTCCCAGTCTCGGCTCTTCTACGGTTCATGTGAGTGGAAGAGGCATTCCAGCAGTCATGATAAACCTCTAGGTACGTCTGGCACTCTGTCTTGTCCCTATGACTGGCGTGGATATGGCTGAACTTCCTACTCTTTGTTTGCCTTGGCCAGACGCGTCAAAGGTCTCTGCTCCCTTCGACCTCGTCTCTACAGGCAAGGAACGGTAGAAGGTTTGCTTCGGAAGTGGATTACTGTAGACCTTTGAGGAGTAACAATGAGGATGAAAGATTTCGTGCACGTGAGTTCCTTTTCACTCAACACGACCCGACATCCCGAGTCTCTCGTCTCCTGGCTGCTTGGCGACAGCTCACGAAGGCACGTGGAGCCCAGTGTATGGAGGGTAGAATGATCAAGACCGTGGGGGATGAGAATTTGACGAGAAAGCAGACCTGCCTCTGACCGGCGGTCGCGCGCAGGTCTCGATTTGACTGACCAACCTCTTTCGATTCCCGGCCACAGCGCAGGAGCTGCTCTTTCGAAGACTTTCCAACTGGTTCGGTCACTACTCACAACTTCTCCGATCGATCTACTAGCAACCTCTCGAGCGACTTGCGTTCGGAGGAAAAAACTAGCTGCTCGACTGTCGACTTTTCGGATCTCTCGAGCTACTACTGTCGACTTTCTCATACCTTCTCGCTCGTCACGGCTAGTGAATGAGCTGCGTACAGAGATCTCAAGAGGTCGACTTCAGAAATTTCGTGAGTTTCTTCTCTCTTGAGTTGGCGACGACCTCTCTCTTTGTCTCTCGGTTTCGGACGTTCGGGAGGAAATTAGGAGAGACGATCAGTACAGCAAGCGATCAAGGACGAGAGCGAAGGAAGGATGCAGGTAAGACGCAAAAGAGACGGGGAGACCTCGGGTTCCATTTGCGGCTACGGACTCGACGAAATCTGACTGACTTGGAGTTCTTTCTCCCACACGGATTCTGCAGATAGAGCAATTCTCAATGAGCAACTATCACTCTACAAGTCCTCGGAGAAGAGTCGAGGTGCATGCAATTCGTCCTCCGAGCCTCAAGGTCGTTCGTTGGTGAGTTTTTTCGAGACTCGTCTCGCTCGTTTACTACTATCTTGCTCGATTTTGAGCTCGACGGGTCACCTTTAGTTCTCTGAGTAAGATAGAGAAGAAATGAGCAGGTGGAAGAAAGCTCAGAGAGGAGGAGAAAGAAAAGAGGAAGACGTCTTGGAAAATCTAAGGTTTATCCCGATAGATGCCATTTTGACTGACTAAACTTGTCTCGTTTGACCCAGATCGAATTTCTTTTCGACTCCTCGCAACCTGCTATACTACCACTCGCGGTCGACAAGTAGAATGGTGTCAATTTAGCAGTTTTGAAAGGAGAGAGTTCGGAGCGAAAATTGAGTGAGTTTTCCGATTTTTCATCCGAGACGTTCCCCCTCTCGATTCGGCTCAGCTCCAAGCTTGACAAGTACTCTAGAGTCGTACTGTGACGGGTGAATGGGTAGCGGAGGGAGTGGAGGGAGAGAAGAGTAGAGGTAGAGAAGCTCACGTGCCGAAAAGAGGGGCTTTGCAGCTAAGACGGTTTTTTCGACACATCCAAATTCTCGACTGACTAATTATCGATTGTTTCCCTTTCCTTCTCTCAGATCGATCTTCTCTCGACTGGTAACGATCGATGAAACCCTCAAGTATGGATATACACTCGATTGAGAAGAACAGAGTCGCAACCAACTGCAAGATTTCACTTCTCACGACTTTAGGTTTCAAACTTTCTCTCTCGACTGTCGTTTCCTCTCTCACTCCATCGTAACCTCGAACTGGTCTTTGCGACTCTCTTTCTCTACAACATTGTCCACTGCCGTCGTTGCCGATTGCACGAGGAACACCAGCTCGAGTTTCGACTCTCGGTTTTCGAATCTCTCAAATTCGACCTGCCGACTTCCGGAACCGTTCTCGCTCGCTACTACCAGAGATATAATGAGAGGGGCAGAGTCGTCGCGAGGTGGCATTATACTCTGAAGTCCCGAGAGATCTCGTGAGTCTTTCTCTCTCTCGAAACTTGGCTCGTTTGCGACGACCGCTTTCGTTTTCTTCGGTTTTGCGCGCGGGAGAGAATTCTGATGGGGTCAACGTGATACTTTATCGAGGAGGAGCGAAGGATCGCAGGGCGGAGAGAATTGCAAGAGGAGGAGACGACTCGTCGGGCTGTAAACGCTGTTCTCAACCCGATCAAAATCTGACTGATCCAACTAACTCTCTCGTTCTGTTGGTTCTGTAGGTGAAGCTTGTTCCTCCGATCAACAACTAGTCTAAACAGCTTGAGTAGACCAGAAAAAGAGTCGAGAACTCCCAAACACTCCAGATTTGAAAAAGAGTTTCTCGAGGTCGTCGGTGAGCTACTTGAATTTTTCGCTCGTTCTCTACTATCACCTTCGGTTCCGATTTCAAGAAGACGCCGCAGCACGTAAGAGCGTAGCAGAGGCGGAAAGAAAGCGAGCGGAGCATGGAGGAGGAGAATTGGACGAGAAGGCAGAAATCCGTCTGACCAGCGGTCGCGCGGCAGGTCTCGATTCGACTGACGAACCTCTTTCGATTCTTGTCTACAGAGCAGGAGCTACTCTTTTGACGACTGTACAACTGCTTCGAACACCATTCGCAAGCTCGACGCTCAATCTACCAGCAACTTTTCGTGCGAGCGACTCACCGATCGGAGGAAGAAACAACGTTCGACTTTCCAAACTCTCGAGCTACTGCTGTCGTCTTTCGAACTCCTTCTCGCTCGTCATCGCTGGTGAACGAGGTGGATATAGAGTTGGTTCCGGACTTCTCATCTCGAAAAAAACACAAGGTTTTTCTTTTTTTTCTCTCTCTCTCTCTTCTAAAAACTCGAGTTCCCCCTTTACCCTAATTTCTCTACATTCCCTCTCCTCGTTCAAATCGTTTCTTTGTTCATCTTCCACCACCGACAGTAGGATTGGTGATGGTATTACTAGGACCGATTTTCCAATACTGAACCCCTTTCTTAATCGGTTTCCTTAAGATTTTAACTGAACTTTTTCCTCCCGAGTCGAACCCTAATACGACAGTCTCTTCGAAAGAAGCCGTGGTGGTGGTGGTGGTGGTGGTCTCTGGGGTCCATCTGTTGTTGGTCGTGGTCGTGGTCGTGGTCGTCGTAGTGAGAGGAGGAGAATTCGGGAGGGGACTCGGAGAAGGTAAAACAAGAGAGGAGGAAAAGGAGGAGGTAGAAGTCGCAGAGATGGCAGTATTGGAAGCTGTAGAAGTAGACGATGGACAACAGTAGGAGGAGGGAGATTGCAAGAGTTGTAAAGAATTGAAATATTGTTTACGAGCTTTTACACATTTCTTTGCGAAATTGACTTCTCCGACAGAGCGATTTTACCAGCCCAGGATCAGTTTTGATTTGAAGACTTAGATATAAATGAGTGAAAAACTCACAACGATCCATTTCTGAAGGAATCTTGAAATCCTGATTTTCCAAAACAATTTTAAACCATTCGAAAGGTAAAACTCTTAAAACTTGTATCAATATCTCTTGACCTCCTCCTCTTGCCGTCCCTTGTTGCTGTTCTTGATCTCCCGCTAGATCTTGATAGAAGGCTTTGAATTCGATTGGTAAATTCTTTAAACGTTGAAACAAAATTTCTTTCAAACTCAACAACCCTACCTCCTCGTCCTCGTCTTGATCGTCGTCATTGTTACTGAAAAGGTATTCTATCCAATCATGAGATTCATCGACACTTTCAATCCCTTCCAAAACTTTTCTACAAAACTTTTTCGTGAAACTAATCAATTTCCTCAATCCGAACCATTCGAAAGTTTTTAAAACCTCTTTACAATTCAACTTGTTCAAATGTAATAAAACTTTTGGTGAATACATTGAAGCTAAAACTATTGAAACTGATTCTTGATTAATATAACTACTACTAGAGTTTCGAACGCTGCTTTCAGTAGTTGAAAGTTGAATTATAATTGAATTGTTAGTAGAAGAAGTTGATTTTTGATGGTGGAAAGCTGTTTCTAACCTGTAACGATTCTTCTATTTATGTCAGCTTGAGGAAGATCCAAAGGAGTATAGTGGAGAGAGAGAACGAGCAGTGAGCGTAAGAGAGGTGATTGAGAAACGATTAAAGAGTGTAACGCGAATGAAGTACTACTCGTCGTTCCCGTCGAGGAGGGGAAATGGACATCCAGTACGAAATCCGAGAAGTTGGCTTCGGTGTACCCTTGTAACTGACGACTCGAAAAGTTGTCACAAGAAAAAAAACGATGAAAGCTTGCCAAGGAGGAGGAGGGACTCACGAGGTGATCAGCCAAGTCTGTAAAGTACTCTGAGAGAGGTTCCATCGTCGGTTCAGGTGATACGTAATGGTTCTCGACGAAATGGTCGAGGAGGGGTGCTTGTGAGGTGACAGTTGCAATTGGAGGAGGAGAAGAAGAAGAACAAGGAGAGGAGGAGGTGGAAGAAACTCGAGCTTGATCCTTCCTCTTCTTACGATTCCGAGTAGTTGTATTAGATCGAGTCATTGCCGGATGGGTTTGAAACCAGAGTCAAATATAGGGGAAAGGAAGGAATAGGAGGAGGGAATCTCGATCGATCGAGCAAAGTCCTCTTTGATGGCGAGCTGAGCTCTTCCTTCGGGTTAGCGAAATCAGAAAAAAAAAACTAGTTACTAACTCTCCTTGTTAGCAAAAGGAACAGATTTCTCTTGCGACTTCTGTAATCCCCTTCTAAAGACATTTCACAAGTCCGTGCGAGGAAAAAAAGAAAAAGAGAAAAAACGACAAAAGAAAAAAAAACGGTAAAGATTCTTCGATTCTCAATAATAGAGATACTGAATATAACACCTGAACAAAGAAAGAGAGGCGTTATGTAAACGTTGAATGTCATCATAAACTAGTAAACGTATTTCACTAAATGTTCAGGTTTCCTAGTACTAGGTCCTACGAACCCTAAATGACTCAAATCTGCAACAGTTCTCAAAAACCTTGCTTGTTTCCTTCTCAATTTCCCTCCATCTCCATCTCCATCTCCATCTCCATCTTCTTCCTCTTCCTCTTCCTCTTCCTCCCGGTCATCTTCTTCTTCTTCCGGTTGAGAATGACTTTTCCTCTTCTTGTCCTTCTTCGATGATGATGATGGAGAACGAGTTAGAATTGAAGTTGTTGAAGGTTCATCCCCTGCACTCAATTCAAACCCTGACCACCAATCTCCTAAATTGATCAACCTACCTTGACAATTCAATTCTTTATAAATCCTAAAACTGACGGCTAAATCCAGAGGCATGGCCTCCTCCTGTGCCTGTGGCTCAGAAGAGGAAGAATGGTCGTCGGGACGTTGATCTAATTTCGATAGGGTTTTAAGAATCGTTGGCAACGGAGTTGGGTTTAAGCGCTTTGTGCCAAAAACAATTTAGAAAAAGAAAAGAAAAGAAAAAGAAAAGAGAGGAAAGAGAGTCAAGTCTTTGTCTATCTTCGAAGAGAGAGAGAAAAAAGGTTGGGGCTCACTTTTGAAATCGATGTATTGTCGTCACAATGAAATATTTCATATCCTTTCATCTCTGTACAAGGTTTCAATGCTTCCCTGTTTGAATCAAGACCCCCCAATCATCAGTGATCTCTCCTGAAAGGATTTAGAGAGACGAAGAGAGAGAGAGATCGGGGGAATACGAACTTTAAGTGATCTCTCAGACCTTCACTAATTTCTTTCGTAATTTTAGAAAATTCTCTATCAATCTCTTCGATACCTCCTCCTGCTCCTGCTCCTGCTCCTGCTCCTAAACCCATACTATTGTTACTACTACTAGCAGTAACGTTGTTCAGGTGAAGGTTTATCAAATTTGTTCTACCTCTAGGTTTAGGTTTTGATAAAACTTTATCATTCAAATCTTTCAATCGATCTGTCAAGAAATCTTGAATCTCTCCTGATGTTCTCGAACTCGAAGAAATTGTCGAAATTGATGATAGACGATTGATAAGAGTTTTTAGTAATTGAGGTAACTTGATCGAAGAAGCGTTCAAAACTAAACCACACAATTCATCAATCATTTTATTCAAACCCCCTCCCTGTCCTTGTCCTCTCCCATTATTGTCCGAATCTCCTCCTCCTCCTCCTCCCAAAACCAAATTCAAACAAACTTCGATTGGGAATTTCTTCTTCTTTTCCCAGAACTCTACCATTCCGATCAATACTTCGAACCCTTGACTCTTCTTCTTTACCCTTTCACGAGATTTGAATTCATTCAACAATTGTTTAATCTTGTCCAACGAGATCGACTCGGTCTCTCCTTTAAGAGAAGGTATTTCGTTATTTTTGATCAAATCTTTCAATTCTTCTTCACTAACTATTCCACCTTGGTCGTCGTTGTTACTTGGTTGGTCGTCTTCGAGTAGTAGTAAGAGTAGTAAAGCTAAAGGAGATGAAATGAAATGGTTCATGTAACTGAGTTGTAAAAAATTGATGACTCCATCGATCGAACCATTCAAATCTTGGAAACTTTTAAACATTTCCCTATAACCTCTAGGTCCAATCCCCAATAACAAACCACCTTCTTCTTCTTCTTGATCTTGGTCGTCGAGGGTGTGGTGGTGGTGGTGGTGGTTGATGAAACAATTCTTGATTAAAAGGTTAAAAGTTTTAATTCCAGAATCAATTTTGAAACTTTTCAAATCTAAACGTTCATGTACAGTTGAAGATAAAGGTAACAAGTTGTATAAACTTTGTTCAGGAGTAGTTTGTATACCCAATAATAAAACTAGAGGTAACTTGTTGGTGTAATGAGATAGAGTCAAGATTACTTGGTTCAAAGTTTTACCTGGAATAGATTCTAAATCTTCCAACAAGATCACTAAAGTTGGACCAGGAGGATCACCTCGTTCTTCTTCGGGGTGGTGGTTGAATTTTTGTTTGTACCAATGAAGTAAATTGTTTAAATCTTCTGGTACCATTAAACTACTACTTTTCGACGTTGTCGTCGTTGTTGTTTTTCTTTTACGTAATTCCTCCTCTAGTACTTCATCATCATCATCTTCTTCTTCTTCCTCTTCAACTGGTTCAAAAGTGTCTCCTCCTCCTGAACCTGAACCAATAAAACCACCAATGATTGATCTCAAACAATTCTTGATAGAGTTACCACCACCACCACATTCTCTACTGTTCAATCTAGAAACTAAAACTTTCGAGTTCAATTTCCCTTTTCCTTTATCTTTCGTTGTTGCTGTTGTGAGTTGTTTAATCAAAGAGTTGTAAACCAATGAACTAGAACCTGAACTAACTCCCAAAATCAATCCAGTTTTCAATAATTCTCTAGTCTCCTGATTCTTACTCTTACTACTACTTTCTTGAGTTGTTAAGATTTTATACATTTCAAATCGATTAAACTCTTCCTCTTCTTCTTGTCCTTTTCCTTTCCCTTTCTGGTCGTTGCGGTTGGAATCAAGAACGAATTGTACGATCTCGTTCAAAGATTCATCATGTAAACTAGATAAAGTTTGTTGAATTTTAAAATTTAATCGGTTCCAATGTTTTTCAAATAATTTTAAACGTCTAGGATCTTTTGAAATTCGAGAGGGTTTCCAAAACGTTAGCGCGCGCCTTTGAGGTCGTCAAGACGTGAGAGGAGGAGGAAGATTGGTTGGTGGGTGGGGAGGGGGAGGGGAAGATGAGGGAAAAAGGCTAGGACTCTTACCGATTGCAAAAGGGTCCACAGTAGTAGGAGGAGCTGTCGGTGGTGATTTGTAAGGGAGAGTCAATACTGCCTAAGAAGAAAGGAAAAACAGAGAGAGTTGATTAATCAACATAGAGAGAGAGAGAGATGAAGAGTTACTCACTCTACTAGTAGACGCTATCGGTTCAGTGAAAGGTAAATCTAAATCTTCCATTATATCGAAGATTGAGGATTGTCGTTGATGGCAAGAAGGAGGTGAAGATAGATGACGAATACCCAGCCTCTTCTTTGCTTTCAACTATTCATCACACTCCGACCATGGGTAACTCTGCATCTAAAGCTACCAACGCAGCTAAACAAGCAGTAGCTTCATCTACTAGGAGGGCAGGATTGAATCAACAACCTTTACCAAACTCTTCCTCTTCTTCCCGATCTCCATCTTCTTCCTCTTCCTCTTCCTCTTCTCCTCATCGAATTAGTGAAACCAAGAATGACGCAATCATGTCTGAATCTAGAGATGACGATTTAGCTAGAAACTTGGCATCGTTAGGTCAAGTTAGAGTACCTGGTAAAGGAATGGCTTCCCCTCCACACGTAGGAGGTAACGCAATGTTGGGTATCTTGCAAGAACGACAGAAACAAGAAGATCAAATCTCTTCAGGAGTATCAAATTCGAATCAATTATCCGCTAGAAGTTTGAGCAATTTGTTGGATGATAGGAAACTTTGTAAAACTGTCGAAGAGACTGTAGAAGTTGCGAAAGAGTATGGAATAGATCCGGAATTGGTTAAAGAGTTGAGTAGGAACGTAAACAGTCCTTCGATTTCAAGAGTTTTGAAAAGTAATGATCCAGATGAAGATGATAGGAGACTTGTAAGTTGGTTTCTCAAGATGTTTAATGTTTAATGTCAGTACTGACATGTATATCGTTTTTACAGGCGAAATGGGTTGATGCACCAGATGCTACAACAATAACATCTTCTCAACCTAGATTAGGTGCATAACTTTCCGAGATAAACCCCATTCATCTCCCTTTTCGCATCAATGTATATAAATATATAAACACAAGAAATGGGAGAAATATCACCTGTAGCTAATCCAAAACGAAAAAAGTAAGACGTGTCACAGAGAGAGAGAGAGAGAGAAAAGAGGCAAGCCATCAGAAAGAAAAGAAAAAACAAGTTGCTGTGCATGATTACTTTTTTCAAGACAAAGAGCGAGATGAGGGGAAATAGACAGGCGAGATGGGGGGTTGGGTGGGGTATATGTACTGTTTACTGATCATTGTGATACCAAAAAAAAAAAAAAAATTACAAGAGGAGGTGGAAAGAAAAAACGGCAGTTTCTACTCTATTTCAACCACTTGAAGCTGCCCTATCAAACCCCTGAAGCTTCCTTCTGAGTAGTCTCGTCAGAAGGTTGTTCCGTTCGTTCCAGTTGTTGTCTTTGACGGAGAAGTTTCTGCGACAGATACTGCTTCTGCTTCTTCTTCTCTGCGAGATGCCAATTCGAGTGAAGGTCTAGCAGGAGGAGGAGGAGGGGAAGTAACAGCAACTACATTGACGAGTGAGTTACCCGTCGAACCCCTTCTAGCAGCCTCAGCCAACCTTTCTTTCAAAGTTTTCTTTCTAGGTGGTTCTGCGGTCGCTGTCGTAGTAGAAGAGGAAGGAGCGGTAGTTCCAGCAACGGTAGGATCAGGGGGAGGAGGTGAAGTAGGGGATCGAACTACTGGGGAAGTAGAGGAGGAAGAGATTGGAGGGGAGGCGAGAGGGTGAGAAGGAATCGAGATTGAGATTGGGGAAGAAGCAGAAGAAGGAGGAGGTTTCGAACCCTCTGTAGTCGATTGATCGATAGTTTGGACAGAAGGTGTCGTTGTCTCTGTCATTTCATTTGAAGGTACTCGGTCACTGGAAGGAGTTTCATTCTCGACAGTCGAAGGAGTGTCGTCGGGGGAATCTTCGGTAATTAAAGTTGATTCTGCTGCTACTTCCTCCTCCTTCGCTGCATCATCGATTGATTCTTGAACTTCAGCCTCAGATGAAGTAGGAGGTTTGGCGGCGATCCTAGGAGTTTGCGTCGGACTTTCGAGTGATTGTTGATTTCCTTCAGACTCGATTCGAGGTGGATCTTGACTCTTCAGTTTGTCTTCGGCGTCGACGTTAGCTTCAGGCATGGATGACTCGACCGAAGTCGACTCAGGTCGAGGTTCAAAGACCGATTCTTCTTCTCCTTCTTCTTTCGATGTTAATTCGTGATTTCCTGTCTGTTCTTCTCCATCCCTGCTCTCCAAGTTTTCCACTTGATTGTTTGGCGTTGTCGAAACTGCTGTTCCGTCTTCCTCTTTCTGACCCAGGTCCACCCGCTCGTCAACTTTCGTCGTTTCTTCCTCCACCGCAGAAGAAGAGATGCCTAAACCATTTTCTGCTTTCACCTCCTGTTCAACTAGTTTCTCAACTTGCTCGAGTTCCTTCTCTCCTTGAGGTGTCCAAACTGGAATCTCTTTTTCAACTTGTTGTAAAAGTTTCTCATCTTCTTCTTCCTTCTCATTTTTTTCTGTCGTTACCATCTCGTCTCTTTTCTCTTGGTGTTCCAGTTGCCCTTGTTCTCGTTCTCGTACAGGAAGAGAGATATCAGGAGTAATAACCTGTAATCGATTCGGTGGTTGTTGTTGTTGTTGAGATTCATCTAAACTTGAACGGGGAGAAGTTAATTGTTGAGGTGGTACAGCTTCGACTGGTTTCCTACCAATCCTTTCCGCTAACCTTTCCGCTAGAGATTTCTTTTTCAAATTACCACTACCACCTCCTACTCCTCTTCCTTGTCCTGGTCCGACTGGTGTAGGACTTGGAGGTAAAGGTGCTGGAACTGGTACGGGACTAGGAGGTTGAGGTCCCGGTGATGGAGAACGGTTTCGTGGAGGATGAGGATGAGGATGATGCTGAGAGATCGGAGGAGAAGAAGAGTAAGCGGGAGCGTCGAGAGAAGTACGAGGAGTCGAAGGAGCTTCGGGTAGAGCTAGCGAGAGTGCCGAATTCGAAGCTGAAGGTGGTAGAGAGGTCCACAACGAGGGAGTACTCGGCAGAGGTGTCTCAACTGCTGCTTTCGGAGGTCGAAGCGCAGCCGTCGAGGACTGTTCGCTCGAAGAAGGACCAGGTGCAGGAGCTGGGGTCGGTTTCGTCGTTCTTGGCGGTAGGCTCTTCGCGAGAACGAGAGTTTCGATAGCCTGTTCATTGAGTTATTCGAGAGAGATCAGCACCTGATCAAAGTACTATTGAGAGAAGGATTCATTCGACTTTTACCTTTCCAGGACCGTTCTCTTCTTCGAGACCTTTCAATCCTCCCAACTTGTCTTGCAAAAACTTGACATCGACGAGGACCCTCTCTTTCGCTTCTTCACTCTTGAACTCGATCCGGTCGTACTCTTGACCTAGTTTCGAATCGAGAGCTTTGAACACTTGCGACATGATTGCGAAGACGGTTTCAGAATGTAAGAACCTCGACAAGACTTTGTACAGAGTCAGGTGCTCCTTGACGAGTGATTCCATGTAAGCGTTAGGTTGACCAGGTTTGGGAGTAGGTTCTTCCCAGTTGATAGTCTAGAGAATTTTCCGTGACAGAGTTTCAGTTTGAGAGTGCAAGTTTTTGAGCAATTTCAAAAAAAGTAGAGAAGAGCTTACCTCGAGAGTTCTAGAATGAACGATCAAGCGGTCACTCATGATCGCTACGAGTTTGAAATGGATCTCATTTTGGTGTTCTTGGTAATCTCGTTTTAGCTTGTCAAACTCGGTCAACATGACTGCTTGTTTAGGATTGAGATGTCTTCGGATGAGTTCCCGAATGTAAGGAATGAGAGAGACCATAATTGATAGTGCTTGAGATGCGAGAGCTATTCGTACGCAGGCCCACACTAGAGTCAGCTCTGAAGGGAAAAGAAGAGGAGAGAGGCAAAAGATGCAGGAAGACGAACCCAAATTTTTAGCAGTGATATTCTTGAGACCTGCAGAACGCATAGCTCCAGCACCGAGAACCACTTGACAGGCTCTAGAGTTGAAAACCTGCATTCTGACGAACCGTTGAGCCGAAAATCCAAAAGCAAACAAAAAGGGGGACGAACGACTCACCTTCATAAACTCGACAACTTTGCTCATAGCATCCGTTGTCAGCATGGGACAGTTGAGCACAACTCGTAAGTACTCTACGAGAGTCTCGATTGTGGCTAGACCAGCCGAGACCGCAAAGAATTGTCTTCCCTCGATTTCCACCTGTTTCGCAACGGCAGCTCGTTCTTCTCCTTCGTCAATTCTCTCCTTCGCTGGTTCTTTCCTGCGCTGACCTAGCAGCAACTCTTCCGGATCCACCATCGCACCTTTGACTATCAATTCAACTTTTTTCTGCACCTTGAGCGGAACTTCACTCGCACTCCACTGTTCTTCTTCGACCAGTTTCGCATTCTCGTTGATCCGTTTCTGATGAAAACTCATCAACCAACCTTTCGATTGACTGACCATTGCTCCTCTCAACCCTACGATCATTCGTTTGACCAAGACTTCGCACCTGAGAACGAAAGACCAAGTTTGATCAAAAATTTCGAGGAATTGTTCGAGAGGTAGTTGAGCGTGAACTTCTGAGCGTACTCCTATAACTTTAGAGAATCGTACGTTTGATAGTTCGGTGACTGCCGTGAGGACTTCGGTGATTTCGGTAGATAGGGAGGAAGAGGAATCTTCAGAATTGCCGTTGAGGATTGGGGATGAAACTGGAGAAAACACTGAGGAGGAGGTAGTGATCGAAGAATCGGTACCAGGGACTGAGAGGGACGAGCTGAGGTTGGGAGGATTGGGAACTTCGAGACCGTTTGCCATCCGTCGTTTCGCTTTTCGAGCGTTTTCTTCTTCTCTGCTTTGAGAGACGAGTTCGAGTAGGATTTGAGACTGGAGGTCGACTGTCTCTATACATGCGAGAAGACCTAGATACGTTTCTTGTGCGAGTCGGAGGAAAGCTTCGTGAGACATCGCTCGAAGTTTCTTTGCGAGAGACAGTCTAGAAAGTGACAAGCAAGGTTCAAGATTAGTCCAAACATCCTCTCTCCCGTTTTCAACGAATGAGAGAGACGTGCGACTTGTCAGAGATTGTTCCGAGATCGATGCTTTGTTTGCTGACTGATCTGATTGCAGCGCTAGCGAAAGGATCTTCTTCCTCTTGATCGCCTCCAGCTCCGTCTTCGCTTGTCGGTAGATGCTACATCAGATCAAGACATGGTCAGATCAGCGAGAGCTGGGGTGCGAGAGCGAGAAGAAGGGGAGGTAGAAACTTACTTCTCTCACCATCGCACGAATTTCCCTCAAAACTGACTCTCTCCAAGCTTGAATCGCACTGTCCATCCCTTCGCTTCTCACCAACGCTTTCACTACAGGTCTCGTCCGTTCCTTCATCCTCTCGCTTCCCTCAATCAGCTCTTCCTCGATAGAGTCGCTTTCACCCATCTCACCCTCTGCTTTTCGTCGACCCCGTTTTATACCAGTTTCGATTCCGAGATCCATCTCATGTTCCAACACGCTGATGAGTTCACCTTCCAACGATTTTGCAATTTGAGCACGAATGAGCGATAACTTGAGAGACAGGGATTTCAAAGCTGTAAGTTTTGTCAAGTTTAGCGCAGTGTTTGTTGCTCTTGTTGTCGTTGTCGGAGATGAAGAGTTTGCCGAGATGGATGATGTCGAAGTGGTAGAACTTGATGTTTGAGGTAGAGCTGATCTTTCGTAAGCTTCTTGAATCGATTCAGCAACTTCCAAAGCGCCTACCCATTCACCATTCTCGACCAACTCCTTGACTCCTTCCAACGCACTCGCAACTTCTTCAACTGCCCTGACACTCTCTTCTATCCGTTCGAGTCCTCTCCTCCTCGCTTGAAGTCTCAAAATCTGTAATCCGTGTCGAGCCGTCCCGTTCACCCCTCCTTCTTTGTCAACTAGTTTCGCTTTCAATTCCTCGATCTTTGAAAGAGCTGAAGATCCTTGTTGATGCAGGTCTTGTAGATTCGAGAGTGCCGAGAAGAACGAAGAAGATCTCAAACCGATTTCTCGAACCAAATGAGATTCGATTACTGCAGTGAAATGGGAGAGTTTCTCCTGCAGGAGTTGGTCGGAAGCGAGATCGTTGAGGGTAGTGGGACCGAGACCGGGGATGACGAGTTCGTCAGAGGAATCGTGAATCGACGAAGCGAGACGAGGGGAGAAGGTAAGAGAAGGGGAAGAGGAAGGAGTAAGTTGGATCCGTTCCGTCACGAGGTCGAAAGTTCGAGGATTCGACAAGTTGAACGCTGGATCGAAGAAGATGGAAGGGACTTGATTCAGAGGTGGGAGAGATTCTGATTCTTCTCGATCTTTCCGTTTCTTGCGCTTGCTCTTTGTCAATTCCTTTTGCGGTGACCCCGCCGGTTGATCAACGACATTCTCCTCTCCTCCTTCTCCTTCTTGATCTTCATGTTCCAACTCTTCCCTCATAGCTTTACTCTCTCGAACCCAGTTGTCGTATTCTTCTCCGACCTCGTTCAAGTAACCCTGAAATTCGTCTTTCCCCACTTTCCTCAATTCTGTTTGCACTAGCGGAGGAGCTTGTGACCTTCTCTGAGCTACCGATTTACCTCCCGGAGTCGAAGATCTCGGGAGAGTACCAGAAGAAGTGAAAGTGGTTCCGAGTGAAGTCAGTTGAGAGGGGAGGTAGGTGTTCTGCGACAGTGAAGGCAGCGAAGGGAGGAAAGCCGAAGAGCTTGAAGGATCGGTAAGGAGGTTCGATATATCTGATTAGAAGAGAGAGCGATAGAACGAGATGACACGAGTTGAAGGAAACGACAATCAAAGTTATTTCACGCTCTAATCGAGCCAAGACTAGCAGGAAGAGCTTACCATATTTATCTTGTGTACTCTCAGGCCTCTGTAGTCCCGATTCTCGGTGATCTTGAGTAGCGGTGGATGAGAATTGATGAAGAGTCGAATCGAGCGAGATCCGAGAAGTGGAAGCTCCTTCCTGGATCCTGTTTAGCCTCGAACCTTGTTGTGACATCTCCCACTCCTCTCCTGGTCGCGAACCGGAGCTGGAGAGAATTGAACCAGAGGAAAGGTTCGAGCCGAACCTCAGGCTGGTAAAATATTGCGTGTAATTTCCCTCTCTCTCAGTCTCCTCCCTTCCCTTCCACCTGAACCAATACCCTCAAGATCAGCACTACCCCGATGGAGATCAAACAGAATGATAGAATATTGTTGCTCGGAGGTTAGCTTCTCCCTATCTCTTACTCTCTTTGCTTCCCCACTCGACTTGGCTAATCGCCGTTTGCGTTCTCTTGACAAAGACTCGATCACGGAGTGGAGTTTCGACAATCAAGGATTAGGAGCACAGCTTTCCCATCTCTACCATCGAAGACTGTGACTCTCTCTCTCTCACGACTCGATATCCTTTTTTCGAAGAAGCTTGAACCTGACCTCTACCCTTCCTTACTTGCTGATTCAGCGATGTCGTCAACCGTGGCTTAGCTGGATACAATTCTCGATGGGCTCTTCACTGCTTCAAACAGGTGAACTCGCGTTTGTTTTGTTCAAATCGATTTTTTCGCAAGCTCACATCCGCTCACTCCTTTGCAGTGGCTTCCTCCTGCTCCTACTGCTACCGGCACCAGCACTTCCCTCGCAACTCTTTGGCTCGGTGCGAACGATTCTGTCTTCCCAGGGAACAAACAGCATGTTCCTCTCGAAGAATTCCACAACAATCTCGAACAAATCTATCGACTGCTCAAAGCTCCTTCTTCCCCTTTCTATGACGAGAAAACTCAATTCATCTTGATCACCCCTCCCCCGATTTCTCCTCCCGATT
Source organism: Sporobolomyces pararoseus (assembly GCA_010758995.1). NCBI lineage: Eukaryota > Fungi > Basidiomycota > Microbotryomycetes > Sporidiobolales > Sporidiobolaceae > Sporobolomyces > Sporobolomyces pararoseus. The sequence continues at coordinate 1,155,876 of RSDY01000005.1, read as the reverse complement.
GGGCTATCGAAAGGGTCAGGAGGAAATTAACTGGACCATCGGACCGAACGAACGAAAACACGAGGAAATACGCCGATCGCGTAATCCTACTCGGTAAAGAGTTGAATGTTCCGGTAGTAGATGCTTTCGAGGCGATTTGGAGTGCAGCTGTCGACGAAGCGAAAGAGACTGGGCAAGAGTTTGAAAAAGTGCTTGGATCGTTTTATTGGGACGGATTACATTTGAGTGTCAAAGGTTACAAGCAGGTGGTAGATCGTGAGTGTCTGTCCTTCTTTCTTAGCAGGAGAGACGTTTTGACCAAGTCAGAATGCTTGCTTCTTTACAGAGGTAAAACGAGTGATTTCAGAGAATTATCCTGAAAAGCATTGGGAAGCTCTACCAATGTTGTTTCCAGATTGGAAGACTATCCGTGAGTGGAGCCTTCCGAAAGTGCTTTAGTATCCGAAGAGCTGAATCATCGACCTTATCTTCCCACAGCTGATGACAACGGAACGTGAGTCGAGTTTAGTTTCTCTCTGGACTTGCACGATCAACGGATCTCGGTCGTGTGAGACGATGGATCATACTAACTCATCGCGCGCACGTATACAGCTCGTTATCGGATCAATTCGAATTTATCTCTGGCACAAACCAACAAAAACCTCTCTAGAAAAGCTATGTTTCTACCATAGAGCAATTCATCGTCGTTTCTGGATCCCGTAAGATTTAGTTTCCGAACGAGGCACCAGTTCTTTGTTCAACCTGTTGGAGGACGAATTCGACGAGAGTAGCTAGAGGAGATCCCGAAGAAATAAAATTAAAGCTAGAGCCATTCCCTCTCTATTTTTCCCTGCTATTCTACTTGGATGCCGCGAGAGCGAAACTATTTCCCAGCGAGTTCGAGAGGGCGCTGGGAAGTAGAGAACAAATCGGAGATAGCGAAAACTCCGTTTCGACAGCGCCGTTTCCCCTCGAGCCCTTTCTCTTCCCGATACGCACGAAAAGTCTCTGCTTCCTCTTCGCTGCTGTCGGAAGAGATGGAAGCTTCTACTTCAAACGCTGTGATCGGTGGACTCGACATGCACGACCAGCTAGAAGAAGAGGAAGAGGATACGATCAACAATCTCAACGCCAACAATAGCGGTTCCGGAGAAGGTACAGGAGGAGCGTCAGGAGGGGGTGTAGGAGACGTAGATTTCCCACCTCCATCGACTTCGCTAGGTAGCAGTGCGAAAGGGAAGAGGAAAGCCAAGAGAGGAGGAGACGATGATGATGAAGAGGGGAACAAGAAGAAGAGGAACAGAAAGGTGAGTCTGCTTATCCACCTTTGAGGTGTCTAGTAGAACTCCGAACTGATCTAACGGCCTGGTTGTTTTTGGCGTTGTCGGTGAGCCGGTCACCTGCGCTCGTAAGTTTCTCCTCTGTCATTCAACTCTGTTCCTTTCCAACTGCACGACTGATGATACTGGCTTTCCTTCGCGGCTGAATAGAATGTCGTCGAAGGTATGTTTAGGTCCAGATCCGAGCTCACAGAGGGTTGTTCTCGAGCTGACGTTCTTTTCTCGAGGGAACCAGGAAACTGAAATGTGACAGAGGCTACCCTTGTGGAGCTTGTAGAGATCGACAAGAAGCTCACTTGTGTGATTGGGGAGATGCTGTCAGACTTCCTCAACCTCATTTGACTAGGGACGCTGAAGCTCAAGAATTGAGGGGACAATTAGATCGGTTCGAAACTTTGTTGAAATCTTTGGCTGCTGGAAATCCTTTACCGGTCGCCTCGACCTCACAAGGAGGAGAATCAACTGGCGTAGGAGGAACGAGCGGGCTAGGAGCGACGTTGCAAGCGATTGCAGGAGTTGATCCTTCGAACGGAGCTACCTCTGGGGAAAACGGAGGAGGAGGAAGTGCTTTTGCTCGTCCACTGACTCAACTTCAGGTTAGCATTCCTTTTCTCGAGGGATCCTCAATTTTCAAATTCAACTAACTCAAGAGCTCTACAGCAACCGAATGCGACCTCGACAAAGAGCGCAAATTCGAGCCATCGCGCTCAATTGCTCGCTCAAGCTTCTTCAGTTGGACACCTAGTCGGCCTCCTTCCCTCGCACAGAGAGGTCAGTTCCAGCTCTTCTCACAAACGTCTTGCTCTACCTGATCCTGACGCGTCTATCGAACGTTAGCTCGACATTCTCGTCAAACGTTTCCTCGCTTCCGAACACAAGTTCCTCCCTGTCGTTCACATACCTACTTTCCAAGCTCGTTACGATTCTTTCACTCACGCGACTGCGAGTGAAGATCCGTTCTTCCTCGCATTCCTGTTCTCGATCGTTTCTTACGAGATGGGTTGGCAGTTGACCGACTCGGATTTGTCGAGAACTGCTGGGGCACAAAAGGAAGGGGCTATGAAGAGGTTGTTCGAAGCTGCCAGTGAAGCTCTGAGGATGGCGGGGTGAGCTCGGTCATTGCCTCTCACCCAGTCGGATGTCGAGAACGCTAACAAGACTTCGAAATCTCTCTTTGACAGGCACTTGGAATCGCCGAATCTCGATGTCGTTCGAACTCTGATCGTTCTCTATCACTGCTCGAATCAGCAACTCGACTCTCGTGATGGCTACATTCTGTCTCAAGCGATTCAAGTTGCTCAAGCTATTGGACTAGTGAGCTATCGCAATTCGTTCTATCCTCCATTCTGCACACTGAATCGCTATTCCGACATCTACAGCATCGCGATCCTAGTCAAGTAGGTATCATAGATCTTATCGAAGCTGAGGATCGTCGTCGACTCTGGTACATTCTCGTAGCACTCGACGCTCTCGCTCAATCGGAACGAGTTTCAATCATCTCCTCCGATCAGTACGATACTCAGGCTCCCGCGAACGCGCTCGATTACGACATCACGTCGAGAGGTCTCACTACCCGACCTTTCCCTACGTTCACTCCGAAACTCTACCTCGAATTGCTTCACAATTTAGGAAATTACAACTCGTTAATTTCTCAATCTTTCTTTTCAGTCAAACCTCGAGAACCTATCACGTGGTCAAAGATTGTAGATTCGAATGCCGGACTGGATCGTCTGAAAGCTTCTTTCCCTGCTCTCGAGTGGAGGAGCGGTTTGGTAGAACCTTTAGGAGAAGATAGTTTCGATTCCGATCGGTTCAGGGTTTTGGCTCACACTACCTTACTCAAACTCGATATTCGGGTCAATCGTCCTTTGTGAGTCCGCCATCTCTCGAATGATCAACGATCTAGCTGACCTTTAGTTTATTTTTCCCCTTTTTTCTCAGCTTGACTCGAGGTCTCGTAGATGCAAGGTTCGCAGCCAGTCGCAATCGTGTTCTCGACGCAGCGTCAGTATCTACCACATCTCTAAGAAGCCCTTTCTCTCAGAGCTGACCCTCTCATGTTGAAACAGTCATCAACTACTCGGCATTTGGCTCGCTTATCCCGATCAAAGTCAGGTCTCTCGTCTCTGGCAACTACATTACCACGGTCTCAACGCAATCTGCATCATCGCTGTCGATCTCTACCGTGAGTCTACCTCACTCGTCCTTCAAACCTTGTCAACGAGAGAAAGAGATTGATTCTGTTCTTCTTTTCCGCATCTCATGCAGAGGATCCCAAAGGACCTCGGTCAGACTCTCACCGTAAATTCTGGGCAATGGCTTCCGGAAGACTCGATAGACCAGAATACAAGACTAAAGTTGCTAGAGAAGTCAAAAGGATCGCGGATCTTCTCATCAAACGTAGTGGAAACGAAGCTCGCAAGTTTCCTTCAACCTTTTGTTCTCTCTCTTACTCACGAGCTAACGCTTCCATCTCAATGCTTCTCGACCTGTAGCTGTGGTTGCTCCCTCGACAAGTGCGACGCTCGATCCTGAAGAACCTTTCACTGTTTCAAGTCTCCCCCTCCCTCTCACCAATGATCCTTTCGCCTACATCTCTTCTCCTCCTCTTCCCGAAGGTTCTCATCGAGACCCAGAACTCTCGACCTTGTGGCACGAGATCATCGCTTCTTATCCTGCGATGTACGCGATTCCAGACAAGAAGGAATGGGAAGAAATGTGTAAATCAGCTTCTGCAACAGGACGGTGGGAGAATGGGATAGATCTGATCTCTCCGCAAGAAAAGGCTTAGGCGGTCGATCAGGAGTTTAGAGCGCAGGAGTTCTCGCTTGCTCGCGGCAAGACAGAAATGAAAAAAAAAATTGGGAGGTCTCGTCGTTTGTCGTGCCCTTGTTTTGTCTTTTGTTCAATCTCGTTCTCTCTCGTACTCTCGTGCAATGTGTTTTCTCTCCGATAGCTATTCTGTGAGCGAGAGAAGTGGTAGAAATCTGAAGATAAGAAATTACAATAATTCGAGGTTGAGCTCGCAGCACTTGCATCGTCGAACCTCTCTGAAGTTTTCTCCTTTTCCCTACACGAAGTTTGGTTGCTGCCGACTGTCCATTAGTCCAACACGTTGAAGTTGGTGGTGTTTCCTTTTACTTGCGAGAAAGAGACTTGGAGAGAGAATCTAGGAGAGACCGATGATTTCTCCATCGTCGAGAAGTTGCTGGCCGAACGGAAGGGAGAGAAAGATCAGCTAGAGCTCGCCAGAACTACATATCGCGAGCTTGAGAACTCACGTGATCGAAGAAACCGGGACGAGTGGAAAGACCAGGCATGGTAGACATGGTACCGATGAGAGGGAAGATGAATCCAGCGCCGGCTGAGAGTTTAGCCTCTCGAATAGGGAGAGTGAATCCTAGAGGGAGAGAGAGGAGAAAATGAGAAGGGTTGGCAATGCAGATCGCGACAGGAAATAACTGATCGAACTCACCAGTAGGTCGTCCCTTGAGCGAAGGATCGTGTGAGAGCGAAAGGTGAGTCTTTGCCATACAGATTGGCAAGTTTTGATAACCTTGAGCTTCGTAAGATTTGATTTGCTCTTCAGATTCAGGCGAGAACGAAACTCCGTCTGCTCCGTACATCTCCTTCGCGATGATCTCAAGCTTCTCCTTGATCGGGAGTTCGAGGTCGTAGAGGAACTTGAAGGGGTTGGGAGAAGAGCAAGCTTCGATGACAGCTTTACCGAGATCGATAGCTCCTTTTCCTCCTTCAGCCCAGTTGTTGCAAGCGACGGCTGCGTCAGCGCCAGCAGCGAGAGCCTCCTTCTCGACGAGAGCGATTTCGGCAGCGGTATCGGCACTGAACGAGCGAGAAGAAGGGTCAATTTCCGCTTAGTCTTACAGTTTTAGAGACGAGTCATGAGAAGAGAGAGAGAAAAACTCACGTGAATCGGTTGACAGCTACAATGACCTTGATACCAAGCTTCTTGGCGTTCTCAATGTGCTTGGCGAGGTTAGCGCAACCCTTTTCGAGGATTTCGAGGTTCTCGTTGAGGTAAACTTCGGGGAGAGGTTTTCCAGGGGTGACATCGGGTCCACCTCCGTGCATCTTGAGAGCACGAATGGTAGCAACGAGAACGACAGCGTTAGGGTGAAGACCAGATTTGCGGCATTTGATGTTGCAGAATTTCTCCATTCTGTTTCAGGTTTATGCACCGTCAGCTCTGAAGAACTTCATAAAAGGGGTTTCGTAGGGACAAACAAGGAGATTCAGGGAAAACTCACCCGATATCGGCACCGAATCCAGCTTCAGTGATAACGTATCCGTTCTTGTCTTCAGATTCACCTTCTTCGGTACCGGCGAGTTTGAGAGCGATCTTGTCGGCGATGATAGAAGAGTTTCCGTGAGCGATATTGGCGAACGGACCAGCGTGGACAAAGACTGGAGTTCCTTCGAGAGTTTGCATAATGTTGGGTTTGATAGCGTCCTTCATCAAGATGGCGAGGGAACCAGTACATCCGATATCGTCACAGGTGATGGGTTCTCCAGTTGTCGATTCTCCGATAACCATTCGACCGAGACTATTTGATGGGAAAGAAAGGACGAGTTAAATTCGGAAGATCAGTCAGTACAGATTTGATTCGAAAGAGAGGTGAGAGAGAGAGACTTTTGAAGAAAGAGAAAAAAAACACTAACCGTTCACGCATATCGGGTAAATCGTTTGCGAGAGCGAGAACTGCCATAGTTTCTGAAGCTACTGCGATATCGAACGCCGTGTCCATGGTTTTACCTTGTTCGGCAGGTCCGAGTCCAGTAGTAACGTTTCGAAGGTAACGATCGTTGGTATCGACAACTCTGTGCCAAGTCACTTTGGTAGGATCAATGTTGAGTCGAACGAATTTACTCCTCTCTTCTTCAGTCAAATCGTCAGGGTTCGTCTTGTTGATACCGAGTTTCTCGAGACGTTTGAACATGATGGGAGCGAAAGTTCTAACTCCCTTCTTGGGGGGGCAGAGACGGTTGAAGAGTGCCTGAGAAAAGGATTGATCGGAATCAGATCTTGTCTAGTTACCGAAATCACGAAAAAGAAAACGAGTGACGAACCTTGTCAGATTGAGTAGACTCGTGGAAGTAACGAGCGGAAATAGCGGCAGCGAGCAAGTTGTTGGCAGCGGTAGTGGCGTGAATATCACCTATTTAAATCGGAACTCGTGTAAGTTCGATAGTTTGCAGCTTGGAAGCGAGGAAAGGGGGAACAAAAGAGAAGAAGAAGAAAAGAAAAAACTCACCAGTCAAATGCAAGTTGAACTCGTCCATAGGAATGACTTGAGAGTAACCTCCTCCTGCCGCTCCACCTTTGATACCGAAAGTAGGACCTTGACTAGGTTGACGAACGCAAGCGAACGCAGATTTACCGAGGTGAGCACCGAGAGCTTGAGCTAGACCGATAGTCGTAGTGGATTTTCCTTCTCCGAGAGGAGTAGGAGTGATACCAGCGACAACGATATATTTTCCGTCTCTATCAAAACGAGAAGTAATCACTCGTCGTTAGTTTAGTCCGAGCAAAACGAGAAAAAGAAAAGAAGGAGTGAAAAGCGCGCGAAAGAGAGAGCTTACCGCCTGTGTTTGAGAGAATCGAGAATCTCAAGCTTGACCTTTGCTTTGTTCCTTCCATACATTTCCAAATGTTGAGCAGGGATACCAACTTCTGAAGCGAGTAAATCGATAGGTTTAGGAGTTTGAGCTTTGGCGATTTCGATATCTGAAGGTACTTGTTCTTTACAAACGAGTTTCAAAGGTTTGACCAAACGTTGTTGACTTTTTTTCAAAAGCCTTTCTGCCGAGAGTACAGTGTTCTCCATCAACATTGCTACCGTCATGGGACCTACTCCTCCTGGAACTGGGGTAATGTGAGAAGCGGTTTGAACGGCAGAATCGAAATCGACATCTCCGACCAAACGTGAACCAGATTTCCTAGTAGCGTCGTCGATAAAGTTGGTACCGACATCGATCACGACCGCACCAGGTTTGATCCAGGATCCTTGAACGAATCGAGCTTGACCGATAGCAGCTACTACGATATCAGCTTGTTTGACCTGTAGGAGAAAACACAGGAAAGTGACGAAAAAGGTTCAGTTTCTCCAATCTTTTCATTTCGAGAAAG